>JBBMJZ010000096.1:3313361-3330149 GCA_037833815.1 Zingiber zerumbet | reverse complement strand
CTTCCGCTACTCGGAAAATTACGTAAAAATATCCTAAAATTCCAGAAAATTAATAGGATATTTCTAAAAATAATTTGAAAATTTTTCGGGCGTTACACACTTGATTCTGAACTTGTTAGTTTACGATAATCATGATGATACCAGAGAGTTAGATGAGATATTATGACTAGGTGACTAGGATTCCCTTGATTGCAATTGTTACTACTGTACTTGTTGTTGTTGTACTTAGATATATGTTGATAGACTTGTTACTTATTGCATTCTTATTCATTTGAACAACCCATTAGAACAAATAGTGGTATTGAGCTATCATACATAGTCCGTAGCAAGATAACTGAGTATCCTACTAGACCCTTGCTCGTTCTTTAGGCTTATGCCTATGCATTAGTAAGATCATACCGTAGTGCAGGACATCAAGTATCCTACTAGACCTTTGTTTGTTCTTTAAACTCATGCCTATATGTTAATGAGGTTAGACCGAGGTGTAGTTATAGAGGGTTGTATTGGATGTGATTATTTATTTTTTTTCTTATCATTACGTTGCTATATCCTGATAACTATTGTCTCCTATTTGTGATTGAGAGAGTCGTCAGCGACCGTTAATATATCTTGTCGACTATTATCTCCCATTCGTGGTTAAGAGAGTCATTAGCGAACATTAGTATATCCTGTCGATTATTATGTCTCATTCATGGTTGAGAGAGTCGTCAACGATCATGATACATATTCTGCTCACAGGACCATTCGTGGTAGTGCATTCTCCCATAGAAAATGATTGTTTACATACCTTAACTACCCACAAGGCCATTCGTGATAGATCATTCTCCCGCAGTCAGTGATTAAGGAGCTAGATAGCTACCTCATCCTATCTGCCCACGGGACCATCTATAGTAGTGCATTCTCCCGTGGACAATCACCATTTATATACCTTGCCCACGAGATCCATTCGTGGTTGCATATTGTTGCATGTAGCCAGGACTTGTTAGATACTTGCTATATGCTAGTTGTGTATTTATTTGTGTAGGATTTGGATATACCATATGTACTCCCTATTTACTAGCTATACCTGATTGAGTAGGTTAATGGAGGGTTATGTAGTTGGGTATATTTTTGTTAGCAGTTGATTTTATTAGCACTCTTACTTTTGTAGTAAGTATTTTATCTGAGACTGTTTCCTTTGATCTCCTTATATATACTATCATGTACCATCTTCTTATATCCACTGAGTCGTTGTACTACTACTCCCTTGCTTTTCTTTTCTCTTTCAGGTTAGTAAATAAAGGATGCATTGTGTCACTCAGAGGTCCTGACTGTCAGTCTCACTCGAATTTAAATTTCTATTCGAGTCATTTGGTTTTATTTTTCCCACTGTTTGTGTTTACAGTTCCCTTTCTGTATCAATTTTTTGAATATGCTCACAAGTACATGCATACATACACATATTATAATTCTTAATTTATTGTGTTGACTTTAAATGGTTGATATCAATTATTTTGTATATTATTATTAGGGGATACTATCCGATTCAGAGGATGAGTATACTTTTAGAATGTAACAGTATTACATATTCTCCCACCTAGTCTAACCGTGGAAGGATTGACATGGCTTGATGGAAGGTGTAACTCTTGTTTAAATGTGGCCGAGATGAGTACTTAATAGCTGCATCGCATTCCATGTTATCATTCAAACTTTCCTGCCACAATTGACTTCCACGCATGCGTTCAGTATAATTACTCTGTCAAGGCATCACTGACTGACGGTTATGGGTAAGGCTGATGTCATACTCCTTTAACGGGTTACTCCATCAACAATTGATCATACCTTTTCACTGCAGATGCAATCTCGATGGTCATTGTTGCAAGTCCTTCCCGTCTCTCAGTTGCCTCCTTGTCCATCAGATTGCGATCCTTAGCTACAAAGGAGATCTCAGCTTATTAGACTGGGTCAAGGTAAGCGACCTGACTCAATTAGGGTTTCCAGCCTACAAATAGGCTTAATTTTTGTTATCTCATTTGAAAATAATAATAATAAATTAGATAATACCGAACTTGGGAAGATTGATTCAATCATATGAAAATTTTCTACCGGCCGCTAGGATAAATTACGATAGACAAACCAAAACACGAGCATTTGATACTTGTACATCTTATTTAGAAAAAAAAATTCTATAAATATATCATAATTAAGGATCAAACTGCTAATATCTAGTTGATAATTTGTAACCCTTTTTACTACCTCTGGAATGTTAAATCTGTTATTTAATATTAAGAGATTATAGAAAGTACGAATTAATTTACTCTTAAAGTCACCGACGGGTTTTCTTCTAGCGTCTTCATGAAAGTTATTTTAATTTTAATATTATAAAAATACCTACATATTTCATCTCAACAGTCTAGTTCCTTAGTTTGTAATCAAACTTCTTTACAAACTCATCTCTCAAGTTAAGCTTATATAAAAAAAAAATTAATAAATCTAATTAGTTTCATTAACTAATTCTGGGATGATCAATCCGGTCTTATGAAATTATTTTACTAACTACCAAAATAAATTAAGAAGCGCTCATAATGAGCGACTAAAAAATCTAGCATCTTCTAATTACGTGTCCCATTTGAATCAAGTTAGGCTTACCTAGCACCTTTATGAGATTAGTATTTATTAGGATTAAAAAAATCATATAAGATTTTATTTTATAATATCTTCTGTCATATTGTTTTGGTATATTTTCAATATGAAGCTTTAATGATATTTTTAATTATTTTATTCTCAAATAAAAAATCATCATTATTTTTATAATTCGAGCTCCCCTCAAACACGTGAAAATTAGTTTGAGATATATACCGCCAACCTTCTAAAATTACTTTTACTAAAGAAAATTAATTCTGCAGTGCACCGTAAATGAGTAAGAATTGACACGTGAAATTTTGATTAATTACTTGTGTAGTTCCGGGTATCGATCCCTCCGCCTTCGAAAATCAATCTAGGGCATTAGAGGAGCAACGCCCACACTACAGATGCGACAAAACCTAGTGCATTAGAGGAGCAACGCACAACACTACAGACGCGACAAAACAAAGGTTTGAAGCTCGAATTGCTAATTCGGAGCAAGATATCTCTAAGATACAATCCACCACAAAGGAGATTAGTATTAATAACTTGGAAGAAGAAATCTCTATAATAAAGTTCATTATTAGGAATCTCATTAACAGTCTATATGGCATAAAGACAGAATGTAGCGACTTGGATGCGGCACCAAGGAGGCCATCTCCAATAGCAAGAGTTCACCAAACCGGGGGCATTTGTGAAGGGAGCTGTGGAACTTTGTTTCTACCCCCTTTTACTTAGCAACTTTATAGAGATAAATTATCTAAGTGTTTACACTTATAAATTGGACTAAAATTAACCTCTAACCTGGATGCATAGATGCATTTTTTGCACCGTCAAATAGACGGCAGCTAAAATTGTCGAGCATCATAATGTGGATAAGATCATCAGGGATTGCTAGTGGATCTAATCTCAATATCTTAACGTAAGGTCATGTAGGAAGGCGCTGCTTCAAGAATTGTTGCAGCCCATAAACATTTCCACTCAAACAATGTCATATACAACACTGTACAAACAATAGCGAATGATCTTGCCTTTTAATTTCGTTTGACCGTGGAGTATGCTCTTCCGGAACTACTTTCGCCTAGTGACACCGATGCTAACGATTTGGAAGCCCAAGCTTTTGCATTCATTGCACCTTCCTGCAAATTACTTTGCTTGAACGGATGCAACCTACTGAAGCCCTGCTTTGCTTGTTCCAGGTATGCCTTGAAAGAATTCCATATGTTCCTCAGGCTTGCATATCGCATCTGCCGCCTCAAAGCTCTCTGGAAACAAGCAGCAAGGCTTGGAAGGAAGCGAAGAAGAAGCCTCATTAACAGGAAGCAACTTGCAAGCGCCAAATAACCATCCTGCTGCAGCAATTTCTCCGGTGATTTTGCCCATGAGAATGGACAGTTTTCCTGTACATCTTCCATGGATTCAGAAACTCTTGGTGAGTTCATAATTTCATCCAGGGGTATCAGTTTTGCCGATGGATCAACACCTGACAATATAATGAGATAATAAGTATCATTTTTTTAGGTGTAGAAAAACCTTAGGAATATGTTTGCAATCTACAAATTGCTGATTGATTCCCATGTTTCTAAACGAAGTCCAGAACAAGCATCCTCGATGTATGATTGTGAAACTTGATCTACCATTTCAGACTACTAAATATTAAGTCGTTATCCAGACAATTTTCTCAATCACCAGGTAAATTCTTTTAATGTCCAATATTCAATGTAATAATGGAATGAAGCAATTTAATGTTTACATAAGTTGTCTAACAAAACAATTCTAAAACAAACAGCTGCCATGGAAAGAGTTGTAGATTTTGCAATCAAGTAATTAAGGATACATAATACCTGTGACATGATTGTAAAACGCAACAAGGGAATTTATGGTGCGTAAACCACGATAACGGACAATCATGGTGGAATTCAGCAGAAGAATGGTCGGAAAACCATGCACTCCATGCTTCGAGAGTATGCTGAAGTTGACAAGTTTCAGATATCATCACCATATCACCATATAAACATGATTGCATTTGAGGAATTTGTAACCATACTTCTTAATTTACCTCGGCCTGATAACAGATTCTTCAAATGCAAAATGATGAACAGCTGGAAACCAATCAGACAAGATGTAGAAATTTGGACGGAAGACTTTAGAAAAAGGGCACCAGGATGCATAAAATAGCAGAGCTACATAGCTGTCTCTGTTTGTCTGTACAATGCTAAATGCCCGCTGCAAAGCAGCTTCATCTCCCTGCGCATAGAATAGAGAAAAACATAAAAAGATCATTGCAAATAAGATACAATTAATCAAGTTTAAAGGTTCTATTAAATCGATTAAAAGTACTTTCATATTTTGACAAGGGCTGTCATAATTATGCAACACAACACTTTTAAACCATGCAAATCAACTGAACTAGTGGACAAGTAAACATTACCATAAAGCAACACGCCCAAGCAGCCCGCCAACTTACAGATTTTTTAAATCAATTGAGAAGGGTTAAACTCTGAAGCAACACATGGAAAGAGCACAGAGGAATCCACAACATCAAATAAATAAAAGTCTAAGGAAGCACCAAGCCATTATGAGAGCTAAAGTGCAATAAGGCAACACAGTTTTCCTACATCGACCAAAACATACAAGTCTCCAAGTGATCTTGAAACATCACTAGGGTCCTTATCTAGAGTTCATATAGATAACTCACACATGGTGCTGATTGAACACAAGCCAACTTGAAGTTAAGATGCCGTCAGAACAGAACTAATAACCAGTGCGGAATGAATCTTCCCACATTCTTTCTCTGCTACAAACTACTAGACATTTTAAATGCATGAGCCTTGAAGTTCTTACTCTTGTCAAGGAGCTAAAAACTATAAAAAGATCATAAAATACTCTGAAAGTTTTCGAACCGAATATTTCAGATGGTAAACATTAAACACATTCAACAAGCAAGTGGAAAAAAGGTGAGAAATAAAATAAAGGTAATTGATGCATCTAGAAAATTCAACAAACAAAATAATCCAATTTACAAAATCTTATAATCTCTAAATCAGCTAATCTACTCTTTATCAGGTCCCCTGAAACACATCATTTTATGCCTTGACCTCGATTTAAAGAAAGTGAATCCATAGACCAAATCCATATCATGTTTGAGTTAAATCAAAAGATTATCTGAAACCTGTTAATCAAAAAGGACATACCTGATTTCCTCTTCCATACCCCCTCATGATCCCCATCCCATCATGGCATCCCAGCCCCAAAATTCAAAGATGGCACCACGACCTAAGGAAGGCACTGTGATCCATAGAATGTGTTGTTTTGCTTCCCTTATCCCCTAATACAAGTATGAAAAAGAATGAGCCCTTCTCAAGTAGTTTTGATCACCACATCTTGTAATCCAAAGGCTCATAAATTCTTCATGATCATGTTTCAATACACCCTAGCCATCATTGTGACTAAGCTCGTCTCTATCCAAATAAATTCCTCGTGCTAGCTTCTTCCTTTTGTTTGCTTACAAGCATTCCATTGGCAGTTTCCTCTTCTTCTTCATCCATTGTCACTTCATTGCTCTAAGCTGTGTCGAGCAAGAAGCCACATTAATTGCCCCTCAAATTTTCCAATTTCCATTCAATCTACCAAATACCATTATAAAGGATCAAAAAAGTATGTGGGGGATTAATGATCATTTGATTGTGAAAAACCCAAAATACCCTTAAAAATTCACAAAAAATCATAGATATTCTCAAATTTATCTATAGTCCCTTTCCACCTCAACCCCCATCCCTCATCCAAACACATTCAACCTCTCACCTAAAGCTCTCACTTATCCAACTTTCATTCTCACACTCTCATAATATGCTCCTCCCCTCTTTAATCTCCTGTTGATCTTTTTCCTAATTTCTTTTTTTGTTCCTATTCGTCCTTTATATTTTATACCACCACTACTTGTATTGTGTCCAACTCTCATTGGCATCCTCCACTCTTCTTTGTGAGGTAAAATTTATATTTTTCAAATTTTACTTATTTTAATTTAATACTTAATTAGTTATTATTTTTTCATTAAGTTTTATTTTCATCTTTTTAGAAAAGTGTTCAAAATCAAACCTCTGGAACTAATATAAGTGATAAATTTCCTCAAAATAATATTGATGAATTTGACTGGTCTTCCTTTAAAAAAGATTTGTCTTTTAGAATTTTTTTATTCTAAGAATAATGTTTTTTTTTGGTTGTATATTCTACTATTTCTTATTCTTACTATATCATTTAAGTAAATTAATACTTTGTTTAATGAATATAAAAATGATAATAATATAGATAAGATAATCACCACCATGAAAACAAAACTAAAAGAAATATATATACGTGATAGTTTAAGTATTGCTCTCGAGTGCTAATACATGATGTCGTTGGTGAAGAAGAAGAAGAAGCTCATCTTCAAGACATAGGCCCTTCTGGAGTTGTTCATTAGATGAAGAGCACACTCGCGAAGCTCATGAGACCTTGTAGAGCTATTTGCAAGTTGTCACGGTCCTATAAAAATTATAATTAGTCATCACATAGCTTAAAGAATCACCTTCACTCACAAAAGAGGTTTGCAAATTGTCAAAATTGCTCGAAGTCGCAGCAAAGGATAATTTGTTTCATGTGCTCTCACTCGCAAAAGAAGTTCGAAGAACACTGGTACATCATGGAAGAAAACTATCATCCACCTCCAACCCACTTCACATGTCAATTAGTAAGCAAAATGTGGCATTTCTTTCATGTCGACTAGCACCGAACGATATTACAATCCATGTTAGGGTTATACTTAATGTATTTTATTTTGTATAGCTATATTGTGTAAGATGCTAGAGTAAAATATAGTGTGTTTTGTAAATAATTCTTTATTATTATAAGAATAAGTAAAAGGGGAGTCTTGGAGCAATGGTAAAGTTGTTACCGTGTGAGCTTGAGGCCACGGATTCGAGTTGCTAAAATAGTCTCTTACAATGCAGGTAAGGCTACGTATAATAGACCCAATGTGGTCTGACCTTTCCTCGGGATCCTGTATTGGCAGGAGCTTCGTGCACTCCTTTATTACAAGAATAAGTAAATTTCTAACAATCAATATAAAGAATAATGATTTTATTAAGTTATACAAGTGTTTTGTACTTTGAGAAGTATGGTGATACTCAAGTAGGTTTATGGCTTTTATAGCCTCTCATTTATACTTAGGTCATGGTTAGTAGTCATTTGATTTAGTATAGTGGAGACCTAGCTAGTGGCACACCAACAAATCAAGGGGAGCATGGTAACGTGCATCTCTCTCAAAGATTGCTTAGATGTAGAAGACCACTTAAAAGACAAAGGAAGATACTAGACATCACACTTTAATGAGGAAGGCAAAAGTATCTTGCAACGCCATCCCAATCTCATGCCTGAATGAGGTTAAAAAAAATAATTTAGCAAACCGAATGCCAAGTACAAAGTAAAAAAAATGCAAATTCCAATTTTAATTTTTAAATATGTATTTATTATATTTTTTTTTTCATGCCCATGTTATTCCTGAGTCAGCACCTCCCTAAGTCTTGCTCACATGGCTCAATTAGAGCCAGCGGCCATCTCGAGCTCAGCTTAGCATAGGTAATTGGCACCTTTACTAAAAATTACCTAATTGTTTCTTCAGGTAAGGATGATACTTGACCATCAAACTCGTTAGCAGTGCATAAACTAGTCGAAACTAGGAAATGTTTTAGCCATTTTTTCTTCCATCTCCTCCTCTCTTATTTAGTTCTCTCACTGTATTTTCCCTCTTCTCTTTTGCCCATGTGTCAATCTCTCTTCCCCTCTCTTATTTAGGTCCTTTCTCCATGTATTTCCTCTCGTGTTTTCCCCTTCATCATTGGTGCCAATTGGTACAAACATACACATTAACTACACAAACTTTTTGTACGAAATGATACCTGAAACGCAAATCTGCGATAGAGATTTAGGCATAAATGCTAGTTTTGCTTCCATCAAAACATCTATAGTAACGCCTAGTACAGATGCGATAACTCGTTCAGGTATTGCAAAATGAAATTCTCATAGAACCAAAAGCTTGTTGCGACAAAATAAAATCCTAATTAATTTCACAACCATCATGTTTTCTAAAAACTCAAACAAGATGGAACATCTTTTCTCAGGAAATCTCAGGGGAAAAAAAAGCGCACGACAATTGATTTAATTTAACAATGAATATTTTAGCACCTCAACAACGCCGATCCGATAATTAGCATGCATCATCCTCGGGTCCAAATCCCAGAGAGAGCCTGAACGACCCAAGATCGAGTCCCCAACCGAGGGCACGGGGCAACCAGGTGACCCAGTCGCTAGGACAACGAAGGCGGCCAAGAGAAGAACAGAAGAGGACAGAGTTTGAGTCAGCTTCCCGGTCGTCTCCATGATCCGACTCCAGCTCCCGCAAAGATGAAGATCCAAACAAGAGAACGGGAGATGAAGCCTTAAATGGATGGCTTCGAGGGGAGGACGGGGCGACGTCGGTGTCGGTGGCGCCGGCGTATGTAGCTCAGCAGCCAGGCGACGCGACCGGAGACAGATAAGATAATATATTTTTTAAAATAAATAAATATTTTGGTCCTTTTTTCTTGGCTTATGGAGACGGGCACAGGACAGAGATGATAATGGAGATGAAGGTGGTGTTTCAAAAGATCCAATCGCAACCGTTCATTTCGAATCGGACGTAATATATGAGAGCGGAGAAGAGGGTGGGCGACTAGAGACTGGGAACGCGAATTTGACAGGGGCATATTGGACGTAAGCCAGGCCAGGAGCTTATCATGACGTCACGATTCTGGATGCAGTTTTCAAAATAAGTTGCCTGTTTTGGATGTGCAGGAAATGCTCCGGAAATTGACCGGCATGCCCCAAAGGTTTTTTAATTTAGCCCCTAAACTTTGTTGAGGAGTTTTTTTTTTCAATTCAGGCCATCTTTAAAATTGAAAATAAATGTAGAGTAGAGATACTATTGAACAACCTAAACATCTCTTTGAAACTTAACCAATTTATGTTCATATGATAATTTTTATCGAATTGTTACCTAGTCTCTTAAGACTTCAACAATTAAACTAAAAGAGTACGATGGCTTTAGTGATTTCAAGAAAAAAAAAATGATAGTATAAATTAGAAAAAGAGAGAGAGAGAGAAATCTATAGAAAGTTCAAAGATGAAACAATATTTGTTAGGTGTTGAAGTATTTGCAAGGTAAAAAAATGCTTACTATTTTGGTAGGTTTTTAGGTGGGATGTTTGCTAAGATTTGGAAAACAAATTAGGTCGATTGGACTATTATTGAGTTTGGAGAGCTCGTGGTTTAGCGTGGCCAAAGTGACATGAGATTTAAAGAGACGATAAAAGGATAGCATAGGACATCTAATGATCATACCTCGAGTAACACTGAAATAGCGTTAAAGTAGCTCTATAGCAATGGTTTAGTGCGGCCAGATTAGCTGTTTGATGGCTTGAGATGAGGAGTATTGAGATAGCAAGGACGACAACTAAAGAAGGCAGACTTGTAGGTGAAGGGGTGAAAGATGACATGTGGATTCTCAAAGCCTCCAATGTCAATGACGAAAAAAAAAAGGATACATTCTCAAAAGGTAAGGCAAGAGGTTTGCTCTTATAGTTCCATGATAGTCATTCCCACAAGTACTCAAGGCTCTTATGACTCCATGCTGCTACAAGTGCTTCTCCCAAAACGGTCTCACTATCAGTTGTTGGAAGTATCAATATTGTTTGCTTGTTCGGTATCATGTTCTTGGATCTTCAATTTACGAGCTTGTGCAATAACACCTTTGATGCTAGAGTCAAGCATGAATTTTGTGGGTGCACTTGTTGCATAGGCCTTCATTGTATTCAACTAAGTCTTGAAGGTGGCCGACCCTCTTTTCTTTTTCTTTTTAATTAGCATCAGGTATCCAGCTTACGCTGACTAATTCTAAGGGTGATCGGCATGAACCTACAAAAGTTTCTACCTACCACAAGATAAATCGGGAAGCGCTCGAAATGGATGACCCATCAATCCACCGTTATTAGGTCAATCGTATATTAAAAAAAATTCACCTATTAATTCATCAAAACTAATACTCGATCCTTAAATATCCTAGGGCAACCTTCCCTTCTTTTTGATCCTTGATGGAGATGATTCTCACTCTATCAAATCTTCAAATTAAAAAGATATCAATAGAGGTAAATATTCTACACCCTTTGTTTTAGTTTATTTTGCCTTTGATTTCAAGTACTTTGTCACCTTGTTGATTACTATTTTTGGATAGCCTAGTTTTTCCTAATTGACGATTGTTCCGGGTTCTTCTTTGCCTTTTCCTCCTTATATAGCTTTACTATCTTTTTTTCCCCTTCTATGCGGAAAATAAAAATCAATTTGGCATTATCATTAAATGTCTCCTCAACAATAATGTTAGGGAATACTTGTCTCCCTCTGTTTAGCCATTTCTTTTCAGTTAGGGTATTCTTCATCATCCTCATACACTCCAACAAACTAGCATAGCAAAATCAAAGACGCAACATCTTTGAGACCACCCAAACATTTCATAGATAGGTTTTTGGATGCACTTGCTTTGTTCAACTAGAATACATTTTATGCACACTTAATGATTAACATCATAGATTCGAATTTTATTTTTTTTATTTGTTTCCTTAAATAGTTTACCACTATATCACACCTTGATTCGAACTATGATTCTCTTAAATATTTTACTACTACTACATCACTCCCGATCTAACCCCTTCCCTTCTTTACCTTAGCATCATCTCCATCTAAGTTGGTACACAGTAAAAAAAACTTTAACGATGAATTTTAGCAATGAAAAAATTTTGTAGCAAATTAGTAATGACATTTGCAACAAAACAAGCAACCGTAGATAATTAGCAACGAATTTTGTAACAAAATAAATTTACCCCTAAATTAGCAATATAAATATTTCATCACAGAATTTATCGCTAAAATTATATTTATCATAAAATTTGTCATCAATTGGAAAAAAAATTCATAATTTGTCCCCAAATTTAAAGATGACACAATATTTGCTGGGATCTCAAATTTAACAAAGAATCCAGTAATCGCCAAATTGGAAATGAATCCAAGATTCATCACCAAATTTAAAGATCTCGCCAAATTCAAAACTTTGTTAGGATCTCAAATTTTACAATAAATTCAGGATTCATCGTCAAATTTAAAGATCTTATCTTTGTTAAATTTAACATTATATGTCTGGATCTCAAATTTGATAATGAATCATGATTCGTTGTCAAATTGGCAACAAATCCTGGATTTGCCATCAAATTTAAAAATCTTATCTTCACTAAATTTAACATCATTTGCCAGATCTCAAATTTGGCCACGAATCCTAGATTCGTCACTAATTTGGCAATGAACTTGCCGACGAATTAAGATTCATCGCTACAAACCCTAACTTAACGAGTTAGCGTTTAGCCTCCCACCTCCAAATTTGCTTGATCGATTCCCCAACTCTCCCGATCCCCTACCTCCTAAGGCGATGACGATGGTGAGGGTGATGACAACAAACATGAGCTTGGAGAGGTGCGGCAGTAAGCTTCCTCTCTTCTCCTTTCCCCTCACCTCTCATTTGCCCTGCCCTCACCCGTTGGATCTGGCCGCGGTGAGGTGTGGCGGCTACCAGTCATACTAGTGAGGTGCAACGACAGCTAGTCATGGCCACGAGGTGCAGCAGTGCCAGCCATGACCTTGGTCGTTGGCTCACCAGAAGGAGAGAGCCACTAGGAGGGTTCATCTTCCACTTCCGATAGCCAGCCATACCACTCCCTGTCATCCACACGATCTTATCCTCTGCCCAATCCATCCTCATCACCGGAGCCACCTCCTCTTCGATTTAGAAGAGGAGAGTTCGTCTTCCAACTCTGGCAGTCTACCTCCTCTTCGATTTAGAAGAGGAGAGCTCTTCTCCACCTCCGCCAACCCTCTCCACCTCTCTTTTTCATTTTAGAAGAGAGTTATTCCATCAGGTAATTCCACCTTAGCCCCTTCTTCTGGACAACAACCTTGATATTTCAAGGCTATTGTCATTGCATTCCACCTCTGAACACTACCATTGAAGTTCTTCTCCATCTACAAGCTCATTAAATTGTGTTGATTTAGTTCATGCTTGATTGTTTTCAAGAGTTCTTGATGTTGGTTGTCAATAGATTTGGATAGATTAGATTAGAATGTATTGCACTCCCTATTTAAATTTCAATTAGTTTTCTTGATTGAAGCATGTTTAGTCCAATTTCCCTTATGCTTGTGTTACTTTAGTTAATGCATTTATACTTGTTTAATTTCTTACAATGTTTGACTGTCATAGAAAATATTTGTTTGTGCACCCTTATATTTGATTGTTGATTTCGTAATGTTGCTTGTGCATGTCTCGTTTAGGCATGAGCTTAGTGTATTGGGAGACACTAATTTTTGTTCACTTGTTTTAAGTATATCTGCACTCGTTACTATAATATTACTTATTGTTATATAAATTTAGTAGCAATTAATTATGTTATTATTGTTGATGTGGTACTAGTATTTATTTGTAGATGTTTTGAATAATATGTTAATAAATTTAAAATATAAAAAATGTAGAAAAAAAGAGTTGGATGTATAAAAAAAATTTATCTGGACGTCGGGATTTAACTGATGAGTTTAAAGTTGGGTTGGAATAATTTTTTTATTTTATTCGTAGTAATGCTGAGTTTATAGATGGGGATAAGATAAGGTGTCCATGCAGAAAGTGTCATAATGATAAATTTTTACAATCTGATAAAGTTTGAGAACATCTTTTAGATTTAGTTTTACCCCAAATTACTATAATTGTACATGTTATAATAAATCTTTCATATTTGATGAGAATTATAGATGAAACATACAAGTCTAAGTTAGTTGGAATCGGAGTTATTATAGTTAATTAAATTCATATCAGAGGATGATAATTGATGCAGCAGATTAGAATTTTATTCCTGAACAAAGTGGTGCAAGTTTTAGTTGTCCTCCAACAATTGAACAAATGTTTACTACTTATACATCACCGTTGGAGGAGATAGCAGTACTAGGTGTTGATGAAGCATATCTCTAATTTCAAGAAGTATTGAGTGCTACAGATGAACCAATGTGGGTTGATTGTGACACCAAATTATCTCTCACTACAAAATTGTTGAATGTTAAGGTAGAGCATGATGTGTCTAAAGATTATTTTAATGATTTTATTCAAGTTATTGGAAAGGTATTGCCACATGATCTTATAATTTCCAATGATTTTTATAGTATGAAAAAACTTGTAAAAGAATTAGGTCTTCCAGTGGAAAGAATTTATATTTACAGAGATGGTTATATACTAATTGGGATTCATTGCCAAATTTAAAGATCTTACCTTTGCCAAATTTAACATTATTTATTGGGATCTCAAATTTGGCGATGAATCATGATTCATTGTCAAATTTATAACAAATCCTGCATTTGTTATCAAATTTAAAATTTTTATCTTCACTCATTTTAACAATATTTGCCACGATCTCAAATTTTGCCATGAATCCTAGATTTGTCACCAACTCGGCAATGAACTTGCCGGCAAATTAAGATTTGTCGGCAAAAACACGTTAGTGTTCAGCCCCCCCCCCACACACACACAAATGTTTTGGCGTGAGCTTATTGTATTGGGAGACACTAATTTTTGTTCACCTATTTTTGGTATATCTACACTCGTTACTATAATATTACTTATTGTTATATAAATTTAGCAACAATTAATTATGTTATGATTGTTGATGTGGTACTAGTATTTATTTGTAGATGTTTTGAATAATATGTTAATAAATTGAAAACAAGAAAAATGTAGAAAAAAAGAGTTGGATGTATAAAAAGGACTTACCTAAATGTCAAAATTTAACTGATGAGTTTAAAGTTGGGTTGAAACAATTTTAAAATTTTGCTTATAGTAATATTAGTTCATGGATGGGGATAAGATAAAGTGTCCATGCAAAAAGTGTCACAATGACAAATTTTTACAATCTGATAAAGTTTGAGAATATCTTTGTAAATTTAGTTTTACTCCGAATTACTATAATTTGACATGACATGATGAATCGTTCATATCTGTTGAGAGTTATAGATGAAACATATATACAATTCTTAGTTAGTTGGGATCAGAGTTATTATAATCAATTAAATCTATATTAGAGAATGATAATTGATGCAGCGGGTCAGAATTTCATTCCCCAACTGAGTGGTGCAAGTTCTAGTTGTCCTCCAACAGTTGAACAAATGTTTACTACTTATACTGTAAAATACTGAAAATAGGCGGATATTAATAAGGGAATTTTTCAGAATTTTTAGAAATTTTTCGGGAATTTTTCGGAGCTCGTATGGACGAGTTAACGGAGATAGAAACTAGACCCCAAGAAAAGCCTATTTAGGCTACCCCATTTTAATGAGAAAAAGTTGGATTTTCTTTTCTTTTTCTTTTATTCCTTTTCCTTCGTTTGCTTTCGTGCCCGTGCCCTAACTTCCTCGTGCTGAGCAGTTCCTCGACGCCACCCTTTCTTCTCCTCTTCCCCTTTTCTTCCAACGCTGATCCCACTTCTTCCCCTTCCTCTCCACGCCGGTCTCCTCGCTTGATCCTCCTTCCTCGCCGACCGCAAGCCATGCCCTAATCGGCCGAGCCGATTTCCCCCTTTTCCTCCCCTCTGGCCGACACGCCGCTGGCCCTCTCGGCCGATCCACCTACGCCGGCAGTCGTGCCCTAGATGTGCCGTCTGCCGACGTCGCACGGAGCAGCGACGACCGCCTTCTTCTCTGACCTAGACGCCACCTTCTTTCCCTCTGTGCTACCGCCGATTACCTTGTCCGACGCTAGATCGCCGCTGAGCATCATAGGAGGGACAGCTCAACGGCACCCACTACTGAACCATCCGACTGTTGCCGATCTACAGTCGACGCTACCCTTTGCCGTGAGCAGCCACCATCAGATACCTCATTCCTTTGTTCCCTATTCCCGCAAGCAACCAGGTTGAGGTAAACTATGTTAGAGTGTCATTCGGTGATGATATTGAGCGATTTGTAGCTCTGATGTGCTATCCAGTGTGTAATCTCAGCCATCGCCGCACTACACCCTTTGCCGGGAGTGCATCGTAGCCATCGGGGACTAGCTACCGCCGGCCGTTGTGAGTAGCCACCAGAAGAGGAGCTGTCTGGTATAAATTCTGCCTTAAGTGGTTGTTTAATTAGGTTAATTTTATACCGACCCATTTGCATGTTTGATGAGTTTTTGTTCAAGGGTGCATTGGATGGTCAATTCATTAGAGCATGTGAAATGTGAAGGAAGGTTTTAGATATGGAAATGATGGAATTAGTAACCCTAGTTGAATGTCGTGTTATATTTAATTTGGGTTAAAATGTTGGATCTAATCTATGCTGCGGTTAGAGCTGAATTGTTAGTTAACCGAGAAGAAATACACGAATTAGAGTTCTGGTAATTAAGAAATTACTTTAGCTATGTGATATATATGTAGCTAAATTAAATGTGTTTATTACAGGACTTTGATTCGAGATGGTATCTCGGCGAGGGATCTATTTCAGATATGATCTACATTTAAGGCGGGTACCTTGACTTATCTTTTTGATATGTGATGTTGATATGTCTAGTAGGTTATAGCCTTTAGTAATAATTATGTTCGTCTTTGTTTCGGTACGTCATTACCGGATACCTGTTACATGTTTGTTTGCTCACCTGTTATGCATTTTATGGTAGTACCCACATGATTATATATATATGCTCTTAGAGGTAGTGACATACCATGATTGTTATGTTCAGGACCTAGGTTCTTGATATTCTATCTGACCTGTGTACTTTAGATCTTCGTATTTGACCATCGATATTACGGTACCCATTTTATATATATGGATATGGTTATGCTGATCAGTCTATTGCTATGCTTAGTGTCATGCATCATGATTTCATGCTGTGCGATAGTCGACTCCATTATTGTGAGCACATCGCCAGTTACATGTGTCTGCACACACGACCACTCATGGGTTAGTGGTATATTCAGGCAGAGTGTGTTGCAGCAGGTGCTCTGTCAAGGGCTCCGTTGGTCCACTCATGGGTTAGTGTGATGCAACGTTGTAGCAGGA
>JBBMJZ010000096.1:3118870-3133074 GCA_037833815.1 Zingiber zerumbet | reverse complement strand
CAGAACTTGCTGATACATGATCTTCATTCGGTTTGATTATTTTCTTATTCCTCTGAGATTGAGATGATAAACCTCTGTTTTTCTATTATAATTAGAGAATTGAACGAAAAAAATAATTGAAATTTCAGAATTAAGAGTTGAAAGTAGAAAAGATAGTATAGAAATAATGAAATAAGCACTTTATTTAGAGTTTAATGAATAACAAAGCTTAAAACATAGTCAATGATAAAAAAAAATAACCAAATAATTTTATTTATCCCCATCCAAATTGCTTTTACTCTTCCTCTCTAACTTTCAAATAAATAAACGGTTAAAAAGTTAAAATAAATTATTTACACACATACTCTTCTTCCCACTATTAAAAATAACAATATAGTAAAAAAATCTATTGATTAATTATTAATAAATTAACTAACACATTAAACGCATCAATAGTTATAATCTATTTGCCCTCAAAGCTACGATGCAATGGAAGGATGTCAAATTCTTACAAAGTCACATAGGGTTCGATCTCTAATTATAAAGTAATTTTAGGGATCTTTTTTTTTAAATAGGGTGCGTAATTAAGGAATGCTAGGCATCTGAGCCGCTCGCCACGAACGTTCTAGCGACCGATGGAAAACTTCCGTGGAGCTAAGCTGGTCGTCTCAGGTTCAGTGTTACTTGATTCAACATTTAAAAATAATTGTAGTCTAGTTAGTTAGGATTAGGAGGGTAAACAAATCAAATTGAGTTAAATAATATAAAAATATTAATATTTTAGTTGGAGCTCAAAAAAATATAGATGATATTTAAAGCTCGATTCTAATGTCGAAAATATAAATAATTTTAGCTCGAGCTCAATATATTAGAAATAAATTTTGAGCTCGAGTTCGATTCGAATTATTTGAACCTTGATTTAGAATAATAATTTGAAATGACTTATATTCGAATTTGGTTCTAATTATTTGAACGTTAATTTTAATATATTTAAGTTGAAATTATGTAAAATAATTAGAATTTAATTAGGGTATTTAAGTTGAAATTATGTAAAATAATTAGAATTTAATTAGGGTTTGGCTCCTGAGTGGCTCATAAATAATTGAACAAAATAGTATAAGTTCGAATTCTGCTAAAAAAGTATTTAAATAGGTTCAAATTCAACTCAAATTTAAAAAATTTAAATATAAATTAAATACTTTTTAAGTCAACTCTAAAAGCTCGTAAACCAGTTCGATGCATTTACACTCTTAGTTAACTCCTCAACCAACTCGATTCATTTACCCTCTTAGATAGGATATTGAGTTCTTATCTGATACATGGGTTGAGTCTCAAAATTCGTTTTAACCAATTTTCATCTATAAACAAAATTTTGTCGAACTGATGGTTTGAACCTGTTTGAATCGGCGATTAACCGCCAATTCGACGGTTAAATGAGGGCTTGAACCAGCCCTTGCCAAGTCAGTTATGGTTCTGGTCCGATAAACTGGATCAATGGATGACCGTACTGTTGACTCAGTTATGAGCCAGGCTGTCTGGTGTCTATGTCCGGCTAAATTGACATGTTTTTCTATTAATTTATTATAATAAGACTTCAACAAAGTTATTTTGGGATAAAAATGAGATGAGATCATGTTTTTATTATTATTATTTAAATTACAGACATTTATACAATAAACGGGATTAAATCAACTATAAAACCAATTCTATGAAATGGTTAATTCTTAATATTTCCATTAATATTAAAATATTTTTTAATATCTTCATTTGTTGGTATCAAAACATCTATCTTAATAAATGAATTATATGAAAGTTAATTAAAAATAAAATAAGGCCTATTGGAGGCCCGCTGGGAAAAAAAGTTTGGCTTTCGACATTGTTTTAAAAAAAAATCATACATTTTTCATTCGAATTTGGGACTGACCTTTTTTAATAAATTAAAATATTAATTTTAAAAAATATAAAATTTATATAAAATTTAATTTTTTGTTTTTAAATATAAAATTATTAATTAAAATTTTATATTCAATAATAAATATTTTTAATTTATAAAATTATAAAATTATTTTTTTTAGATATAGTTGAATAAATGTATTTAGTTTGATTTAAAAATAAAGAAAGATATAAGTATATCTAATTTTTTAAATAAAAGATAAGGAGAATAACTCTTAAAAAAATGAACAAACTTAATAAATCATGCTCCTGTTCTATCTCATCGTCATCTGTAAAGTAAAAAAATAAATAAATGAAAAATACATGTATAAAATAACAAAACTCAATACAAAAGATAAATCAGTCATTATTATTTATCAAAAACTAAATAAGAATTTTTAGGCACAAAATAAAAAATAGACAAATCATATTTTTCATCCCTAGAATAATTATAAATGATAGAATAAAGACAAAGAGAAATTAAAATATTTATGACGGTAAATATATTTACATCAAAGTTAAATTTAATGTTTATTAAGCAAATGAAATGATAGAGGCATCTAACTCGCTATTGCTCAAAAATAATAAAATCTTTCATTTTGATCTGACATGAATATATTGACATTCGAACTTAATCAAGCAAAGAGTATAGTATCACTATCCGAATCAATATAATGCATTAGGTGCAGTTTCTCTTTTTTAATCTCAACAAACGAAAGAAGTACAGAGATAAGGAATTGAAAAAGGAGAAAAGAGGAAACTTAAAAAGACTAGTATTTTTATTTTACTTGTATGAATAAAAATTCTAATTCATATTTTTACCGATTAGAAGGTAAAGCATCACTAACAAAGAAAAAACGTACCGCTAGGATTGAAAGATATTAAAAAGGAATAAATTAGATCCATAAATTAACATATATAATTTTAAAAAAAATAAAATATTAAAAAGCAAGGCCCTTAATTTTTCTAACCTTTAGAACCATGACTAGAGTTTTACAAAATCAGAAACTTTAAAATAATAATAATAATAATAATAATATATAAATCTTTTTTTATAT
The DNA here is from genome assembly GCA_037833815.1 of Zingiber zerumbet. Taxonomy (NCBI): domain Eukaryota; kingdom Viridiplantae; phylum Streptophyta; class Magnoliopsida; order Zingiberales; family Zingiberaceae; genus Zingiber; species Zingiber zerumbet. The sequence continues at coordinate 3,130,105 of JBBMJZ010000096.1, read as the reverse complement.
ATGCATATATATAAAATAATAGACCCCTAATAAAAAAATTGGATCCCTGATATAGATTTTTATGCCGAACCGACCTTTAATAAATATTTTAGTGAGCTGTGAGAGTAGATAATTATGTTAGCAACTATCTGAATAACAATATGGATAATAAACATAAAATTCTGCACCCACCATTTAGCTTATATATTAGCAACTATTTGAATAATACACTTACAAGTCGTTTAGGGCTAGGACTTCCTCTTGTGTGAAATTGACGACAACAATTACTAAATCCCATATAACTTCATGAGCTTTTATTTATTAAACCTCATTAGCATTACTAATTAATTCTTGTTACAATGAATTAATTAGTAACTTCATGGTGAATTGTTCATCCCAAGCACTCTTAACCATAGACTTCAAATGAGATGAAGAAAATAAATCATACTGATGGAACTGTCAAATTAAATAGCGGTCTTTATAAATTCGTAACTAATATAACAATTATAACAGATAAGATTTTATAACTGTTATAATTTTGGAGGTCAATCACCATTCCTCCGGTTTTTTGCATTCGACACGAGGGAAAATGTGGTTAATTCAAGAAAAATTAACTCAAACGAAAAGTAAAATAAATAAATAAAAATCTAATTAATTAATTAATTAATTAATTATATTAGAAAATAATATTAATAATCGCAGCCTAATTACAACCGTTCCGTTGCTCGGTCAATCCTCCAGCCTGTTCCTCGCAGGCTTCTCCGATCCTCAAGCGCCGCCTTTTATTCTCCTTTTCCTCCGATCCCTTTCCCCCGATCTCTTCTCCCCCGTCCCTCTCGAATCCCTAATCCACCAGATTCCATCGACGGCGATGGATTCCCATCCCAAATCCCCTCCTCCTCCGCCGGGCAACATCGTCTTCTTCAGCGTCTCCAAGGACCAGGATCTCGTCCATTCCTACAATGGCGGCGGCCACGACCTCCAGGCGCTCGCCCAGGATTGGATCCGCAATGCCAAGCGCCACCACGTGTGGCATTCCCACACCGAGGCCGACAAGACGTTCGGCTTCCTGATGCGCGACGGCTACACCTTCTTCGCCATCGACGACGACGCCGGCGCCGGCAACGCCGAGATGCTCGCCTTCCTCGAGCGCCTCCGCGAGGCCTACGAGAACGCTCACAGGAAGGGCAAGATCGACGGAGAGGTGCTCAACTGGGTCCTCCGGGTCGGATCCGGCGGAAAACCCAGGAACGGGTCTAAGAACGATGGAACCCTCAAGATCGAGGCGTTCCCGGGGTCTCCGGGCGGCGTGATCTCAATGAGCCGGAGCTTGAGCTCCAGGCTCACGGGGCAGCAGCGCGCGACTAAGTTGTGGTGGCGCCGAGTGAAGATCGTGGCCGCCGTCGACGTGCTGCTCTGCCTCACGATGCTCGCGATCTGGTTAGTGGTCTGCGGAGGTTTTCAATGCCTTTCTTGATTGTTTCCGTCGGCATTCTTCTGTTTCGAATTGGCACAAAGGTGCAAATTTTTTTTTAACGAGTTTCACGGATCGACATCTTGTCCATGTTTCTCTTGAATCTATTCCTCCCCAAAACGCCTTTCTCCTTCTTCTTCTTGTAGATATAGATTCAAACAGGGACAAGACGTTCAATCAAAACCAGCTGCTTGAATTTGATCTGCTGTAAATATCTTCCTGAACGTCTAATAATGTTAAATCAGATTCGATTTCATCTTCATAATCTTTTTCATGAACTATCAAATCTCAATTTCTTGTTAATTTCGCAAGGTTAATTTTGAAATTTCTAAAGCATTCATACATGTGGCATTTTCTCATTATAAAGATCCAAACTTTCATGAAGAAATAGTCATCAAATTAGCTAAATTAATAATTTTTGCTAGATCCAAACGGTTTTTCATTAATTTTTAACACCCCTTGGTACGAAGCAAGAGACTCCAACTATGCTGGTAGATTCAATCTCTTCCTATAGTAACGTGCATATTAATATCTTTTCATTCTCGCAAAAGATCATGAGTTCAAGAGTTTCGTGCATCCGTGTGTCCTTTTTATAAAACTTCCCCATAAATCACATTAGCAACATGGAGAAAAGTGAATTCCATTGATCAAGGTTTGGAACAAAGCAATAGATTGAGCTCTATCACTCTATTCCTAATTCACTTAATCCAGCATGGCTCAGGCGGTTAGCCATTTTGCCTCCGCATCCGTAACAGAAAGAAGAAAGCAACAAAATGACTAGAAACCATCACCAAAAGAGCCAACATTCGTCCGGAGACGATATGGCAACCGGTTGATCCACCGGCCAGCATTGCAAGAAAACAGACCAAGTTGGTCCATCACTAATGGCCAAACTTCCTAACAAAAACAGTTGGGAGAGTAAACTTCCTACTGAGTGAGAAGAACTCAGCAATTTTAGGCAGCACCTTCAGTGTCCTCGTCCTCAACGTTGTTCTGATCCGCATCAGCATCGAGTAAGGATTTCTTGGAACCAAGCTTGACGACTCCAGCGATCACTGGAAACTTCTTCTTGGGGGAGAGTCTCTTGGCCTCTTCACTTGTGTAGATGTATATCTTCCTCACCATGCTGCAGAACTCCCTGCAATTGGAATTTTTTCTAAGGAACAAATTTCGAATATAACTAGTAGTAGAGTCATATGAAGATAATTTTGCGGAGCCTTACACCCAGGGGTCGTCGCCGACCATCATCATGTCGTCCTCATCGTCCGTGTAGACGACCTCCCACTTTCTGAGTGCACTAGTAAGCTCCCCTTCGATATTAAACATAGCCTCCAATTTCTGAAAAAGCTTGTCGTATCCAGATAATCTGGTCAAGTCGACTGCCCTACCAACTGCCATTCCTTGCATGTGAACCTGCACAAAGAATCGGGGTTTCAGCTATAGTTTCAAGCTCGAAACTATCGCAGTTTCTCCAAAATTCTCCAGGAAAAAAAAAGGTTTGCATATTTGGACCCAAAAGTAATACCCGAAAACCATAATTGTTCTTGTTTAAAAGAAGACATTGAATTCGGAGGAACGAAATTCCATAACCTTGGTGCAGCTCCTGGGTTGCCGGGTTTGCATCTCCCTCAAACAAGACATATCTGGCTCACTGGTGATTGCAGGCGTATCAGATCTGTCAGCAGACTGTTGCGATTGTCGCTCTGAATCTACCTCCAAATATGTCATTGGCTGATCTGTCCCAATCCGTCCAACCTGTGTAATCGTTGGAACCGGTGATGTTTCTTCTATTCCACAACTTTCATTTAGCTGTATACCAAATATCCTGCAGCCTTTGCTAGTTTCATGCTTTTTATCACACGACTCCTTGTTGCCGCTTGCAGATAGGGCATCACTTTGAGTTTCCGGTCTGACTGACCAGCACATGCGACTGTTGGTAACAGTTGACGGAGAATTTTTTGTTTCAAGAAGTCCAACAGAATTGGGATTAGATGGGGATGCAAACAGAGAAATCGGTTTAGATGGTGAATGAAGCTCCAAAACACTTTGTGATGCTGAGAAAGAGAACATTTGGGCAGTCTGGGATGGTGATTTCCATCCACCTATATAAGAGTAACAGAAAGTAACACATTTGATTATATTGTGGCAAATAGAACAAGAAGCTCAAGTGGGTTTGAAGAGCTGGATACCTGGAGTATCCAAAAAAAAAACACTAGTAAAGACAAATGAAACTGGTTGAAAAGCCATACCAGACCCAGAAGATAAAACCGATGAAATAAGTGAAACTGGTGGTCGTGCCCGTTTGACTCTCTGGACTGGTTGGGAGATTGGAGGAATAGCTGCAACGAGCGGCTCCAATTCCCAAGGAGAAACTCTGCCCGGTAGGGTGATCGACAATTGCTCATCCCATTGGACCTAATAAGAAAAATACTAACTCGTTATTAAGTACACGCTTTTACTACTCAAAGCAGGGAGCCATTACCTTTAATGATCTCCACTCTGAATCTCCCCATTGAGAAGATGTCTTCTCGTTTACACCAACAATAGTACCGCTTAATCTGCACCGTGAAGCAGTGATCAGTTTACTCAATACTAAATGACTGAATTGACTACGAATTATCGAATTACACCTTCTTTCAGGAGCTTCATCACCCTCAAATCTCATTTTGAACCTCATCCCAACAGACAACTTTTGGTTTTTGGCCTCAACATACTTGTTTAGGCATATGATAAATTCAGCTTGGCTCGCTCTAGAGTTAAAAATGGATACGTGAGATGAAGAATACGAAAAATAGAAGACGAAGAATGTCACAATGTCGAGATCAAGCTAGCAGACATTTTGGAAGCAGAAAAGCAACGACTTGTATGTAACTTACCGTGGCCTGTAGAAGACAGAAAAAAGGGTGCCCGTAGTGATAGCGTGGGATGCGGTAGCAAGAACTCCAAGATGCATGCTATGACTGGATATGACAGACGTTGGCATGTTAGTTAGCTGTCGTTTGAGCCTTCTTACACCAACACGCAGTTCGTCGCTTTCCCCTCTGTCATGTGTAAAGATGGTATAATCATTTGTGAAATTGAAACATGAAAGTGCTATAATGTAGCATTCAAAAATTAAAACAACCAACTAAACAAACAAGTTTCTGACCTTAGAAATATAAATGCATCACCAGCTGCCAATCGCTTTGAGCTGACAAATACACTCCAACCACTTGTAAGTAGGTGCCGCCTAGGTTGACCTGAAAGAGGAGAGAATTTTAATTAAGAAAAATTATTTTAATTAAACAAGATTTGAAGTTAGCATTGACTACGCAACAGAAAACGAAAGGTTATGAGATAAGCAATTCAAAGAAAATAATGTAAACCTCTAAAGATGTGACGAAATCTCCAGTCATTTCCATGAAGATCTTTCGCAAGGAGTTCTTGAGAAGGAGGATCTTGAGACATGTCCTAAGAATTGACCAAAATGATTTAACAACAAGCTTAATTATCAGAAAGAACTTTCCACTGTGTTAATAGAAATCCACCAGTGGAGGAAGACATTCTTCTGCATGCCTTCTGAGAACCGAGAAACCTCCATGGGTGCTGGTGTCGGAGGCCGTTAAGGTCTTACAAAATGAGTGAACCTTCAGCCTTTCGGGCTCAGGTAAAGGAGGGTCTGGACTAGTGACTTCACCAGGCTGAATAATAGATGCAAGAAACCAAGAGTTGGAATATTAACAAAAAAAAACAGAAAATATAATGCCATTGGTAACAAAGATGAATCAATCTGTAAGATGAAAATTTCAGGACAATCTTGTCACTCAAGAGATATCAAAATATCGGAAGTAAAAACACTAATCATATCTAGAACTACAGAATTGTTATATTCATTGCAAGGTATGATTCATTACAAAATGTAAACTCAGTCAAGAAAGACTCACATTTGATTCAGGTAAAAGGATAATCTGTGCAAAAACTTCATCTGTATCTTCTTCTGCCTATATCGTGAAATTATCCAAATGAAAATAGAATTACTCACTTTGACTAAGAGCATCTAAATAATGTAGGGTGGGTAAAAGAAGATCCTAAATGGGAAAAAAAACTTACTCGAAGAACAACATTGACCACCTTACACAGGATCTTTGAGGGTAGATTGAATGCAGGCACATGATGGTCTAGCCCTTGGTTTGTCGAGGCTTCCAACTATAACAAAATAAAAATAAATAAATAAACAAATAATAATGAGTCTCATGTTGTGATCTAGGGATCCAACAACCCTTTTCATCGAAAGGGTTGTCTCACTAGCAGCAAGCAATGTGAAATTCTGAAGCAAGTACACAAATTAAAATTTAAAACACTGCAAGAACCTGTTCCATGTGACCTTGAGGAAAGTAATAAACACGCTCTCCTTCACGAGGTAAGGTAACCAAAGGCCCAGCACATGCATGCCATAATTCCTTATACAAAGCATCACCAGAAGTCCCTGAAGAACAAAAAAAATAAAAATAAAAATAAAATAAAAATAGGTCACCTTCATCAAAGGCTTGAGATTTCATGAAGCAACTATACAAATTTGCTTGGAAAAGTCTTAGAGAGAACAACTTATATTGAGACACTAAGTTCTAGCAAGAGGGCAAGTGCTCAATGTGAATGTCTTCAGAGAACTTAGAAACAAAATCAGAAAGAAAATGAAGTATAATAGAACTAAGAACAAAATCAGAAGTTGTGAAAAAGTGGCTGGCATCAAGCAAGGAAGTTGAAAAGACAGATTCAAATACAAGGAAAATTAGAAATTATACGCAGAAACTTAATGTAGTTATACCAAAAATTAATCTGCAGCAGGAGTTTCTTCACCAAACACCAAAGCAAGAGGAAACTAGAAAGAAAATGAAAAGGCACAAGCTAGCAGAAGTTTGAATTATTAGAATTAAAGAGAAATCGTCCATATTTTAGATTTAGTTCTTAGAAATTATCATCACACAATCATAATGCTTACTCAAAGATTGGATCAGGTAATAAAAACTAACCGAAACCTGGTGAGCTATTTGCAAGCGCCACTGCCATGAGAACACGACGGAACCTCCCTCCAATAGAATTATCAGAGAAGAATCGAACTTTAGATTGATGAAAATAAAATAACCGACTGATTTTGGATTCACTACCCCATCACCATAAAACTTGATCACAAAGGAAAGAATTTTAAGGTAGAGGAGAAACGAAGTGGGCTAGTGTCTCTTATTCCTTCAAACCTTCATTCTTAAAGACGACATAAATCCTCATAAAAGCACACTGACCAGGGCATTAATTCCAGCTCCGATCTCGCCTCCCCTATAAACCCCTAAAAAATCAGCCTAAACCTCGATTACTTCGGCGGAGATGCAACACCTACTTCGATCTGAAGCCAATCAGGGGCAACGGCCTTGATAATTTTACTGCAGTAAAAGGGGAACGCTAGAAACGCTCCTCCATAAAACTGTTCCTCTTCTACGTCCTCAGAAATGGAAAGGACCAATCTTTAACGCCATAGCCGATGGAATTTAAAGTGCCTCCTCTTCCGGATATACCGAAGGCTATGCAGCCGAAATGAAATTGCTTTGGTGCAAATTCTTGATGATTATTGCAGATCTGAAGCGTCAAAGACGAACAAGTCCGGAATTCTTCAGACTTAAAAGCCTGCTTAGCTTATTTTTGCTCTGAGCACCAAACACCAACCTTCCAGTTTCTCCAAGCGCCCTTCAAACAGTGAAAGAACAAATCGATTGAAGAAGACAGAAATTCAATTGGAAAAATTAAAGAACTGAATGAAAAAATTCTCTTTTGAACCTGCTTAGTTCTCCAAATCAACAACAGAACTATCGTCAGACCCTGAAACGAGACGCCTCAATTTCCAGCAAAATCGATCGCTTCCGCTCGCCTTTTTCCTCGCAGAACCTCGAGAACTCCGATCGGAGAGCCGGAAAACACGAGGCCGAGATCGATTACGAAGAAGAAGCAGGAGGAGAGTGATGGGAAGGGATGGATTTATGGAAGCAAGAGAATTCGTTTAATTGCTTCCTCATGTGTTCTTGCGCTGCCCCTGCGAGACCCTGCACGAACCCTTGGGCAACGCTGTCTCCTTGCCCAACAATAATTAAGCACGGCGCATCACAGCGGCCTCATGGAATCCACCTCATCGCCCGCCACGGATCCCTTATGTCCGACATCAACCATCCATATTTTACGGCCCCAATTCAAATCGTCGACGTGGGGAACATCCGAAAGAATTGCAAGAAACTGCATTGCAAGTCACTGATGGAACTCGGCCATCTACTCCCCGTTTCTGTCTCGCTTCCAATGTTCCGCCGGCACTAATTGTCTATCCGGTTTACGAATCGAGAACGGATTGAATCATTGTCCAAATTGAACGCACAAGCTCCATTTGTGCTAGTACGATGCCCCGCAGGGACATCACACTGAGAAGCCGGATCCGGGTTGACGGGCGGATAAGGGTGTAAATGCACCGAGCTGCTCGTGAACTATTCGAAACTTGATTCGATAAAAGCTCGTTTGAGCTCGTTTAATGAGACTCGTTAAGATAAGTAAACCAAGCTCAAGCTTAACAATACTCAGTTTGTTAACTCAGGAACACGTTCGTTAAGTTCATAAACTAATTTTTAAATAAAAAATAATAGTTTTAATTTTTGATATTAAATTTATAAATTTACATTCTACTTATGAAAAAAAAAATATAGATAAATATATTAAATTTATTTATTAGATATATAATTAAAACTTTATAATTTATTTTATTAGACTCGATAAAAGTTCGAATAAGTTCGTAAGTCATAAATATATTAGTTAAATTATAAACGAGCCAAGTTCAAACATTCGGTTCAGCTCAACTAGATTATATCCCTACGAGCGGGGGGTTCCCAGGCAAGGAATTGGTTGGAATTACGGAAACGCCCCGGACACGATAACGTGTGATCCGTAAGCGGAGAGTCATGCAAACGGTAACGTGTGGAAGACTGCTTTATTCGGAATATTTATCACGTGAAATAAAACAGTTTAATAAAATATTATTATTATTATTTATTAACGTACGATTGTTGCCGTGGTATGTGGTTAATACGTCAAAGTGTCTTCTAACACACTATGCGGTTCAAGTCAGGGCGACGCCTTTTTTAATATTTAAAAAAAACAAATTAATTAGCATCTGTACCTAGAATGATATGGTGTGTTTTATCATCATTTCTGAAAGTATTTGGAGTAAGAGATTCATTGAGCCAAAGAGATGCATTGAACAACACAAACAGCAAATGCCAAATCGAACATTTTCTTTTACCAACATTTCATTTTACTAATGCCAATAAAGTGATAAAAGGTGAATACGTTTATCCCTAGTGTCTCTGTCAACTCGTTCCAGAGCTAACACGGAGGAAGTAAATCACGGACGACTACAAGCCGGGCTACTAATCTTTAGAATAGTGATTAGCATATAAGAGAGACATTTTATCTTAATTTTATCAAGATTTAAATCCCAAATCTTATAATGATAACACTTCACTTTACTGATGCCAACAAGAACATGATTGTTTTGGAGTCGAACTTCATTAAAATGACCGAATCAAGACCAAATAAAATACGTAGCTCAATGTCGAGACTCAGCTACCAAATACGAAGCTCAACGTCGAGACTTAGCTACTGTGTAACTTATAGAAGATTTTTTCTCTAATAAATAGCAAATTTGAAATAAAATGGACTATCTGAATAAATCATACTTTTTAATTTATTTTAATAGTTGATATTTTTTTTTAATGAGACATGTCATCTTGAGAATTAATTAATTCAAAAAATGTAAATATATTTCAACTGTGAAGAACTGATGGGCTACTCCTAAAGATAAATCTAAACTTTGAAAACGAAAAACATGACACTTACAGAAGCAATTGCCAAGCATTGAGTATTTGCTTTGGTTACGTGTTCATTGTTATTCTGGTGAAGGATCTCCATGGGAGCAAGGTGGTCCTCGGGGTTATATTTTTATGGTAGGGTATCTTGGTTATCATTCAGATATTCATAGTTCGATTCTTAACTATAACGTATTTATAAAAAACAATTCCTTCAAATGAGAGGGCGCAACCAAAGGATGTTGTGCTTCTGGACTGACCGCCGCGTGCGTTTTCCGATTTACCCTAGTGGCAGATGAAAACTTTCTATAGGACTAGGCCGATCACTCCAGGGATAGTCAATAAGGCTAACTGGAATTATCAATTTTTTTCCCATAGAAGCAAGGTGAGTGCGAGGTATAAGATAGATGTTACCCTAAGGATCTTACTGTGTAAACTCAGTATAAACCTAAAATAAATTTTATTTTATTTTTTTATATACTTAATATTATAACTCATTCTCCAACCCCTAAAGGTAAAGTTTTATTAGCTAAAGCTAAAATATAAATAAAAAAATGTACAAGTCCGGTGCACATTCCTACAAGACCCTCACATGTCTAAATGCCCAGATTTTTAAAAATAAATTGGGGCACTTAGGAGGGACTCCAGGTGTCCGGACATGTGAGGGTTGCCCAGGAGTGTGCACCGAATGACATATATATACACACTTTTATCATGCACGCTCATGGGCAACTCTCTACGGTCCGGACGTCCAGAAGCACTTCCAAGCGGCCCGATTCTCTTTTAAGAATAGGGGCACCACTTCGTATAAAACCTTAAGTGAGTATTGGTAGTGCCCCCAGGGCGTAGCGCAGATGGTGGGCGCATGGTATTTCTGGCGTAATGGCCAGGGGTCGATTCTCAGGAACTGACGACCTGGGGTTTACCCCGCCATGCACCTATGGCCTGTATACCTGCATGAACCTCCCTCCATATCCGTGGGGCCGGCACTAGGGGGGCCACTAAGGTAGCGGATCTACCTTTTTTTTTCTAGAGTTATCTAATGTGCTTCCTAATAATAGATTAATGATATTACATAGAAGAGTTAACCTAGAAAGTCTGATTAAAGGGATATCTTCTGTCACATGACCCCTGGTCATACAGTCGCTAGATTACATAAGTCACTTCCGACATTAATTTGGGAAAAAAATCCTAAAATTCTAATTATCCTCCCTAGTAAAGAATTGATCCTCATTTAAAGGGAATGCCTTAGAAAGTAAGGGATACCTTCTGTCACAGGGTTCCATGGTCTTATAATCCAAAGCACCTTCTCTATACGGTGCCTAAAAAACTACATCTAAATGTATTGACCTTACACACATTTCATCAAACATATACAAGGTATAACATATAAAGATAAGTCATAAAACATATCATAGTGTAAGAAAATATCTAAATACATAGTTTATACACCAACATCACATCATAACTACTCTCTACATCCTAAGAATTAGATAATCTACTCTATTGCGAAGGTATTACAAATAAGAGATGAGAAAATAGTAATCTACAACTCAATAAATGAGATAAAGAGAGGAGAAAACTTATTAATGCATCGCCGGTCTTCTTACTTGCAATCCTTGCTTCAGAGGTAGATGGATTGGTGAAGATGAAGCCTTTAGGGTTTCCCCTAGAGGGGAAAACTCTTCCTAAAGGAAGGGGTGAAACCCAAACCAAAGATAAGTGAAAATGGGAGAAAATCCCCTTTTATAGCAGGGGCATGCCCCCTGTAAGGTCCGAAAAATTTCCAAATTTATTTTAGAAATATCCTAATAATTTTCTAGAATTTTAGGATATTTTTACGTAATTTTTGGAGTACCGGAAGTAGCAAAAATAAATAGAGTCGTAAAATAGCTTAAGCGGGAATCGAAC
>JBBMJZ010000096.1:3068221-3083418 GCA_037833815.1 Zingiber zerumbet | reverse complement strand
AACAAACTCTAACAAACCGGGGACCACCTTATGACTACGAAGGTTATATAAGGTAGTATAAAAAGGGGGATCCTCTCCGTTGGCAAGGTAAGCAAATTCTAGCATCCAAAACTCTGTTTCTAAGTACTTGAGTTATTGTTCTTCTTCTTCTTCTTCTCCTTCTTCCACCTTCAAGAGAAGAATTGACTTGAGCATCGGAGGACCTAGCCAGGGATCCCCACCCCGGTCCTAGGTCACTAATGCTTTGTTGGCTTGTCTCACTATGCGCAGGGTCGTTAAGGAGCTTTTCCATATCTTCAGGAATTCGTCTTCAGTAGAGATCACCGTTCACCGGAGCCAGCGCACCAGCTTGCAGGTTTCACACAGGATCATCTAGTTTTAATTTTTAGAAATTCGGATATTTAAAAAATAATTCTTGAAAAAAATTTCAAATTTGGTCATTATTTAAATCACCCATAGAAATTTTTTCATATTTTTTTTATAAATACCCCTAGTTTTTTATGTGATCAAAGAGGGAGAATAGAAATTAAATTTTGGAGAGGTATAAATTATTCTTTTTTCATTTATCTCTACTTGCTATAATTGTCAAATTATTGTATTAACTTGCAAAAATTATTTATTTTATTGTTTGTTTTTACCCTAACTTAACTTGGATTGATGCATGCATCAAAAAGGGGGAGGGAGATTGTTAGTACCCTAAGTGAGTTTTGATGTGATCGACCGAGTTAAGTTAGACTCTGCATTTTTAATATCTTGTGTCTAAGTATGCAGAGACTTAGAAACACAAAAAGTCTAGCGGAAGATGCAACATACGAGAAGGATAGCACAGGAAGTGAGTCAAAAGGCTCAGTGCATATGAGGGACGAAAAGTTGTGAAAGAGCACACCGGTGGAGCTAGAACGGCGTGTGTTGTGCTTCTAATAAATGAGAAATCGAAGCGGAAGACTGCTCAAGGAGAAGGCCGGAATTGGGTTCGGATGAGCCCAACTCTGGATGGTCCAAGAATCACCCAAGTGACTGGAGCAACAGCAGACAAGTTAACTCTATGTTGACTTATCCAGGCACCCAGACCACCTTGAACTAGATCAAGCGCCTATTCGAGACATTGCTGTGGATGACGTCAAACGTCCATGTAAACACTCCAGGCGCCCAGACCGATCTAGGTGCTCGGGTGAGGATAAAATTTTATTTTGAAGTTGTTGAAGAGCCATTGCAAAGAAAATAGAGTGCACCATTGGGGGCGCCCGGAGCTACTATGTCAACCAACGATCAAATCTGACCAAAGGGCTATAAAAGAAGAGCTTGTTCTCCTATTCGAGTACAAACTTTCTGTACTTCAATTTCATTCTGTTTTTCGTATTAACTAGTTGTGCTTTCAAACGATGCTATATGGGGCTTCTCCGCCTCCGACTTTGCTCGAAGAAGGAGATTTTTCTAGTGCTAACATTGCCTTTGATTAGCAACCTTTCCGGCTGCAAACCAAGTAAATCTCGATAGTCTCATATTCATTTATCCATATTTTCTTTTTATTTATTAAGTGCTTGTCTAACTCAAGTCAAAAGAACGAGAAGGGTATATTCATAATTTCAAGGCAATTCACCCCTCCCCATCTTGTCGGTCATACCAGGACTAACATATAGTACCTGATATTTTACTACACAAGTCAAAAAGTACCAATATCAATTTTAAAAAATCATTTGACTCAAGTAATGGTTATCAAGCATTCAAGAAATCAATTATCAATTCAAACCTCCAAACCCAAGTGAACCGACACCACCTCACTCAAAGAGAACATGGGAATTTTTGTTGATTTTAGAATAAAACAAGCGAAAGCATCAATCCACCACAAGCTCGAAAATGGAAAATGGTTAAACGGAAATTGACTACTTGGAGAGGTGGTGCCGAGGTAAGGAGAAAGATGTCTAGTCTCAGTCGGTGTCGTGGTTGTCAAAGCCACAGTGGGAAGGGGTTGGCGTCGTTGTTGAAGCCTCCGGAGAGTGAAGGGTGTTGGGTAGAAGCAACGAGGAGCCGACGGGATCCTCTTGAGGGTGTCCCTCCTAGTGCCGATTGTCAAAGCCGTGGGGGGCATGTGTCAGGCAGAAGCGGGTCATGAGGAAGCGTGAGGAGCGTGAGAAAACATGAGAAGATTCAGATTTTACAGATTTCATTATCTTCCATTTTTAATTTTTTTAATCTTTTAATTTCTTTTTTTTTAAAGGAAAAAAATAACTCGATGCACGAAACTCCCGTCATACAGAATCTCAGGGAAGGATCCGTTATACGCTATCTTACCTTGCTTTTTGCAAAATGTTATTTTCAAGATTCGAACCCATGAACTTTTTTTAAAAAATAAAATTAAAATTTGAATAAAAAAATTAATCAGGCACCGCCTAAAAGCATGGCCTTTGCAAAAGGCAGGGTGGTGGTCAACTGTCCACTACCTAGACATCGCCTTTTAAAATACTATTCATTTATATATATCCACGCATCTACTTTAATATGTTCATCTCAGTAACTCTCATCTTTTTACTCATATGCTCACTACATAATCAACCATCAGTTCCATATAACGTAACATTACTTAACAATAACTCTCATCTAAATATGCCCAATCAAGATCCAAAACTCTGAGTGGTATAGTATTGCTTAACAATAGTGTAAGAGTTGAGCCTATAAAAATCTATCTGAATCTGCAGTATGATAAATACTCCAATTATTGAGTTGCCGACACTCAACATCAGTCAATAAAATGAAGAATCTTTTTATTGAAAATAAAAAAGATCTTGAACTGGAATCACTGCAAAGATTCATCCACCTGAAAAGGTCTTCACATAAACTACAGGAAAACTTCTGCTGTGTCAATACTAAAACAGAGTCCTGACAATTGAAGCATTAATTATTTCGAACTTTATTAAAGTTAAGGCACTTTTCAAGCTCTAGGTAACATGCCTTTTGATAGTGTCTGTGAATGAATACGGCAAGACTAGTTCAAAGATTTAGGAGCCTTTCGGCCTCACAGGTAGGAATCCAATGTTCATTAAAAAATTTGATATTCAATTTGGTAAAAACTTGTTTATATTCATTTTATACACACCAGGTCAATTAACTGAACAAACTCAAACAACTCATTAAATTAAACGAACAAGTTTAAATATATATGTATTTAACTCGTTAAGATTCATGAACAACGTTCGTGAATTAACATGTTAAATAAACAAAGAAACTTTCGAAATAAATAAATAAGTTTGTATTATCAAGCTCAATGATAAAAAAAATAAGCTTAAATTTAAAAGTTTCAAATAATCAAACAAACTTGAATTGAGAGTTCAATAATCTAAACGAATCAATCTCAAGCCAAGCTCAAACCTTGATTCATTTTAGACATGGCTTGGTTTGATTACCTTATCAAACAAACTTAAATACTAAAAAGCTTGGCTCGGCTTGACTCGTTTATAGCCCTACTCACAGTGTGGAAGCATCAGGCTTTCGAATAGGAGACAAGCCAAGAGCATTTCGTAGCAAGATCAGAAGATAAAAGACATGGTTTGGTTTGCAAAGTAAACAGACAAGCCAACAATCATAGAGTGAGTGATCAGTGTTAGAAGATCCTTCAGAATGAATGTAATGGAGGATCGTTCTTATACGAGGTTGATTTAGAGCAAGCTCCAATTGTAGCATGATTGGAGACTGGAGTTCTGTTGACCAAGGTTGTCTTGAACCATTGTTATACTGTTCAAAGGTAACAAACAAGAGCTGCAGTGGAGTCTAAAAGCCATTATTGAGCAGGCCATTTAATGGAAGTCAACAGATAAGGACACTGAATGGCTTGGAAGGACAACAGCTCATCGCAGAGGGCATGAACTTGTCAGGGAATTCTCACAAGACCTGTCTCGATACAGTTAGCCTAAAAGAACAATAATTCATCTAAAATAGTCGAAGAAATCAAAAGAGATCTCTACATGTTTGGAAAACATGCCACTTTCTTTGCATTTGAAATAAAGGGGGTACAAACACTGAGATTTTTTACTCTCCTGATTTCTTATGAACATAGTTAATTGTACCAACTCTACATCAGCTTCATAGCCAATATGGTCGTGCATTCGAGAAACCCAAATAATAACCCACCAAAAAATCACAAAATACAAAAGCTTATTAAAAACTAAACTCACTATTCTTATTGTAATTATATGGACAAACCTTGGCTTTTGTGGTCCGGCAGTGTTGTGTGAGGAGACGAAGATTTATGGGGCAAAGATGTATCTGAATCTGAACTCGTATGGAAGAACTTGAATTGGCTGAGGAAAAGTACTTCTTCTGGCCACTTCGAGGCACCTTACTGCTTCAGTCCTCAACTCATTTGGCAATTGCAGGCAGATCCAATCCATTAATGACTCGACATCTTTTGCAAAATCGCATAGATACCAGTCAAGAAGCTTAGGAATTGCAAGTTTGTTTGGTGTGGATATACCAATGGCTGCTTGTAAATAATCCCTTTTGGCCTTTTCCAACTCTTTCTCTATTTGAGCTCCTGTATACACTCTTACCTGATAAAGGTTAAATAATTTAACCGAAGTCTGTTTCCGAAAATTCTCAGGGATACAAACTACTATATGTTTGTGTAAACTTACGGCAGGAGATGACCAACTTCCACACGAAAGAGCGAATGTGACCAAGGGTTCAGGCCATTCCAAGCCAAAGATGCCGCGCATTGCCATGCCATCGCTTTTAGATCCTTTTGATGAAACCTTCAAGCATTTGAGGAGTAACTTTCAGTAAACAGAATATCATAATCCAACAGAATTAATAACAAAACTACCTACATGTTTTGACTGATAAGGCAGCCTCAATATGAAATGTTCGATTGTCATTGCACTGACCAAGTGACCGCCCACATTAATCATAGCCTGGAGACAATATGAAGATGTTAGAATCATTCATTGCAGAAAAGCGCTTATAGTTCAATTGCTTATCACTTTTGATAATAAAAAAGGTATATGAAAAGTGGGCAACATTATACCTTTAACATCAGAGCAACGATCATTTCAGAACTAATCGGAATGCCTTGCTCCAGAAATGCCTGGAATTACATGAAAAATAAGAATTGAATGAAAAAAAAAATCGTAAATAGATCACAAGAAAGATAAAAATTTGGGGTTGCTTAGTTCTCTTTTTGATAGATCCAAGTCACGCAGGAGTTTGTAAGTTCATGACTGCTTGAATTTACATTGTAAGAAAAATGAAATGAGAAGTTTGCATTATTGAAAGCAGTAAAAAAATATGAGGCGTGATGATTTAAATTGCTTCAAATATAAACTAGACTCTTTTGACATCTTACATTCATCATGCATGCATTGTAAATGTTAATCCAAAATGCAATCTTCTGATGATGTGTGAGACATGATAAATCCACTGATGCAAGCTCCCTCAGCAAACGTCTGCATTTTAAGGATGGGAAACTATCACCGAGTAGTCCCAGACAGGAAAATAATGACAAATAAATTTTCAAACAGAAGCTCACTTCAGTCTCCAGCTAAGAAATGAACAACCTGTTAGGAGGTTCGAAAAATTTGAGCTTGCTTCAACTGACCGGAAATACTTGTAGGGACCAATGTCCCTTTTCCCAAATTCTTCACATATACCATATGGATCTAGACGGTCTGTTTCTTCTAAATTACTCCAAGAACCTGATACTGTAATTGTCTCTAGTAGCTCTTTCTTATTCCCGGGAGAGCTACCCCGTGATAAAATGTTTGTCAGGCACTTCAAGATGTCTTCAGATAGTTTATTTGGGCCACTTGCTTCGGGGAATTTTACTTCATTTGGATCTCTATACTCATTGCTTTTTGCTTCATTTGAAGAGTTCAGTGAGTCCTTTTCAATTCTTTCACTATCCAGTGAATTGAACCTTGGCTGAAGCAACAAAGGACTTGAATTACATGAACATAAACTAAAGTAGAAACATAAGGCGATGAATAAACTTTGAAAAAGGAAGGATTTGACAATCACCTTCGCATCACCTTGCTTGTTTCCATTCATACCCGTTATTCCTCGTGACACTCTCTTAACAGGAGATTTCTTACAGTTCCTACTAAAGTTTGTGCTCATCTGATTCTCTTTTCCATTCTTGTTTTCAGCAATGGCCAAAGATGAATTTAACTTCTTTGGTGGAATTTCAGTGTTGATAAGTGGATTACCTGAGGAGGGCACAGACACATCTTGGTCTATATTTGAAGCATCTGTCTGTTTTGTGAAGATCAGATCTTCTGAACATGTCGAATCTGAATAAGAAGTCGGTTGCCCTGAGGTTTTCGAGTTTTGAGAAAGCGAGCAAATATCAGATCCCAATTCCTTGCTTTTCTTGCAAGATGAGATGTATATGGCTTCCTGATAGAGACCTTGCCGAAAATTGATTACTTGTTCTTCAAGACGAACCACCTCTTC
The DNA here is from genome assembly GCA_037833815.1 of Zingiber zerumbet. Taxonomy (NCBI): domain Eukaryota; kingdom Viridiplantae; phylum Streptophyta; class Magnoliopsida; order Zingiberales; family Zingiberaceae; genus Zingiber; species Zingiber zerumbet. Next base: position 3,076,977 of record JBBMJZ010000096.1, on the reverse strand, counting down.
CTCCAAGACGGCCACTTCAGCCAAAAGTTCTAGTGTCTTAGGAGAAAAGCAAAGAATTTTAAGCAAGAATCAAATCTTCTTTGCATTACAGTTTATATCGAGAAATTATCATAATGAGCAAGTCATGAGAGTTAGGGGTGAAGGATAATTACATGGGAAGGCAGATAAGGGGGGAGGCGAGGAAGAGCGCCGAGGGGCCTGGTGAAAGCCCTCTCCAGAGCTCTGTGGATATTCTCTTCATTCCTCAGCTTCTTCTTGAGCTTATCAACCTAGAAACAAGATCAATTTAAGGAAACTAAATCACACAAAGATTCAATGTAAAGAATGGCATGAACTATCTAACAAGTACTTAGAAAAGAACTGATACATCTTGCTGCAGAGCGATCTTCCGCTGTCGTCTAGATTGGAATTTACCATGTCCATTCTCTACGACGGTCGATCCATTCGCTTGCATTGTAGTCTTCTCCTTGCTGAATCCCTTCTCAGAGCAAAATTCGCAAGAATTAGCAAATAATTCAACCGAGAAAGTAGGCTTTTCGTATAACACTTCAGATAGAACATATGCATCCATTTAACCAAATTCTGATCGAGAACAGCCATTTTTCCTCAAATTTGTAGAAGAAAGTATAGAACAACCTCTCATTGAGAACGAAACCATGGCTTCCAAGAAAATTAAAGAATTCACCAACAGAGAGCCTCGAAAACACAATCCGCATCAAATCCGTATGCATCGGCATAAAAAAAAAATCGAAGTTTAATCTTTGGTTTCAGGAAAAAAAAAAAAGATTCACAAATCTCTAGAGAGAACAAGAGGGAGCTCCTGTTCGAAATAAAGCAGCCAACTTTCCGAGGCAAAGAGCAAGGCGACCCAATAAAACAGCGGACGGTCTCGTATTTGCTTCAAAGGGGCTTACTTTATCCCGCCTCGGCCTCGGCCTCGGGGAAGCTTTTACGGCCTGCGATGGCACCCGCGCCTTGGAATTCATCGCATTCGCACCCGACTCCTCTCTCTCCCTCCCTCCTCCCCGCTGCTCGAAGGAAAGCAATAGTCACTGCGAAAAGAAAAGACGCAATAAAGCACAGGGAGCGGAGGAATATCCAAAAGGGGGGAAAAGGCCGAGCAATAAACGATGTGCAGACCAGGAAATTGAGGTCATTTGCGTAAGAGGGCGGCAATGCCGAACCCAGGCGAAGGGAAGGTAGCAGGCACAGTGAGCAAGCTGGCAACTTTGGATTCCATCGAAAGGAAGTGGGTGACTGTGAGGGAGATGGAGAGGTGGAGACTGAAAGGTAAGCGGCGGTGGCGTCTTCTTTTGAGCTCTAAAGAAGACGGTGGTGGGCTTCGTGAGGACGCGGGAGATGGCTCATTCTTTAGCTCTTGTGGGGCGAGGTGGTGGGTTCTTCAGCTAACAGCGAGGCTGAGGACCGCGAGGATCAACCATGAACAAACAAAAACATATATAAAGATAAATTTATCACAATTTACCAAACTCTACGTAATCGTTCGATGAATCTAAGGCTGCGTTTACCGGGAGTCATCAATATAATCCGGATTAATTATTTTATTTGATATAATTTTAAAAGGATAATGTAATCTGTATTGTATAAGTTTTTATAATCTGAATTATAAAATTAATAGCATATAATCTGGATGACATTTTTATCCTAAGATTTAATATGTTAAATATATTCCTAGTCTATTTCTTATACCAACACTAACTGATTACTATCGTCGTCAACTGCTGGCTGTCGACAGATGTCGCTGGATATTTTTATTATTTTATAATAATATGAATTATACTTTTGGATAGAGGTATAATCGAATTGAATCGAGTTTTACAATAAAATGTTTGAACTCAAGCTCGATTCAAGTTATATTCAAGTATTAATTCGTAAACTTGAGTTTGGCTCGTATGAAATTAAATAGTTCACGAACGACTCGAACTTGATTTGAAAATGACTCATTTAAAATTAAACGAGCTGAGTTTGAAATGACTTATTTAAAAGTTAAACAATATTAGTTTCAACTCAACTAGTTAATATATATATATATATATATATATATATATATATATACTCTCAACGAAAATATTCACGAGCCTCTTAACGAATACGTTCATGAGTCTCTAAATAGATATATTCATGAGCTCATAAATCAAATACAATTAAACTCGAACTCGGCTTGATAATATTTTCAACTTCAAAATTAGACTTAAGCTCGGCTAATTAACTCAATCAAACTACAAATTGAATAGCTAGCTCACCAATGACTTACCTCATTTCAAAATATTCCTATATTTTGAATTTATCTGGATGACTAATAAAAATATTTTATAGAACATAGATCTTCTTCGATCAAAATTAGTTCGAAAAATTAAAAATCTGAATTATAAGGGGAAAAATATCAGATCTTTAAAATATGCACAGGTTGAACGTTGACACGGTAATATATTAGTTGAGAAGCTATTTCGTCGGCAGAATTGAGATGTGACGTAATTACTTAGATAAAAATTTAAAGAAGGATCTAGAAAATATTAAAATGACTCTCGTTTTATTTTTTATTTTAAAAATATTTTTATTTTAGTATTAGCAAACTTACTATAGCAAAATTACTCTAATTTAATTAAAATTATTTAAATTTGATTAAAAATGTCGTAACTTGATTAAGTTAACTTTAACATTGTTACAGTAGCTACGGTAATACGAAATAATTTAATCAAAAATATTAGTGTAGTCAGGAAACATGTATTTTAACTTGTAGCTACTATTGTAATTATGAAATAAGAGTATTTTTGGAATTAAAAATGATGGAGAATTCTTTCAATGTATTGTTTAAAAAATACATGCCCTTTTGACGAAAATGAAAAATAAAAGGCCCCGTTCAACTTGAGAAGTGAAGACGATTGGGTTTACATGAGTAAGGAGCTCAAGAGTCAGGATATGAACATCTTTAGAAGCGTTGGAAGAATGTGAATTCAAGAGGTAGAGGGTTGTTCTAGAGATGAACCGTTGAAACGTCATCTTAGTCGAGTCTCACATATTGGAGTAAGGATTTTCTGGTCTACTTTTTGTGAATTTGGAGATGGTCTATAATATAATTATGGTCAGATCGTGAGCACAATTCAGTTGCAATTGGTTACGATCTCTCTCTGAATTTACCTTCCGAGTTAAATTATAGTTTGAATCGGGGTAAACAGCCGAAGGTCGTCTGAAGACCACTGATAGTGGACGGATGGTCGTACTGCTGGGCGTCGAGCAGGAGGTAGCCTCTGGCGTCCACCCCGACATAAACTATAATTTGGATATGAAGGTGAACACTGGTGGAGCCAGCCCGGGTGATCTACCCGGGCTGTGTACCATAAGCGCCAGCACTACCCGGGCTGTGTACCATGAGCGCCAACATATTAGTTGTTTTTCCCTTTTGTTCTATTATAAATTTGACTTTTTTCTCTTCTCACCTCCGTTGGGCACCCGGGCTACAACCCAGGTGTGATTGTGCTTGGCTCCGCCCTTGAAGGTGAACTCCGAAATAAATCACAACTAATTATGGTCGAATTGTGGTCACAATCCGACCGTAATTATATTATGGATCATCTCCTAATCCATACAAAATAGACTAGAGTATCCTGTCTCCCTATCTTGAGCTAGGTAACATTACCATGAAAGTGCTTTAGCATATGAGTTGACTAGATACAGGAAGGAGCAAAAGATGAGGGTATAGAAAACATCATAATCTAAGAGTTACTCAGAATCGAATGGCTGACTAGAATGAAAGTTCATGGGCATTCGATTCTTTCCTTAATTTCCTTAACCAAAAGAGAAGATGAGGAAATTTTAAAAAAAATATTTTAGAAATATAACAAGTATCAATTAAAACTAGATTCGAAAAGAAAAAATATTTTTTTAAAATTTAAAATTTATCACTCTATACAAAAGTAAATTTTCTATTCTATTCAAATCAAATCAAAGAAATAAAAAGGAAAAAATAGGGAAAAAAAACCTCTTGTCGTTTTCTTCCCATCCTCATTTCCACCCAAGAAAATGGATGAAAAGTACCACTGAATGAAACAAAAGAAGAGCATTGCATGACTAACTCACTAACACTAATTAACTATTGTAAGGGTGTAAATCAACTCAATCGAGTTGAATAGTATAAAAATATATTAATATTCAAGTTTGGTTCAAGTTGTTTAATTTTAACTATAGCTTAAAATGATTTAAATTTGAATTTTGAGTTATTCAAACTTTATTTGAACAAATTTAAATTAAAATTGTGTAAAAACAGAGTTTGGTTCAAAATTGATTTATGTATAGTCGAACAAAATATTATGAGTTTAAATTTAGCTTGCAAATTTTATTGAGCATGCTTGAGTTTATTTAAATTTGATAATTTCAAATATGAAATAAATATTTTTTAAGGTGGCTCGAAAAACTCACCAACAAGCTAGATTAGTTTGTACCCTTAATTGAAATCAATGATTTATAATAATAAAAAAGGAGAAACTATTGCACTACGACTATTGCATTATATGTTTCAGTTGAACTAATAGTGAAGGTTACACACTTTGATAAGCATAGCAACAATAGATGCGAAATAACTCCACATATGATGACTAAGTTATGTTGAAAATTGTTAAAGGGATTGAAATAGTGATTGGGTGTCTTCAATTGATGTAACTTCATCCTATTTTTTTTTTTTTTTTGTATTTAGTTGACACTGGATATCCAACTTACGCTAACATCACTCTAATTGATACTTGTTATCGAATCAATCCATGACAAAACGCATCCACAAATTCATGGGACTAGGTGAGAAACTATGTACATCACTTTGAGAAACAAAGAAGCTAATGGTGGAATTAGACATAACTTTAGGGATAAGCAAAATTTAACTATTGATCTTAGGTAGTAATTACTAGTGTAACATTGATTTTCAAGTATAGAAAGCGAAAATATATTGAGACAGGTGAGAATCGACAACTTTGTCATACTCATACCTAATCAATAAATAATAGCATCCTTGTCTTTAGACTTTAAAGACTTTCAAGACATTTCATTCTTTCACACAATGGATCGAGTCTAAATGTGCACATAAAAACAAATATCTCAATAGGGCATTAAGATCTTATCGATACCAATCCCTAATCTTATGTCACTAGTAGCTGTGGCACAAGGGACTGGATAGGAAAGTTTGATGTGTCCTCCCCTCACCACCAAAGAAGAAAATATAGTCTTGATTAGTAGATTATATGAACCCTTTTTTTCATTCCTCCATGTGGCATAAATCATGTGTATGTCAATCACACTCTCGTTAGAAGAGACGAGTCTAAGGATAGAGATAACAATGAGTCAGTTTTCATATCTTTCATCTTCATCCCTATTTATTATATTTATCTTTATTTTCATCCCCATCGGGTATTCAACTTTTATCTTCATTCTCGTACCTGTCAGATCATTACCATCTTCATCAAATATTCAACTTTTATCTCCATCCTCATACCTGTTGGATTATATATATATATATATAATTTAATCAGGTATTCAAGTAAAATACCTAGGATTCAAGCAGAATTTTATATCTAAATCTAAAAATCTCTATTACTTAATTATGTAATTAATCGAGTCTAAAAAATCCCTTCACGCTCTCTTCCATTTCCATTTGGGTTGATATCTAATACTCCATCAAGTTCAAAAGAAATGATCACTCTTGCAAAAGGATTAGTGCAACAAGGTCTTTCTAGTCTTCTTTTATACTATTTAGGGCACACCCTTACTGACCGCTAAGAAAGACCTACTTAGGAACTGCACCTACACCATGGGCGCACTAATTTGTATGTTCATCTCTAATTAATCTCTTATTTTCTAAAACTTATGCTCCCATTGAGTCCATTTTCTATGTCTCTCTCCTCGATTTAGATTCCAACTCTATCCATAAGAAGAAACTCGTTGGCTGTAATTACTTTCATTGCATAAACAAGCGAAGCACAAGCCCCCACAAAACCTTGCTAAAGGTTGCAAGGGGCCCTATGAGTAGTGTGCCATTAAGTGGAGGAGATCTACATATTGGACACTTATAGATTAATCAAAAAGACAAAATAAAATATTAATAAACCTTCATTTCAATCTTGACAACTTATTCTAGACTTGCCAAAAGAAAGCTATAAAAGGTTTGACAAAAGGAACCACTCCTTTGTTTGGTTGTGCAAGGAGCAAGGGTAACATGCACACATGAAGGGAAAAAAAAAGAAGAAAGCTAACTTAGCATGTAACTTCATATACATGTCCAAGAACATTAACACATGGCTTTTCCATGTACAACAAAGCAGATATAGAGTGTTTTTAATTCCCAATGGACAAGCTAAACTATATTAGTAAACTTGGTGATTATTTAAGTCGAAAAGTAAATCTTCGTACTCGAAACTAAGCATAGGTGGAAGATTAAAGAATTGAAATGTTTTACACATGTGGTTAGCTTCTGGGAGTAGGACTGCTTATATAGCCCTGCTAGGGACGTTTAGAAGGATTCCAGACACCTGGAATAAGATAAAATTTTATCCCTGACATAACGGTACACGCCACGTTGAGTTTGACTAAAACTTGGGTTCCGGGTGCTCGGAAGAGTTCCGAGCGCCTGGAATCCAGGAGCCCCAGACTGGTCCGGGCACCCCGAGCACCAAAAGTCAACATTTTGTTGACTTTCTGTCCAGGTCTCCTGCTCCGGTTCCGCTTTGCATCTGTCCGGGTCTTCTGCTCCAGCTCCGCTCGCTTGGGTGATTTCGGCCATCCAGAATAGGGCTCACCCGAACCCAACTTCCGGCCTTCTCCTCGAGCAAGCTTCCACTCCGAATTCTCATCCCTCAGAATCGTTGCGTGCTTCCTTCTCGTCCGCCAGCATACTCTTCCACAGCTTTTCGTCCCTCGGACAACTATGTCTTTTGCTCCTCGAGCAATCTTCTACTCCAGCTTCTCATCCCTCGGAAACACCGCACTCTCCCTTCTTGTCCGCCGGTGTACTCTTTCGCAGCACCTCGTCCTTTAAACGCACCGAGCCCGTCTGCTCTCTCCCATATCGTCCTTCTCGCTAGCTGCGTCATTTGCTCGATTTCCTGTGCTCCTAAGTTCTTGCACACTTTGACATAGGGTTAAACATAACAGGACATAACCTAACTTTTTTGATCACATCAAAACTACCTTGGGATACCAACAATCTCCCCTTTTTTGATGTGAGCAACCCAAGTTAAGTTAGGGTAAACTAACATAAAGTAAAAGTAATAATTTTACAATTAGAGTGCAAAAATTGAAAAAATAAAAAATTAAGCTACCTCCCCCTAGACTTAATCTTCCCTTCTTCCCCTTTGATCACGTAAAAAAAAGAGTACCAAAAAGAAATCTAAGGGTAATTTAAAAAAAAAATAAGAAAGCTTTTAATTTTAAAAAAACTTTGATTTTCCAACAATTTTGAAAATCTTATCAAGTTTTTGAAAACTTTGAAAATAATTTTGGTATCACTTAAAAAAATTTTTTGCAAAAATGTAAACTTTAGAAAAAAAAATTCTAAGGAAAAATATTTGAGTAACTATTTAAAACATTAATTACAATTAAATGAGTTATCAGTTAGTCAATTAAATATTTTATTTCATTAATTGACTTTCAGGCTGTGGTGAGGCATTAGACCTTTTTGGTTATTAGAGTAACAACCACTTTCTAGACAAAGTCTTTTAAGGAAATCAAACATTTAATTTTCTCACTGAAAGCTCTAAGTCTAATTAAAGTTCAATTTATAGAATATTTGAAAACCCAATACAGGTTCTTCCAACTGGATTAATTAGAAATCTCTTAGGAATATATTTCTGAGAAATTTTTCTAATTTGTCCCTTGTAGTAATGAAAATACCAGTTTAAATTATTATATTTCCTAATATTTTGATTTTTCACATTTAATCATGCACGATTTTTCAAGTCTTCTACTTGTTTTTTCAATTTTTGATTTTCCAATTTTAATTTTTCAAAATCTTCTAATAGACAAAATTTGGTTAGAATTAACTTTAATTCTTTATTTTCTTTTTCTAGTTTACAACAGTCTTTAGATAATAATTTAATAAATTTAAATAATTTATCGGGAGGAAGAGATCGTACCTAACTTACCTTATCAATCTCGTTATCTGTACCTCCCTTTGAACTGTTGCTTTCTTCCTATGTTGCCGCCTTTCATTGATACTCTCGATGCTCATTTCAGACGAGCTTGCTTCGTATTCGTCTTCTTGATGACTTGCCACTAACGCAAGTCCGGCTATGGCTTCAATTTCCTATTTGGACAACGTTTTATCCCACGTCGCCTTTAGAGTCTTGTACTTATTCGATTGGACAGACTTCTTGTTCTTTCCTTTGTCCTTATCCTTGATCTTTAACTTAGGGCAGTTGTATTTAACGTGTCCTTCTTCATTGCAGTAGTAGCATCTGATTGTTCTTTTCTTTCTACCCTACAGATGGTTAGTTTTTCTAGATTTAACTAATTTTTTAAATCGTCTTACCATCATTGCTGTTTCTTCGTCGTTGAGAGAGAATTTTGGATCTTGTTCGTCCATCCTTGCCTTAAAGGCAATGTTGTGCTTTGGCTCCTTCGGATTTGCACATCTCGTTTCATGGACTTCAAATGTTGAAAATATTTCTTCTAAGATAATAGTTTCTAAATTTTTAGATATATAGTAAGCATCTACTAATGATGCCCAATCGGTAGTTCTAGGAAATGAATTAAGC
>JBBMJZ010000096.1:3016911-3033605 GCA_037833815.1 Zingiber zerumbet | reverse complement strand
TTTCAATTTATTAAGATTCTTTCCAAGGATTTAGTAAAATTAGAAAAAGAAAATATAGACTTGAAAAGATAATTAGCTAATGCATGCCCCTTAGATTTGTTTGATAATTTAAAAATAAAAAATGATAAATTAAAAATAGAAATAGAATAATTGAAAAATTGTGCATGCTCAAATAATCAAAATATTAAGAGATATAATAATTTAAACTATTATTTCAAATACCATAAGGGCTAAATTAGAAAAATCACATAAAAATATATTCCTAAGAAATTTCTGATTAATCCTGTAGAAAGGAACCTATTTTGGATTCTAAAATCATATTTAGATTAATTATCTTCTTAGGGCTTTTCAAAAAGAAAATTAAATGTTTAAATTCTTTAAGAGACTTTGTCTAGAAGTGGTTGATGATGCTCTAATAACCAAGAAGGCTTAGTGTCTCTCCATAGCCTAGAAGTCAATTACTAAATTAAATGTTTAATTGACTTACTGTGAAGCATTCAACTAATGCTTCAAATTTTTGTTAGAAAAAATTATTTAAAAAGGTCTAATCATTAAAATTTGTTTAAGTTTTTTTTGTTAAAAGTTAATCAAAACAATCTTTTGAAATTTTTATGAACTAGTGATCAAAATACAATTTTTTTAAAAAATTTACTAAAAATTTAACTTTCTGTGAATTTTTTTTCTGTTCAACCCTTGCTAAAGTGTTTTTTAATCAAAATTTTTGAAACTTAACGTTTCATATTTTTTGTTTTTCCCTTAGACTTTTTAAACCTTCCAAGTAATATGTTTAACGAACCCCACTTTTAATGTGATAAAAAGGGGGAGTAGTAAAGATTAAGTCTAGGGGAGGGTAGTACAATTTTAATTTTTTTAATTTTTGTACTTGTAAATTTTTTTACAAAAATTATAACTAGTATTTATTTTTTTACAAAAATTTTAATTTTTTTAATTTTTGTACTTGTAAGTCTAAGGTAGTTTTGATGTGATCAACCAAGTCAAGTTAGGTCCTATTGGTTTTTAACTCTATGTCTAAGTGTGCAGGAACTTAGGAGCACAGAAAGTCGAGCAAAAGATGCAGCTAGCGAGAAGAATGGCACGGGAGAGAGTCGACGGGCTCAGTGTGTCCGAGGGATGAGGTGCTGCAGAAGAGTATGCAGGTGGACGAGAAGGAGACGCACGGCATTTCTGAGTGATGAGAAGCCGGAGCGAAAAATTGCTTAAAGGTCGTAAGTTGAGTTCAGGTGAACCCTATTTCGAATGGTCGAGATCACCCAAGCGAGCAGAGCCGGAGCAGAAGAACTGGATTAAAAAGTCAATTGGCCAGTTGACTCAGTCCAGGCGCCTGGACTCACTGGGCGCCTGAACTCAGTCCGGGCACCTGGTCTCAGTCTGGGTGCCTAGTCTCATTCCGGGCGTCTGGTCTCAGTCTAGGCGCCTGGACTCAGTCCGGGCGACGAGACGGTTTGAGTGCCCAGAACAGAAGTTTTAGCCATTTGCGACGTGGTGCATCCCGTTGCATTGAGGATAAACTTTTATCCCTTTTCAGGCACCTAGAACCCTTCCAAATACCTCGAGCAGGGCTATAAAAGCAGCCCTGCTCCCAGAAGCTAAATAATAAGAAAAGAGAGAGAAACGACAATGGTAATTAATTCAATTTCAGTTTAGCTTTCTATTTGTGAGATTTAACTACTGTAAGAGGCTTCTCCGCCCAGAGGAGAATTTTAGTGAGCTTTACATCCTACTTAGATTAACAATCTCCCATGTTATAACCAAGTAATTTCTTTGTGCCTCTTCTTTTTTAATTTTTATCTTTTAATTATTTTTATGCAAGTGTTAATTTTGATAAAGCTATAAAGTTCGAGGAAGGTTCGCTTTGTTTTGTAGGGCTATTCACCTTTCTCTAGTCGGCCGCCAAGGGTCCTACACTTTTTGACAATATTTTTATAAATTTAAACAATTTATCCAGAGGTAGAGATCGTGTCAGACTTACCTTGTCAATCTCAGACGCTCCCACTAAAGAGTTACTTCCTTTTGACGTTACTCCCCCTTCATCAATACTCTCGATGCTCATTTCTGATGAACTTGGTTTATCACCTTCTTCGTGACTTGCCATCAGTGCAAGTCCGACATAGGCTTCAATTTCTTATTCTAATGAAGTTTTGTCTCATGTTGCCTTTAGGTTCGTGTGCCTTTTCAGGGTCGCCTGGGTCACCTTTTTGTCTTTTTCCTTGTCCTTGTTCTTGTTCTTCGGTTTTGGATAGTTGTCCTTGATGTGCCCTTCTTCATTGCAGTGGTAGTATCTTACCTTTCTTTTCCTTCTATTACCCTGCACTTGATTAAACTTATTAGTTTTAATAATTTTTTAAATTTTCTTACTAGAAAGACAGTTTCATCATCATCAAGAGTCGTTTCAGATTCTAATTCGTCCATTTTTGTCGTTAAGGCAATGTTGTGCTTGAGCTCCTTCTTCAGATCTACACATATAGTTTCATGCACTTCAAGTGTAGGAAATAATTCTTCTAATGTACTTATTTCTAGATCCTTAGAGATGTAATAAACATCTACTAAGGTTGACCATTCAGAATTCCTAGGAAATGCATTAAGTGTGTACCTTAGTGAATCTCAGTTGGTTACCTTTTCTCCGAAATTTGTGAGTCCGGTGATGAGTGTTGGGGTTGCAAGGTTGCAAACATAGTCCCACATTGAAAACACATGGAAAAGATCATGGGTTTATAAGAGAAAGATATCTCCATTGGCATGAGGCCTTTTGGGTAAATCCCAAAAGCAAAACCATGAGTGTTTAGGCCCAAAGTGGACAATATCATGTCATTATGGAGATATCTAAATTCTTTTTGATCCAACAATTGGTATCAAAGCCCGGACTGCTAGAAGGTTTAACCGCCGACTATGCACAAGAGCTATAATCTGATTGATCCATGTGGGTATAATATTGACTTCGAACAAAGAAAGTGAGGACTCCTATGTTCTGATCAAGAGGACCATATACCAGGCAGGAAGTCCTAGTTGCGGCTAGGCATGGAAGTCCTAGTAGGTCGGGTGGACTGAGGGGCAGAAAGACCTGGTGGGTCGAGGATCGGACATGGGAAGCCTGTGGTCCTTTGTTTGAGGGGGGATTGTTGGGATTGCAAGGTTGCAAACATAGTCCCACATTGAAAACACATGGAAAAGATAATGGGTTTATAAGAGAAAGATATCTTTATTGGCATGAGGTCTTTTGGGTAGAGCCTAAGAGCAAAACCATGAGGGCTTAAGCCCAAAGTGGACAATATCATGTCATTGTGGAGATATCTAAATTATTTTCAATCCAACAATGAGTTCCTTTATCTTTTAGTGAAGGTGTGCGACGGTTTCGCCTTTTTCTAGCCAAAGGTTGCTGATTTGATTCAGAAGCAGGTCCCATCTCACGAGTTAGGTTTCAAACGTACCTTCGTGTAGCTCCAGCAACTTCCAAAGCTCCTTTGTTGATTCGTAGGTGCCGATTCTGTTGTCTTCTTGTGGAGGTAGCACACTCAGTAGATGGAATTCAACTAGTCCAGCTACGAAATCTACTTGCTCCTTCTTGGTCCATTGATATTCTTCTTTGTCTTTTGGAACTACAAAACTATATTTTAATATTAGTAATAAATCAAAATCCGTTTTAAAGAATACTTCCATCTTTCTTTTTCAAATTATAAACTCCCCCTCGAACTTCGATGGGTAGATACTTGGTCCGACCATCTCTTGTGCTTCAGTTGGCGGTAAGTTCTTCTGAAGCGTCCTCGCTCTAATACTACTTGTTGGTCCCTTACGGCTGACTAGAGGGGGTGAATAGCCTAAAATCAAAAACAAATACATTTCTCGATCTTTATAAGCTTTATTAAACACTTGCATAAATAGAATTAAGAAGCTAATTAAAAAGAGAAAGAAGCACAGAGGTTTTACTTGGTTTGCAATTAGAAAATTATTTATCCAAGACGTTGAAAGCCCACTAAAGTCTCCTTCAAGTGGATAAGCCTCTTACAGCAGTCAAAGCACACAATTACAAAGCTAAACTCAAATATAATTATTTTCAAGTGTTATGTCTAGCTTCTCGGATCAGGACTATATTTATAGCACTGATCGGAGCGCTTGGAAGAGTTCCAAGCACCTAAACATGGATCAAATTTTATCCAGATCGCAACGGATTGTGACACGTTGAGTTTCGATAAACTTTCTGGTCCAGGCGCTCGGACGGTGTCGATACGGCCGTCGCTGGGCAAGGCGCCCCGAGGGTGCCAAGGTGATCCAGGTGCCTGGACCAAAGTCAACTTCCCTATTGATTTTTCAGTCTGGGCTCTTGTTTCGGCTCTGCTCGCTTGAGTAATTCCAGCCATCCAGAATAGCTATTGTGCGGTCGTTAAGAGGCGTTCGCGTGCACAGTTTCATCAACTCTTCCCTTCCACTCTTTGCGATCTCTCTCGAGTGATCTCGCCAGTTCTTGAAACTTCTTGGAGTAAAGTGTTGCTGTATTTCCAAGGTCAAGAGGTATTCCACACAAGAAGAAGAAGCAATCTAGGATTTCATGTCGTAAATCTTGTAAGATTTTATTTGTATTTTGCTTTTCTCTTCTTCTTGTTGTATTGAGAGTTTGTACAAGGTTTCTCCGTCTTCGATAGTTACTGAGAGTGAGTGTTTTTATAGTGAATGAGTGAGTAAGGGTCGAATTCTTGGATTAGTCATCTCTTTTTGAGGTGAATGCCAAGTAAATCTTGGCGTTAGCATTAGAGCTTGCTTCGGACTATTTCCACTGCAAAACAACAATGACGAAGCGAGAGAACTATTCACCCCTAGCTAAATCGACCCTAACACCCTTCTTCATTGCAGTAGTAGCATCTTACCTTTCTTTTCCTTCCATTACCCTGCACTTGATTAAACTTATTAGTTTTAATATTTTTTTTAAATTTTCTTACCATAAATACCGTTTCATCATCATCGAGAGTCGTTTTGGATTTTGATTCACCCATTTTTGCCCTTAAAGCAATATTGTGCTTAGGCTCCTTCTTCATATCTGCACATCTAGTTTCATGCACTTCAAGTGTAGAAAATAATTCTTCTAATGTATTTACTTCTAGATCCTTAGAGATGTAATAAAAAAAATGATAATCCCAGTTAGTCTCATTGACTATCTCTGGGGGTGACCGGTCCGGTCCCACGGAAGTTTCCCACATGCCACCAGGGTAAATCAGGAAGCACATGCAGCGGTCAGCCTAGAAGCCTAGTATCCTTTGATTACGCCCCCATTTGGAGGAAAAATTCCTGCAAATACGCCTTAACTGGGGTTCGAACCGCGGGTGTCTGGAAGATAACCTGGATATCCTACCGCGACACCATGGCCCCGGGGACAAAACTAAGGCAAGGTAAACTTTTTTACCGTGACTGGGCCCACCGTTTCGCGACCCCATACCCCAGAAACCCCGAAGGGATTTTTTGGGGAGCCTCAGTACCACGTATCCGACAGATAAAGAGTTGATAAGAGGGCTCGAACTCGACACCTCAGTCAATAGTGCTTCAAATTGAGGACTTAAATTGATAAGAGCCTGCACAGGGGGGTAGGGGGGTGCTCGAACCTGGCACCTCAGTCAATGGGTAACAACGCCATAACCAATTCTTAGAGATGTAATAAGCATCTACTAAGGTTGACTATTCAGGATTTTTAGGAAATGCATTAAGCGCGTACCTTAGCGAATCTCAGTTGGTTACCTTTTCTCCAAGATTCGTGAGTCCGGTGATGAGTTCCTTGATCCTTGAGTGAAGGTGTGCGACAGTTTCACCTTCTTCTAACCGAAGGTTGTTGATCTGGTTCCGAAGCAAGTCTCGTCTCGCGAGTTTGGCTTCAGACGTACCTTCGTGTAGCTCCAAGAACTTCTCCCAAAGCTCCTTTGCTGATTTGTAGGCACCGATTCTGTTGACTTCTTGCGGAGGTAGCACACTCAGTAGATAGAATTCGACTAGTCCATTTTCTACGAAATTTGCTTGCTCCTTCTTGGTCGATTGATATTCTTCTTTGTCTTTTAGATCTACAAAACCATATTTTAATATTAGTAATAAATCAAAATCCATTTTAAAGAATACCTCCATCTTTCTTTTCTAAATCGCGAACTCCCCCTCGAACTTCGGTGGGTAGATACTTGGTTCGACTATCTCTTATGCTTCCATTGGCAGTTAATCCTTTTGAAGAGTCCTCACTCTAATACCACTTGTTGGTCCCTTAGAGGCTGGCAAGAGAGGCTGAATAACCTAAAATAAAAAAATAAATACCTTTATCATACAACTTACTTAACATAAACACTTGTACAAAAAATAGTAAGCAAATTAAAAGAAGAGAGACACATATAGGGGTGTAATCGAGTCGAGCCAAACTCTTGAATGTTTGAGTTTGACTTGTTTATAATCGAGTCAAGCTTGAGTTTTATTTAACGAATATATTCATGGCTCACGAGCTTATTCAAGCTTTTATCAAGTCTACACGAGCTTAATAAATATAAATTATAAATTTAAATATTCATTAAAACTAAATTATATATTTAGAGGAAATTATAATATTCTGGTTAAACTTTACAATTTTATTCTAATAAATAAATTTAATATATTTATCTATATATTTTATAAGTAGAGTGTAAAATCTATAAATTCAATATCACAACTATTTTTTTTTATTTAAAAGTTAATTCATGAACTTAACAAACATGTTCACGAGCTAACAAGCCGAATATTGTGAAGCCTGAGATTAGTTTGTTTATCTTAATGAACCTCATTAAACGAGCTCATGTGAGCTTTTATTGAATCGAGCTTCAAATAGCTCATAAGCGGCTTGGTTTATTTACACCCCTAGGCACAAAGATTTTACTTGGTTTGTAATCAGAATATTGCTAATTCAAGACGTTGAAAAATCCTACTAAAGTCTCCTTCAGGCGGAGAAGCCTCTTACAGCAGTTAACACACTCAATTACAAAGCTAAGCTAAAAATAGATCGTTTACAGTTTTTTAGCTCCTAGGATTAGGGCTGTATTTATAGCCCTGATCAGGGCGTTTGGAAGGGTTCTAGGCGCCTGGACATGGATAAATTTTATCCAAGTCGCAACAGATCATGACACGTTGAGTTTTGATAAATTTTCTGGTCCGGGCGCCTGGACAGTGTTGATACGACCCCTGTTGGGCGAGATGCCCTGGGGGTGCCCAGGTGATTTGGGCATCCGGATCGAAGTCAACTTCCCTATTGACTTTTCGGATTAGGCTCTCGCTCCGGCTTCGCTCGCTTGAGTGATTTCAACCATTCGAAATATGACTCACCCGAACCCATTTTTCAGCCTTTTCGAGCAACCTTCCGCTCCTGTTTTTCGTCCCTCGGAACTGTCGCACACTTCATTCTCATCTGCCAGCGTACTCTTCTGAAACACCTCGTTCCTCGGATGTACCGAGCCCGTTAACTCATTCCTGTACCATTTTTCTTGCTAACTACGTTTTTCGCTCAACTTTCCGTACTAAGTCCCATCTCTCTTTCCTTATGGGCCCAACCTGATCAATCCATCCTTGATAATAGTATATCATTAGGCTCCATTTGGTATGCATGATAGGATAGAATTGGGTTGATTAGGATAGGATAAAAGGTAGGATAAATAATCCCTTTGGAGGCCAAGGGATTATGAATCCTACACCTAATCACCCATAGTCCTACTCCTAATTAACTCTATCAAACGTTTGATTAAAAACTTTTTGAAAATATAATCCTATCCTATCATGCATATCAAACGGAGCCTTACGGAATACATTCGAGTTGAGCTTTACGTGATTGACAAAACCATTTGTGTGGAGTTTGTGTTTTTCCCCTTCAATTTTACTGATTTAAACACTTAATAATCTCAAAAATAAACAGAGTCCCGTTCTTTTAACAAACCTGACAAATTTTAGAAATACAAATTTAATTTTAAAACAGAATATATTAATTTATCATTATAAAAAGAAAATTATGATGCTATCTTGGATGGAAGAGTAGAGGAAAAATTTAAAAGTAAAAAAAAGATTTCGCATTGTTTTCCTTCCCGGAAAATTTGGGCACGTGGTGGCTTCCCAAGCCACGTCACTCCACGTGTAGCACTCACGTGAACCGTCTCTTATTTTCCTCGTTTCGTTGTATTCAATAAGAGAGCAGACTCGAACTTGTGCTTGCCAACTGGCCGGTTATTGTTGTGATGAGCTCCTCTATTGCTGATGAGTTCTATCCTTTAGGTAATAGGTATTTGCATCCATATTTACTTTAATATATTTTAAGATTAATTTTTAATAGATATAAAATAGTTTATTAGATGATGATTTTTTCTATATGAAGGGCCCCTATTAAAAAAAAATAAAAATATATTAATAATTTATTTATCTACATCTTATTATAGGACTGATAATATTTATCAGTCTAAGATTAACGATATCACTTTTTTACTTAAAATGTAATAGACTTGGAGCCATCCAACTACTATTATTGTGATGGACTATATATTTAGAAAATATGTTGTCTCTATGGATTGACACAGTTAGTATCGGTATGATGTTTGCTCTAGAATTAAGAGGTAAAATGTCTTGTTTAATCTTTCTATATAAAGGATTTTTGTTCTAAGATAAAAATACCTTTATAATTTATCTGTCTATATTTCACTTTGAGATCAATAATACTGGGTCATTTAGAATCAATGATGTTATGTTTTACTCCAATAAGAGAGCATACTTGTAGCCCTCTAACGGCCCAAAAGTTGGGTAACATACATTTTAGATTCCTCGAATATACGACGCTTGGTCCAAAGTTAGTTAAAGATTGACATATTTACTCTAATAGAATAAAGGATGCCTAGTTAATTAGAATATGATAGATTTATTATAATAAAATAAGGGATAAATTTTTGATGGACAATGCCCTTAACTAATTTGATGATCAACTATAACATGACTCCTTTCACGTGATATAGGTATTTATATCATAATATCACATGAGTGAAATTTGAATCTCATTTATTCCTCGAAAAAAATTCCCCCCATTCATGAGCCCATTTAGTATCGTGATTTATCTCCATTCCAACAGATTTAGGGCTGTTAGAGCCCATTTAGTATCATGATTTATCTTTATTCCAACAGATTTAGAGCTCTTAGGGTGAACGTTATTATCTTTTTACATCACTCATTTGAAGTGGGGTAAATTTCACTCTGTCTCTACAGACAGTGCCTGCACCTCTCCCAATGAGATGGTGGGATCTATTGACTAAGTGCGGGTCCCACCATCCCAATGTGAGAGACACTGCCTGTACCGGCAGGATCTGAAGTGGGTAGCTGAAAACTAAATTATCGGGGACGTTATCGAATAAAAGAACGTAAGGCGATTAAAATTATAAATTCAGTGAGGGTTTTTATGTAAACTGATAGTCCTTTACTTTCGGATGCTAATCATTTTATACGAGTTGGTAGGTCACTAATCTCCTCTCATCTCGTTCACTTCTGGGGCTATTTAGCGAGGGCGGCGTCGATGTCGACGACAACGTCTTGCTTCGCTGCTTCCAGGCCTTCCGCGCCCTTTTCCAAAATCTTCGATCCGGTGGTCTCCAGATCGCTAAGTGTCGGATCTTCCTTCTCGCCCTTCAACTCTCCGTTCCTGAGGCGTCACCTCCTCCAGATCGGCACGGGCCGGGGCTCTGCGCTTGGAGCTAAGATGGTGTCGGTTCCTTCAATCGGTAAAGCTGCTCCCTTTCTGGACTTCGAGACCTCGTTGTTCAAGAAGGAGAAGATCACCCTTGCTGGCAATGACGAGGTTTTCATTCCTTTCCCCGTGGATTTCGTTCTCTATCTCGTTTGGATTAGTTTTATATTTTAGGAGATGGTGCACGACTAATTATGGGCACTTGTTTGAATATTAGTATATTGTTCGAGGTGGTAGAGATCTATTCCATTTGTTGCCGGATGCGTTCAAAGGGATCAAGCAAATTGGCGTGCTTGGATGGGGGTCGCAGGTGATAAGAACACCACTATTTTTTTTTCATCATTTACTTTACATTTTCCGTTCCTTCTTTTCCTCTCCTTTTTCCGCTGTACCTAAAAGTTTTTTTTTTTTTTTGGCTTTTCCATTGTGTATCTTCTTGTTGCTGTTTTCGTCGTTTCGACGTTTATGTTTTTCTTTTTTCCTTGGGACGCTTACTTGGTCAGTTATACTAAAATTTCACTTAACTGTAAAAAAACTGTTTTTCCCCTTCTTTTGTAGCCACTTTTTTTCTCTCTTCAGCCTACAGCATTTGCTTATGATCGATTGTTTGGCTCTACTTTGACTGTATTTCATTATTAACTTCCTTTTCTTCTGGGGCGTATATTGTTTTATTAGCTATCACTGATTTTACAAATCGCTTAATTTCATAAACTCTTAGCGACGTTATACGAACATTTTTTTTTTTTTGACAAAATTTAGAAATTTGCCACGGCACACTGATAATCACCAACTAATTTAAGCGGAAAACTGAACGCGTTAATTTGCTATGATCATTATAAATTGCCATACGTCTTTACCGTGCCTTTTGAAAAAAAAAAACATCTGGGAGAAGGTGATAAAAAATTAGCTTTGTTGTTCTGTTCTTTTGAATTTGCTAAAAGTGATTGGAAAATTTTTTATTTTATAAGTTTTTGCCTCATTACTCTTTTTTCTTTGCGCACTTAATCTCAAATGTTTTTTCCCTGTTTACTAGGGTCCTGCCCAAGCACAGAATTTAAGAGATTCACTTGTTGCAGCGAATTCAGACATTGTGGTTAAGGTGACCTGCCTTTTCTGTTTCATTTCTTGGAATTTATTGTGGTTTTTGAATTGACAAACTTATTGGTCAGGATGGAAACTTAATCACCTAGACACTGGAAGTGTACTTTGTGGACCTTAGATCTTTTCTATCTAAATCATCGATTACATAACCAGTTGTATTTATAATTGAATGAATTCTTCTTTACTGGACTCAATTTGTGAAGGCATCTTTCTGTATGGCTATTATTTTACAGCTTTATGAAGAAAAAGAGGGATTCCATAAATTACTTCTCTATGTTTACTATTTCTAGGATCTGGTATTAGATTGTGGTGGTAGAGACCATTATTATTGTCTTTACACACATTTATATATAGGAAATTATGGTTTCTCACTAATGTGATTGAAGCCGTAACTCTTCTCTTGTTCCAATTTCAGTTTAGTGATTTTTTTTTTGTGATAGTGGATTTTGCTTTGTGTTGGTTACCTATATTTGATATTATTGCTAGATGGTCTAAACATCAACTTTATTTATCTTTCCATCTTCACATAATTGTTCAATTCCTTGCTAGGATTGACAAGCTTGTTTAGTGATAGATACCAAGTCACCTATCAATTTGCTGTTTCGAATACATGTTTCTCTCTAAATATGTACGCGCTTCATGTCACCTATCATTTCTGTTTCTAATACAAGTTTTTCTCTAAACATGTGCACGTGTCTCTTCAACAATTATAAAAAATAAATTCTTCAAGAATGCCCATATGCTTTGACAATACTTGGTTATTCAAACATTCACAGATTGGTCTAAGAAAAGGCTCTCCATCTTTTGATGAAGCACGGGCTGCCGGATTCACTGAAGAAAATGGAACCTTGGGTGACATCTGGGAAACAGTTTCTAGCAGTGATCTTTTATTGTTGTTGATTTCTGATGCTGCACAGGTAAGCCGTTAACATATAAATTTTGCTGCTGAGAAATCATGCTTTAAGTTCCGATTTTGCAAATTTTTGCCAATTTTCACCCTTTTACTTGAAAAGATGACATAATCATCAACAAAGTATTTAAAAAACAGAATTTAACGCTATGTGGCTTGCTAGAAAAAAGTATATTTGATCATTTTTGACGCATTGAAATACAAATTCGGTAAATTTTGTTTTCATTACTGAAAGTGGTTTTTATTATTGGTTTGTTCTCTAAGATTGAATTTGTTAAATCTATAGAACATTGCAGAGAGACTTATAAAAAATGTTATTAGCTAACTCCACTTGTTGCATTGATGTTCTAGGCGGACAATTATGAGAAAATTTTCTCTCACATGAAACCAAACAGCATCTTGGGCCTTTCTCATGGTTTTCTTCTAGGGCATCTGCAATCCTTTGGTCTTGATTTTCCTAAAAACATCAGTGTGATTGCAGTATGCCCCAAGGGCATGGGCCCATCAGTGCGAAGACTGTATGTCCAGGGGAAAGAGATAAATGGTGCCGGGATCAATTCCAGTTTTGCCGTACACCAGGTATTTTTGTGGCCTAGAAGTTGATCTAAGTTTCTTTTCAATATTGCATGACCTGACAAGGTCGTTGAAACAAAAAATTATTGTTTTGGATATCTTTTTTAATTTGACAGATTATGCGTAATTGACATTCTCTTTCTTTTTATTTCAATAGGATGTTGATGGAAGGGCTACAGATGTTGCCCTTGGTTGGTCTGTTGCTCTTGGATCCCCTTTTACCTTTGCTACCACATTAGAGCAAGAGTATAAGAGTGACATTTTCGGGGAGCGCGGTTAGTCTTCTTACTCGTATGTTTCTTGTCGACTTAGTACATCACCTAATTGCGTCGATTGTGATGCAGGTATATTACTTGGTGCTGTGCATGGAATTGTGGAGTCTCTATTCAGAAGGTACACTGAAAATGGAATGGATGAAGAATTGGCTTACAAAAACACTGTCGAGTGTATCACAGGAGTCATATCAAAGACCATCTCAACTAAGGTAAGTTTATCAGCATTACTCCTGTCTAAAGAACTCTACTCATTCAACTGTTACATACTTTCCAGGGGATGCTTGCTGTATACAATGCCCTCTCCGATCAAGGGAAGAGAGAGTTCGATGCTGCATACAGTGCATCATATTATCCTTGCATGGATATATTGTACGAATGCTACGAGGATGTTGCCTGTGGAAGTGAAATTCGCAGTGTTGTTTTAGCTGGACGACGCTTTTATGTGAGCTCTAAAACCCAGTTTACCCTAAAACTTTTAGGAAGAATAGGATAAGCGATCAACTAAACTTTTAGAACATGATATAGATGCGTACTGTTTTATCTATCGTTTAACCTCTTCGACATGACAGGAAAAGGAGGGTCTCCCTGCTTTCCCTATGGGGAAGATAGATCAAACAAGGATGTGGAAAGTCGGCGAGAGAGTACGAGCTTCTCGTCCTGCGGGTGACTTGGGCCCTTTGTATCCTTTTACAGCAGGAGTATATGTTGCACTGATGATGGCACAGGTACTTATTTTACGCAACTTTATGACTGCATGTCTAACTTTAAATTTGCTTTTGTTCCTTTTGATGAGTAGTATTTTCTATTAAAGTCGTCTGTCAATGGCTTGAAACTATTTGCAGATCGAGGTCTTGAGGAAGAAGGGCCATTCCTATTCTGAAATTATCAACGAGAGTGTCATAGAGTCCGTTGATTCACTCAACCCCTTCATGCACGCCCGCGGGGTGTCATTCATGGTGGACAACTGCTCAACGACAGCTCGGTTGGGATCGCGAAAATGGGCTCCCCGCTTCGACTACATCCTCACCCAGCAGGCCTTCGTGGAGGTGGATAAGAACAGCACTGTCAACCAGGATCTGCTCAGCAACTTCTTGTCTGACCCTGTCCACGCTGCAATTGAGGTTTGTGCCCAGCTGAGGCCGACCGTCGACATCTCCGTCCCTCCCGATGCAGATTTCGTACGCCCAGAATTGCGTCTGACGAGCAATTGAAACACAGAGCAGAGCAGTTTCGATAGCATGCTATATCTAGGAAAAGAGTCCTGAACTCTCAGATACATTTTGTTGCTTGAATTACTCGACAACTCCGAACTTGTAGCTGTTTTGAAGCGTTTCAGTTAACTGGTCAGTGCTAGTGTCGTCCAAAGAGTGTGTGTCTGCAGATATTTGCGTTTCTATAAATAAATAATAAAGTTATATTTATTTATTTATTTAAGTGGATATTATTTATTTTAATATTAATAATATCAGTATTTTGAAAAAAAACACTATATAACATTGCACTGCGGTAACTGCCGGCCCGTTCTTCCACTGTCTTCTTTGCCCACCCAGCCACCGCGCCTGACGAAGGCCCAGCGACCAGGCGATCGAGGGGAGAGATGGTGATGGCTCGCGTCGCCCGGGCAAGTGCGATGTCGTAGGATCGCCACTTCTTCCTCCGGCTTTCCCCACCCGAAGCAAGATCGTCTGCTGCCTTCTTGATCGAAGTTCTACGAGGGGAGAGAAGGAGAGTTTTGCTGGCCGTTTTTCTTTGTGGTCTTTCCTTAGTCATTTTGGTTCCCGGGGTTAAGTTGGGATCGGACGGGTTGATCGGATGGAGCTTGACGTTGGAAACAAGTACCGCCTCGGTCGCAAGATCGGGAGTGGCTCCTTCGGGGAGGTCTATTTAGGTATCTGCGAACGATTTTTGGCTCAAGTGCTTCGTGTCTTTTTGTGCGGCTGATTGTGAGCTATTTTTTTATCTTGTTCGTTGAAGGTACTGATATCAAAACAAATGAGGAAATCGCGATTAAACTAGTATGTGGAGTCCTTTTGATTCTCGCACTTAAATGATGTTTTAGACGCTGTTATTTTTTAGCTTACTTCAAGCTCTAGATTGAATCTTGTAATGCGTTTTTTCTATTTACGATGCTATTTAGTTAAATTCAGGATTGCAGCTGTCTAGTTTATGAGTCCTTTTTAGTGAAATTGTCGATTAACCTATTGATCTGTTATCTTGTTGCCAATGTAAAGGTTCTTCTGATATTCAAGGAGTCTCTCTTTTCCCGATAGATATGGAGCCCTATTATCTCACTTCGCCGTGATTACTAAGATATGTTAGTCCCAATATATGGGTTGAGAACACATGGATTTTATCTCTTAATGAAACTGTCCAAGACTACCTTTTACATAAATCTTCTCCATGTAACCACATAAATGCAACTAGTAATATCCTTCAAATTACATCTACTTGTGTTAAATGTACTGAAACAAAACCATTACATTGGACTCTATGACATCAACCATACTTAATCATACAATCTAAATATGGAAGGTTTAAATATGGAAGGTTTGGCAGGAGAAGTGTTTTGGTTATTTGGGTACTCCTGATTTTGGCAGAGACTATTTTCGAGGCACTCACCTTGGAAGGAGCAGAGATCAATGTGTAAAACCTTCTTTGCAACTAAAATGAAACTATTTTTAGTCACTTTTGTTGCAAGGAT
The DNA here is from genome assembly GCA_037833815.1 of Zingiber zerumbet. Classification (NCBI taxonomy): domain Eukaryota; kingdom Viridiplantae; phylum Streptophyta; class Magnoliopsida; order Zingiberales; family Zingiberaceae; genus Zingiber; species Zingiber zerumbet. The sequence goes on along the minus strand of JBBMJZ010000096.1, from coordinate 3,018,330 downwards.
GTAATCTAAAACCGAGCACTTATGACTTTTCCTCTTTCTACTATTTTTCCCCTTCTTTGAGAAGTGATGAACATATCTGTTTCGATAATCCTCTTTAATTTGCTGGTGTAGTTTTCTTTATAACCATCTATTGCATAAATTGCTTGTTAGGGGTTTGAATATTTTCTCATGACTGCGTATTCCTACTAACAGGAGACTGTCAAAACTAAGCATCCTCTGCTTCTGCATGAATCAAAGCTGTATAAGATCCTGCAGGGAGGAAGTAATGAAACACATGCAATGCTCTTTCAGTCTCAAGAAATTTTGATTGTGATTCGTTTCTCTTGTTTCTCACTTCTTTTGCTTGTTTCCTGGTCAGCTGGAATCCCTAATGTGAGATGGTTTGGTGTCGAGGATAATTATAATGTCCTTGTGATGGATTTACTAGGACAAAATCTTGAAGACTTGTTCAATTTCTGCAGCCGTAGACTCTCTTTGAAGACTGTTCTGATGCTCGCAGACCAGATGGTATAGTGTTTGTGTAGGCCTTAATTCTCAATTGACAAACAATAGAGACAGTTCTTGCATCATTGCAAAATGTTTGATTTATCCTCGCAGCTTCCATCATGATATCCTTTTTATGCTTCTGAAAATTTTCCTATGCTAACCTTCCTTCAAGAACTCGACACTCTATTCTTTGCCATGACACTAATCAAGGTTTATTTGAAATCCAACATACCATAATTTAAAATCTAACTTGTTTGGATGTTTCACTTCAGATAAATCGGGTCGAATTTGTGCATTCAAAGTCCTTCCTCCACCGAGATATCAAACCAGGAAATTTTACCATGGGTCATGGTAGACGAGCTAATCAGGTTTGTGATTTCTTCCTTTTATTTACTATGGACTGGGTTTATCTCTTTTGCTTAATGTAGTTGCTTGCATTTCGCAGGTGTATATTATTGATTTTGGCATTGCCAAGGGGTATAGGAACGCTTCAACTCATCAGCATATTCCATACAGGTAATGCAGTTTAATTCATGAGCGATTTTCTCTTTTGTTGGTATTGCAATGGCGTTAAAAGTGTCAGACCTATCAGATTTAGCTCATTGCTATGAAAATTTATGTAACAAAACAGCTAAAAGATTGCTAAAATTTCAAAGGTGAAGTTTTATTGTGTTCCCACGCTTAATTATCAATAAGACAGAGGTTGTTGTTTTTATGAAAATTTTCATTCTTTTAACTTAAGTTAAACTTTAGACATACCTTCGAGATTTTAATACCCATTAATGTAAACAGCACTTAAGGTAACCAAATCTTGAATTTCTCACACATTCTACTTATCATAAAAGTTTTTGGGGTCGCCTGTGTACCTGCATGAACCTCCCTCCATATCCGTGGGGCCGGCACTAGGGGGGCCGCTAAGGTAGCGGATCTACC
>JBBMJZ010000096.1:2940012-2952327 GCA_037833815.1 Zingiber zerumbet | reverse complement strand
TTCTTTGTTTTATTCACTACTCTCTTAGCTTTTTTCTTTGCTACTGTATATTTTTTAGGTTTTTCTTGTTCTTACAAATATATAATTCCTAATAAGTTATTCTTTTTTTCTTCACTTTCTCTTGTACCTTCCTATTCTAGCACCAAGATTTCTTACTTAATGATGCATGTTCCTTTGACTCACCGAGTACACTTTTAGATATTATTTTCAACTTTGATATCATCTTATCCTATGTCGTATTAGAATCACCGTATATTTCACCTAATGCTTGTATTCCTATATTCTCATTAAATATATTTTGCTTCCCATCCTTTAACTTCCACCACTGAATTCTAGGAGTTGTATATATTTTCTTTCTATTAATGCTATGCTTGAGGCGTATATCCAGCACTACTAACCATTAGATAGTTGAGCTTTCTCCTGGAATGATCTTGCAATTTTTACAAATTTTTCTATCCTTCTTCCTAGCCATAAAGTCAATTTGCGATTTATTTATTCTCTTTTCTTAAAAAACGTATTAGCTAATATAAGGTCATATGCTATCGCAAAATCTAATATAGTTTTTTCTTTCTCATTTCTCGTTCCAAACCTATAACCCCATATACCCTCTTATATTCCTCATTTTTCACTCCGACATGCTTATTTAGATCACCTATTAAAATTATTTCATTTGGCGGAATGTTAATTTCATTTAAGTCGTCCTAAAATCTTATTTGGTAGCTTCATCTAATCCTACTTGTGGTGCATATACGCTAATTATGTTCATAGTTTTTTTCACTACTATTATCTTAAGGGCTATAATTCTATCCCCTTTTCTAACTACTCCTATAACTTTATCCTTTAACGAACTATATACACATACTATATACAACAATACCCACTCTATTTCTTACTTTATTCTTTCCTGTGTACCATAACTTAAAACCCGGGTTCTCTATCAGTTTTGTCTTCTCGTCTACCCATTTTATCTGTTGCACACACAAAATACTAATTCTTCTCCTAATCATCGTATCTACTATCTCCATTGATTTACTAGTGAAGGTTTCCATGTTCCATGTTCCAAATATTAGATTATTAGTTTTCTATCATATTTGTTCTTATCCAGCCTATGTTGTGAGAACTCTTGCCTATTTAACACGACACCCAAGTTCTCATGGAGATATAGCGGTTCTTGTCGAACCCTACAACGTGAACTCTTGCATATTTAACACTACACCCAGGTCTAGAGATGTAGCGGTCCTTGTCGAGACGTTACAGTCAGACCCTGCAATGCGTTCCTTCCGGGGAACAATCTAGCATTAGCATAATAGTTTAATGGATCATATTTGCCTGGCAACCTAATGCAACCCTCCTTTATCCGGCTTGGGACCGGCTATGACTGGTTCGTCATGGGCAAAGTTTGCTGAGGAGTAATAGTTGAAAAATCTAGAATTCGAGGATTGAAATATCGTTCCGTACCGGGTGGCACGGACAGTTTTTACCATTCCGCCACATGAGTGAACCAGCACAATACTCACAACGATTTCATCGTGCGTTATCATGTGCGTCATGTGACAGAAGGAATTGCGAATAATAGGTCGATCGCCTGATGTCTCCGGCACCACCGGAAGTGTCCCGCGATGCTTCTGGCACGTGCGTTGCGTGCGATGCATATTCCCGTTCCTGTTACAATTTAATTAATTCAAACAATTCCCAACATTTCAAATAGACTTTTATAAACCCTAATTAAATTATCCCAATAAAATATTTAAAAATATATTTAAAATTAAAAAATAATAAATTTTATTAATTGATATTATGAAAATTCTTTTTTAGTGTTTTACATTTCATTTTAAAATTCTAAAAAATTTTAAAAAATTCTAATAAACCATACTTATATTCTGATATTTTTTTAGGTATTTTTTTTTTACTGTTTTAATGTTTAATTGATATTTTGATTTTTTCTATTATTTTAAATATACAACAATAACTAAGTCTTATTCCACTAGATAGGGCCGGCTATATGGATCCTTTTATGCCATTGAGTTTTATCTTTTATTATATCACCACCTATACTTAAATAAATTTTATCTTGTTTTATTATTGCTAACCAAGTCGTTTTTAGTCTTCCTCTTCTTCGTGATGTGCGTGTTTGTCATTGTTTCATATCGCTTAACTGAAACATTTATTCATCGTCTAAGTACATGCTCGTACCATCTTAAACATGTCTCTCGGAGTTTTTTCTCAATAGTTGCAACTCCAACTTTCTCTCTAATGATCTCATTTCTTATTCTGTCCATCCTCGTATGTTCATACATTCACCTTAACATCCTCATCTCTACAACTCTCATTTTCTGCTCATGTGCTTGAGTCGACTCTATATAACATAGTATGTTTAATTGTGGTTTTGTAGAACTTTTTTGTAAGTGTTAGAGGTACTTTATGATCACATAAAACATTTAATGTTCTTCTTCATTTCAATCATCCTGCATGTATTTTATGTAAGACATCTCTCTCAATCCTTCCATCAGTTTTTTCGAAAATGATCCTAAATATTTAAAGCTCTCAGTTCCAAGACAACTTGTCATCTCGTATCTTAACTATTTTAAATATATATTATTTAAATTAATAATTAATTAAATGAATAAATAGTTAATTTATATAATTATTATCTATTAATTTTAATTCGAGTTATTGATAGATCAATTTTCTTTAAATAAAATTATATTTAATTATTTTTTCTAACAATATTAAGTTGTTCAATAATTGAGAAGTTATATAAAATCAATATATAATTTATTTTTAAATTATACACAATAAATATATTTATTTAATGATTATTATATATAAATAAAAAAAATACCAAAACCATATCGACATGGCACTATACGATATATCATTCCGGTTTGGAACCGAAATCGTACGGATTGAGATTTTAAACCTTGCTAGAGTTAAATTTCCTGATATGTAAATTTGTGCTGACAGATTCGTCAACTGGCTGGAGATTTTATTTAAAATTGGTAAGAGGGTTTTATTACTTGCAGGTATAAGATAAAGTGTTTCAAAAATCTACATATGCAGATCTGCTTTTACTTCAATCTGGATTTTGAGAGGAAGTTATTTAACAATATTTTCTCATCTACTGTGAAAATATGTGTTGAGGTGGTAAAATCCAAAAAAGGGTAGTGTGGAAACCAAATAGTGTTTTTCAATATTGCAATTTATTTACACAAGGATAAATTCTGAACTTTTATCTATAAAAGAATTATTCTTGGGCCCATTGTTGGGGAAAAAAATGATGAGACAAACCCTTTTTTAAGAAAAAAAGACATTCAATGATATACCTATATTAGGTTTAGTAGGACCATCCATAATAAACACAGTTTCATTTTGACATCAATGTTTATGCATGTATGTTAAATATACCAATGATTGTATGCCAATTATTTTATTTCATAGAATAAAGGTTCATCTTCAATTTTAGCACAATTTCTATCAAGATAAGGAAAGTAATGGGGGGCGCGATAAGAAAAGAGAACGGAACCAAGATAAGGAAAGAGATCAGAGTTTGAAAATAGAGAGAGAACATGCTCAAGAGAAAGAAAGACATTTTGACCGCCATAGAGACTATCGTAGGCATAGAAGTACCAACAATGAAAGAGAAAAGAGCAACCTTGATGAACGGGACTACTTCTATGGCCGTGACAATAATCGGTATGTGTGATTTTGTTGCTATAGTTATTATTGTACTTTTGTTATCTACCAACTTTCTTGTGAAGTTAATTTTTTCTATTTACTGTCCTTATTGGCATTGGTCCACTTGATTCAACCAGTTATATATGTCCTTATTTTTTAAGAAAAACTATGTTACTTTCTTGTAGCCAAGCTCATAAAGCTAATTTGTGTAGAGAATCGTGTAACAAATTTTCTCAAGTGTGATTATGTATAAATGGGTAACTGATACTCATTATGACCATATACCATCTTTCCTTATGACAGCAGTTTTGGAATAATAAAAAATGTTCAACTCCTGTGTTTGTTTATGGTAGTAACTGGCATTTGTATACATTCAGTAACTTGTAGTCTATGTTTGGGAAAAAACATGCATTTTTTTTAGTTAAAAAACATACTAGGAATGTAATGATGTAAAACCTTTATTATTATATTACTTATCCGCAAATATTATGTTAGAACTTATTTGTTTCATTGGCAGCCAAAAGTATGATCATGAAAAAGATAGACACTACAAACATAGGTCACGATCGCGTTCGAAGGATAGATACGACAAACGAACCAAATCACCATCTCCACCTAAAAGGTAGTTTTGTATCATTTTCCTTCATAACCTATTACTTTTCTCTTGTTTCTGTGCTTGTAAACATTCTACTTCGATTTATCTTTTTTACTAGGAATTTAATTTTCTGGGATGCCATATGCAACTGTAAGAATACTCTTTCTATTTTGTCAGTACACACACCAGAGAGATCCTTCAGGGTAAAAGGAGGAATTTATGATGCAAACATTAAATTTTCCTTGAATCAATAGTTTATTATTTAAACTTCTGCCATGCAATCTTTTCTTCTTGCTGTTTTATGGAGTATGGACAATAGCCTGAAACAACTTCAATGTTTCACTTTTGTATTTGCTCTATGATTAGGTATAAATAAGCTATTAATGAAATTCTAGAATAAAAGAAATAAAACTCTCATTTATGTACCAGGGGCTATCATTCAAAAGCAAGACTTTAAATTGACTACATTTTCAGAAAACTCTGTCAAGATGTTTTACATGATTAGAAGGTTGGCAGTACTAGGCACAACAAGTAGTATGTTAGGCAAGACAAATTTGTCTTTGTTAAGACCCTTGAAGTGCATATTCACTCATAGTATAAGCTTTTTCACTTGTGTGAGTTGTATACAATGTGGCAAGTCTACCATCCCTTTTTGCTTCTGCAGTAAGCGCACAAGTGGTTTTGACATGGCTCCTCCTATTGCTTCTGGTCTGCCTGAACCTACTGCTACAGGTTTGTCTGTAGTCTTTGCTACTATTTTTTGGTTTGAGCTATTTAGGTTAGTGCTATTTTGTTTACCAGTGCATTCTGAAATATCTACTCATGACAAATATCTAGGCTATTTTATTATTTTATTTATGGTTTCATATGGAAACTGAGGATCATTATTCTGTTGTTGGCTGTTGTCTGTGTGTCAATGTCACTGTATTTTCGTATAAGAAGGCAATATTGCTCCACATATCCCAAGATGCTACCAAAAGGCGTGTCTTCAGTAGGCTTTATGTTCAAGGGATCGATATGTATCGAGGAATCAAAATGTGTTGCAGGACCAACAAACTAATCTGCTGGATCTTCACCTTCAACCAGGAAGAATTCTTGGCTTTTGGTAGACTCTACAGATATATCTTCAGCAGCAGCATTGGTTATCTTGTCTTTTTAAATTTTTTATCATGCAAATTATGTCGTGTATGAATACCATTCTTTGAAGGAGTGAACTAGTTCCACCAAAACTTAGAAGCATTACATATCTCTGTTTTTGAGGTTGTACTCTTTATTCTTAGGGAATATAGGATCACTGCCTGTTGTTCCTCAACTAATGAGTGGAACTTTACCGACAATGTTGCCTATTACAGCATCCCAGGTATTTTAAAGTTTGTTTGCTGCAGTTCCCTTACTTTTTTATGTAATTGTAACCTTCTTACTAGTATCCTGAATTGCATTGCATAGTTTGGGTCACTTGGACTAATGCCAGCACAAGCAGTGGCCCAACAGGTATCTTGTAAACCATTTCTTCTGAGTTTTGATTTTCTTATTGGGAATGCTGATTTTGAAGTGATTGTTCTGTTAGGCAACAAGGCATGCACGACGCATATATGTCGGAGGTCTTCCCCCCTTGGCAAATGAGCAGGTTCTATCCTATTTATCCATATACTTATCGCCTATTTGGCTAGTTATCTCAGACAAGACATAATGTACATATGCATTTTATTAACATCTCTAAACTTTTCCCTTTTCAATTCACTCCCCCCTTTCTTTCCTCTGTATTACCTTTCCACTTCTAGATTTCAATGATAATTTGAATTCTGTTAAAATAATTTAAGCTTGAAATTATCTTCTTGGATATTTCAAATTTTATAAGGATCAATGACACATGGGCATTTCTCTAGGGCCAATAAGAAACAACAGATTGAGAGTTAAACTAAGAAATGGTAGTCTATATTCAATTATAAAATTGGGTGACAGTTAAATATTATTTTTAATAAGATTTACTATTCGTCCCTATATCCATCCTAGATGTGAACCAAGTATTACTCTCTTTATATTGACTAACCATAGATTAGATTAGTCTTGTCATCACTTATAGCAATATCCAATTTGCACAAAATAATCCAAAGAGGCACACAAGTTCTCATCGTGAGTGTCCTATAAACTCATTAGTCCTTTTTAACATTTAAAATTAGTGTCATATCGGTAGCACAGGAGGAATTTATTGTTCTGCTCGTCTACCATCACCACACCGACACCGACACAGACACAAGCCCGGGTAGAGCTACGAGGGCTCTTGTGAGGCCCTGCGAAGGCCTTGTTGTGAAACCACACGACGGTGTGAGGCCCCATGACCGTGCGAGGCCCCGCAGCCACACAGTCCCGCGGAGGCCTTTGCTATTTTTTTTTTCCATTTTTTTATAAATTGTTAATTTCATTTCTTTTTTATTTTTTTTAGCTTCATTTCTCCTGTATTAATTTTTTTTTTGTACCTTTCCTCCTTAAACACACGGAAACAAATTTCTTAAGAATGTTGGTTCGTTTTCTCAATTAATTTCTCTCTCTTTCACCTTTCACATGGTTAACACAAAAGTTAAAGGAAAAAAATAGTAAGGATAGAGGAGACAGATTGCTAGAAAAGATAAATAAAATTAAATATAATATAATTCTTAAATACTACTACAAGTTGAACTAAATTATTCTACATATAAATTTAGTTTAAGATTAAACTAAATTTATATGGTTTAAAATTAAACTAAATTTATATGTAGGGTAAGGATGTATACAATGGACTTAATGTGGTTTGACCTTTCTCCGAGACCTCGCATTGACGCGAGCTTTGTGTATTGGGCTGTCTTTCATAAATTTAGTTTAACTTTAAACTAATAAAAATAAATTAAATTCAATTTAAACTTACTTGGTCCTAATCATCATGTCTAGACTTTATTGAATCCTAAATTAACTTTTACTCAATCCTAATTTTTAAAATATTAGTTTAATTTAACTTAATTAATTATTTTATTTAAAAATGACTTAGAATATAAAAAATTTAAATAAGATAAATATGATATTTAAAAGATTTTGTATGTTCTAACTTTTGTGATGTCAATAGAGATCGAGAATTAAAGTCATCATCTAAGAATTATTTTAAATATATACATATACACACACACTCAATATATCAGTGATCCCCTTTATCCTTTTACTACATAATATAAAAGTTAGCCAACACTTTTACATATTCTTAAAATACAAAAATTATATTAATTCATGAATACTTTAATGTTTCAAATAAATATAACATAATCAATTCTTAAAATCATTAAAATATATCTAAAGATATCAAAATCGAAGATGCATCTTCATGACCATTATAAATGCAAGGACTTGAACTTGATGCCTCTATAATAAAACTTAAAACTGAAGATTAATCTTTATTACCATTGTAAATGCAAGATCTTGGACTTGATGTCTTTACAATAAACTTAAAATTGATGATCAATCTTCTTGGACTTCATGTCTATGTAATAAAATTGTAATTAAGACTATTTAATTATATGCAATAATAATAACAATATAGATTTTAAATTTATACATTTAATAGTTGTTGCAAAAGATTCAATAAACATCAAATATCTCATGAGATAACTTCCAAATTTGAACTCAACATTGAACATCTCAAATATAATCTAAGCATTTATAGCAATCAAATATTAATAACAATATTTTTTAATTAGTATATTTTATATTTTAAAAAGTACCAAAACCATATCGGTCTGACACGATACAATACCAAAACCGTATCATTCCGGTCATAAATCGGAACTTCGGCACGGTTCAAAATTTTAAGCGTTGGTCCTTTTAACTCTTTATTAACGTTCGAAGATTTCATTTGCGTTTCCTTTTTAACTTTTGGGGAGCGTTAGGATAATCAAAATTTTCATAATCTGTTCAAATGAGTTACAAAGGTTTTTTTTTGACAAGTATAAAATAACAAAATTTTCTATTTGTGAAAATGATATAAGACAGATATTTGTTCTGTGAACTAATTAATATTATATGATTTAACACCTAAAGCTCTATACTGTCTAGAAATCTTTGTAATGTCCAACATCCAATGATGCAACTTGTTACACCTCTATTGCTGGTGATGCAATTGTTTGCGCAATAACTTTGGTTCATCTAGATGACCTTTCTTAACACTTGATTTCTTGGTTTGTCTGTGCTTGGGGTCATTTCTCTCTTTGTTATTGATTTAGACAATTTTATAATATATGGTTTTGCTGAATTAATGCAAAGTAGGAATTTAATTTTTATTGAGGGCAACTAGTTAATTAAAGTAGATATTGATTTGGTAATTATGTTGTCAGGGGATAGTAGATTTATTCCAAATAAGTCCTATACCTAATTGTTCCTTTCCTTGTATATTTTAGTTTGTTTTCAGTTTTATTTGGGTCAGAGTCTTTAAAAGGAGCCCTTAATCCTCCCATGCTAATCATCATCTAGCTCAATAATATTTTATTTTTTTTGTGTCAGTTTTGTTTGAATTTGTGCTACATCATGAGTACAATTTGGTTTATTCTGATTCAAAATGCCATTTCAACTTGCAACAAAAATATTTCTCTTTCAATGTCTTTTGTTTTCAAACTTCTTATTTGTTTATTCCACAAATGTCTCAAAACAACACTTCTTGGGTAAAAAGGCATAATCAATCATAAGATTTTACTACATAGGCTATACTTTATTATTAATTTTGAAAATTGTATCTGCAAAGGGAAAAACTATTGTAGTTTATCATGTTACGTTAGGCAAACTTTTATTGTTAAAATTTTTTGTAGCATGTAGTGTTGGGTTCATGTTTCACTGCATTCTTCAATGCTACCAGAAATTGCTCTATATGCAGTGCTTTATTTCCTTTTTCGCTATATAGGTTAGTTGGATGCTACTTTTTTCATGCTACTCCTGATCTTTTCTCCCACTGCATTGCTTAACATAGTTATTCCAATTATACTTAGTCTACTATACACACACTAATTTTTATTATATTTGCCACTGCAAACAGACAATTGCTACATTTTTTAGCCACATAATGTCTGCTATAGGAGGAAATTCTGCAGGGCCAGGTGAAATTTTCTTCTTTTTAATTCTCTTTGTTTTTTTTTCCTTTTGACATTTGCTGTGCATATTGCTGCTTGTTCTAACTATCACAAATTATTGTGTTGCTGCACCTGCCGATGGAAGAATATTAGAACACATTGGACTTTGATTTTTCAGAATGAGAAAGAACAAAGAAAAATGATTCTTTACACATTATTTTAAGTTAGGTTCCCTACAATTCTTACCATTTGTTTAAGTAACTTGGTAGGCCAGAAGCAACTTTTATGATTAGTGCCTTGAGATACAAAAAATTAATTGCATGACCTTTTCTTCTGCATCCTAGAAAATAGGACATATTTCATATAAACCAGATTCTTGAGCTTTTAATGTAACAAAAAATTCCACTTAATTGCCATGAAAATTGTAGGACCATCAATTGGAAGACTGTTTGAGAACTGGAATATGAAAAATCATAAAGCACAGAAAACTTTAAATGGTGTCTGCTAATATTTTAAGTTCACGAGTTTAAACATTTTTGGAGTCACAGACTCATGATTCAAGTTGTGTTAAAGCCAGGAATCTAGAGAAGTTTATTACGCTTCAAATTTTAACTGCAAATCAACTTGCAGTCATTCTGTACTAGGCTGCCAACATAATGCTAGATTCTATAGCAGAAACTATTTGAAAAATCAGTTTGCACCCTGAAAATTCAGGATTTCTAATATTTTAGAGTAAAAAATGTCTTGTATTTAAGCTATAAACCCCAAAAACTTCAATCTCTCGAAATTTGGTCATAAGCTGATTTATAAATCAACTTGCAGTCATTATGCTCCCGCACAGTGCCATGTTTGGGTGCAAGTTGATTTAAGACCAAGCTTGCGGTTAAGTTTTGAGAAACTGTGACCTTTTTTGGAGTTGTAGCTTTAATAAATCGTAACATGAATTTGTGATTCCAATAAGATAAAGGGCAGTCTGGTGCATGAAGCTCCCGTCAATGCGGGGTCCCGGAGAAGGGTCTATCGTATGCAGTCTTACCCTACTTTAAGAGGTTGTTTCTGATGTGATTCCAATAAGATGAATTATTAAGTAGCTTATGGCCTAAACTTGACATTGTGCTGACACAGAATGACTGCAAACTAAATGGAAATATGCTTGTGGCCATTTTTTTTAGATTTTACAAGCCATAACAAGAATTTGCGATTCCGAAAATGTTAGAAATTTTGAATTTATAGGACACAAACGGACACAAACACATGTTTAAAATAGTTTGTGCCCTAGAACTTGGTAACTATGCTGGTATAAAATGGTTACAAGCTGAATTTGCAAATCAGCTTGTGACCAAAATTTTAGACAATGAATTTTTCTAATTTTTTTGGCTATAACACAATGTAACATGGGTTGGGGATTTCAAAAATATTAAAAATCTTGAATTTATAGGGCACAAGCTGAATTATAAATTATCTTGCGCCCCTAGAGTTAACAAAAAGATAACAGATGGTTAGAGAATGTAATGGAGCGGGTCTATTTTGCCAACATATCAAAATTATAGGGGTTAAACTATGATTCAGAAACTTTGGCGGACATTTCAGTAAAGGAAGCAAACTATGGGGGGTAAATTGAAGTTTCCTCAAAGAAATTATCAATAGGGTACACAATGAGGTAGTTATGGGTTGTTTGTGGAGTGGTATTGTCTTATCTAATGGGGCAGCTTATACAGGGATGCAACCATTTGTTTGAAATTCTTGAGGAATCCAATTGTTCTGTAAGATGATTACTTGTTATGGTTTGACCCCATAGGTTAAAAAATGTTGAGGGATAGTTCTTTTGACACTTGGAGCTTGAAAAAATAGGATGAAGAGCTAATTTGATGCAGATAGTTGCTTTGGGTCTTTTTGAGTTAAAATAGAAAAGGGTAAAAACATACAAAAGGAAACGTATCACAACAATAGTCTAGAGCTTGGTTGGTTTGTGCCTTTTTTTTTTCTATTTAACTCACATGGAATGTGAAAGACGAAAATGATTCTCTTTTCAAGAATCTGAAGTTTTGAAATTATGTTTGGTATTCACGACACTAGCAATAACATAATGTAATATGATAATATTATATTTTTCTCTTATAATAATTATATAGTAATATTACATGGTATAGTGCTATTAAGTTAATACAATAGTATAGTAACAATTTGATAATAGTACTATTATGTGGTAATACTTTATTATAATAATTTAGCATAATGAATTTTATATATATATATATATTAATTCATGTAATATGAATTATATTATTATACCAAAAACACTGATTCTATATACACGAGGATAGCAAAAATATTAATTTGACATTTTAATGCTAGGAAATGATAAAATGAGATTGCAATCAGCGCTTAAAATCTCGTTCCGTTTTGCACGATACTAGCTGGTATGCTTCGAGGCCTCGTGAACGCGTCGCGCTGGCCCGACGATGCGTCTGGAGGCATTGCTTGAGCCCGACGATGCGTCTGAAGACGTCACACAGGCTCGGAGACGCGTTCGGAGGCCTCGCCCTGGCTCAGCGACACGTCTGGGCACATTGCACTGGCCGAAACAGTGGGGTTGGGGAAGGTTTTAATTTAATTAAATAATTTATGTTAATAGTTTTAATCAACTCCTATCTATGATCGAGATAATTTATATATGTCAGTACAATACGGTACTAAAACCGTATCATTTCGGTCCGGAACCGAAATCTTGGTACGGGATTTTAAACTATAATTGCAATACCCGATTTTCATTGATTATTGGGTTAAAAAGACAGAATGATCCACAAACCTTTCCTAGGATCAAGGTTTAAAATTTCAACCCGTGCTGAGGTTTCGGTCTTAGACCGGAACGATACGGTTTCGGTATCGTATCGTGCCGTGCCGATACAGTTTCGGTATTTTTTATTTATGTATAATAATTATAAGATAAATATGTTTATGGTA
>JBBMJZ010000096.1:2879098-2897364 GCA_037833815.1 Zingiber zerumbet | reverse complement strand
ATCCTATAAATTTATACTTCTTGTGTGAAGTATGGAAGTGAGAAAAGAAAGAAAAGGGAAGGGAGGATAAGAAAGAAAAGAGTTGTAGTCTCTATCTTGTTGAGAATACCAAAGAAGACTATCATCACACATCACTAGGTTAAAAATTGAAACGTTGTGACATAACGTTGATGTTTGAGATACATGCACTATCATCTCGACTTCAAGTAGTTTGTGGCTAGGGTTCACAATAATTTTGAAGGTTTGCAGTGTCAGAGATTAGTGCATCACCAACCGAGGTACAAATTTAATTTTCACAAAGTAAAAGTAAATTTATGTATTTTACTTTTATCAACATCCAACAGATATTATTATTCTTGTTCAGCTGTATGACTATGTATCCAGATTCTATATGTTGTCATAAGGAAAAAATACTGTCCGTTTGTTGGGTAGAGACTCCTCTAAAGTATGACAAGTTCAATCGGAAAGCACTCGAGATCTGGATTAGGAGTTATGTAGTGCTCGAGAATCAGATCCGAAGGCGCTCAAGAATCAAGAAAGACAGATACAATAATAACAACCAAAATGACAATGGTTAATTACCGATGATGGGTTACTGAGAGATGGGATTACGAGGCCGTCGTGGAATGAAACGAAGCATAACAATAATAAAGAATAATAGCAGCCGTTGCAACCGGAGAGTTAAAAATAATTCACTATTCATCTGGTATGAAATACTGATTGCCTACTTATCGATCTCCAGTACTTGTGTGCTCAACTATAAGGAACAAAGTGTAAACAAAGAGCAAATGAATATACAACCTCAACAAAAATTCACAAGTATAAAGCAAGAATAAGAATTTTTCAAGTTTATTAGTAGAAAGTAGAGAACTTCACAAATCTTGATAATGATTCAGTAATATTTACAAGCAATATCCTTGTTGAAATATTTAGAGGCAACCAGTAAGAGCACTTGCCTCCTCGACACTAGCGATAAGTAAAGGCCTACCAGATCTTTATAAGTGCAATGGATTTTAGTTCGGGGGATCAGTAGAGCTTTATCCTAGTTGTAATATGAGTTTGGCACATGGGGCAACGCTGTAACTCTTTCCCACAGTCGTAGCAAGTCTGTAAAAGAAGACAGTTACTTGTAGTTTGACTAATCGATCGATATCGAATAGCTACTAATGGTCTTTTTCTTACCTGATGCCCACATCCAAAAGCAAGATCCTTTTGTTTCCAAAGACAAACTGGGCAAGTCTGCAAACAATTAACTCCTCGTCGTCATAGTTTTGTCTTGATAGAATGAAAATTAGCATTCTATACAAATCAACAAGCTCAAGCTGATATAAATCATGAGTACATGGATGACTTTGTGGCCGAGGTGGTGGCATATTTGCTACATGCGCTTATGCAGATTAGAAATAGTTTCATGGGGAAAATTAAAAGAGCGTCCCTTTTTCATTAATCATCAAAACAACACCCCACTCCGTTTTCATTACTAGAATTTCTCCTTCATACCCTACCGGTCCAAATGTATGAAAACAGAACCGTTGCTTAGGTAAGCATTTGGGTCAACACCATGTTGTAGCTGCTATGAATCGTAGTTGCTACAGGTTGTAGTTCATAACTGCTACAACATGTGCATGGGTGTGATCATGTTCACCTCAAGTCAACATTGGTCAACAACATATTGTAACAACAATTAACCTTGGTAAAATATGTGCACAGGTGAGATCTTATACAGGTGATTAATAGCATGTTATAGCAGATATGAACTGTAGCTACTACAAGTTGTAATAGTTACGATTCATAACTACTATAACATGAATTCTAGTCAAAATCTATTCAACTTAAACTAACCAAACTTAAGGGTAATTGGGTCAAAGCATAGGGGATGGGGCGCGGGTGGGGTGTTGTTTTGATGATTAATAAACAAGAAGCACCCTTTTGACTATTCCAATAAAAAAGACACCTTTTTTTTTTATACCCTTTCATTCACTTAATTTCCTTGCACAAGTGGAAAGAATAGCAACAGACCATGGAATACTCATAAGTGTTTCATTTTATCTAACGTAGGGAAATTGATGGACAGGTAATGAAATTCTATGAATAGGTGAAATTTAGGTTGAACCACAGGCTAGTCTATAGAGGTAATTGTTATAACATACACAAATATACATGTTTATGAGGAAAAAAGATACTACAGTTCTTAGATGAGATGCAATAGCAAATGACATGATTCGATAAGATGCTATTTTGCTCTCTATTTGGGATCTTCATCGTAGCTAAGCATAAAGCATTTACTGAAAGCAAACAAATTCAGAGAATTAAAGGCATTTGTACCAGTTTCTCCTCTATAAGTCTTTCAGATGAAATAGCTTGTGCACTTCTAGTGATTCCAGGTCCTTGCTCGAAGCCGCTGGCAGCTCTGGGGAATGCAGGTCCTTGCTCGAAGCTGATTGATCTTGAATAACGGTTCCTGGTTGGTGGAGGTAGAGAAACCCTGTCAGGTATCCCTCTTCGTCGACTGAAAAAACAGCATACAGATAGAATGAGCCACACTTTTCATATTTCTAATGGGTGATTATTAACAAGAATTAAGGAATTTGCATGCATACCCCAAAAGTTGAAGGTCTATTGTTGCCTTATACTGTGAAGGGATCTCCATCAGTGCTGCAAGTGCAAATTCTGCCTCCTTTCGACTCGTAGGAATGTTTCTAGATATTATCTCCGTAAAATTCACAAACTGCATAGGGAATAACAAAATAAAGGTAATAAAGCATATATAAGTAGAAAGACAAAAAAATATTCTTTAGGTGTATCTTGCAACCTGGAAATTATCAAACGCCCGGGAAGGTATATTGTCATCAAATTCACGCATCATATCCCACGGGCCATCACCAACTCCAACCAAAATTATTGACAATGGAAAATCACTAAAAGTAAAGAACAAACAGTCAGATAAGGTTTGTCAAAAAATAAGGACAAGATGAAGCATTGTGAAATCTCAGTTGGCAAATACCTAGCTTTAACTATTGCATTTATGGTATCTCTCTCTTGTGGACTTAATTGTCCATATTGTGTGTCAACACTTCTTGTTACCTATGTAAAAATAAAACAAAACTAAAAAAAGTTTTACTGAAACAATTTGAAACTTGGTATCAGACTCAACCAAATATGTGAACCAACTCATCACAGCCACCTTGAAAGAAAATATTAGGACAAGCAGCATGAAATAAGGAAGTAGGCAAGAATATTAGATAGAGGCAAACACTATGCAGAATCATTAACTGACCTGTCCATCAGCGATAATGAGTAGAACATGGTACTGCCCACCAGAGTTGTCTACAATGCCTATGGCTGTTTCAATAATTGGTGCAAAGGATGTTGGCCCTGAATGAAAATTGAGCACGCAAGTCAGCACAAACAGTACAGAACTGATATGAATTTCAAAGAGGAAGAGGCACAACACAGACCAGCTAGGCGGAGATTTGGCACCAGCTCCTTGTATCGTTCCAGTGCTTCTTCAAATCCTTCACATGGTCGGTTATCTGGATAAAAGCTGAATATTTCCTGATCATGGGTAGAAGCTGCACGAAGAACAAGAACATATATAAGCATCTAAAAATGTCTAGATAGTGTAGTATCTGATTTGCCTTCCACGTTTTGACACAAAAAGTATGCAGCGCTAAATGACCAATGGTAAGTCATTCTACACAATTTTAACAAATTTAGAATGAACTTTCAATTTTAACAAATTTACACATATATTATTAATTTTATGACAAGTGTAGCATATGATCAATTTAACAAATTATATTTTTTAAATATGATCAATGTATATGACTTATTTGATTGTTAGAATAAGGGAATCATTTTTAACTAAATAGTTAATAATAATAATAATTTAAGTTAAAAAAATTCATATAAAAATGTCATGTGATGTGTTATGAAAATATTAGTTAATGTGTTAAATTAATAACGTGTTATATTTGATATAAAATTGAAGGTATATGCATAAATTTGTTAAAATTAAAAATTCATGCTGAATGCATTAACATATTCAAAGTTTGTGCTCTATTTTGCAATTATCCACATAGAATTATTCCTTTACAAAAAAATTATACTAACCATCACCAAATCCAAAGCATGGAATAAGATTATCTTCATCAAAAGAAGAGAGTGTCCTTCCAATAATAGATATTGCTTGCTGGTAGGGGTTTGGACCACTTCCAATGTCATGGAGACACCGGCGGTTGAAAGAAACTTTCCCTAACAACATTCGCCAGGCAGTTAATATGAAATATTACTATAGTTAATAAGACACTTTTTCCTAAGAAAAAAGATGAGAATATGAAAAAAAGGAAATCGACAAGCTTGAAACGCTAGGGAAGTATATACAGACTCCCATTGTTCATCAGCACAAGCTTTCTTAAATTTTATGATATATAAAGAGGCAAAAAACTTGGTCTTTCTAAAATGAGTAGCACTGTTCATGAATATCATAAAAAAAGGTTTTGATATGGTAATGCAAGAAGGCCCCTTAAATCTTTATGGATCAGCATAATCAAGTAGCAACTATATTCAAGTAGGACATTTTGGAATTTTTTGTAATTTGTAATCTTATGTAGACTACATTCTACAGTCAACATTCTCCAAATACCTCAGTGAAATTTAAATTGATGAATGTAACCTTCAAAATTATGTTGGAACTTTTCATCTACTGATATGCCATGCAGCAGTAGGAAATTGATGAAAAAATCTAAAAAAGAAAGGGTTGTAAGTCTGGACCTGTCCACTCATTGCTCTTTGTAAAATCAATGCCCACAATCAGATTAGAAGATTCAAGACCTGCTTCTGCAAGCGCATCGGTAACCTAGAAAAATATTCATTGTAAGATTATTTGGAAAAAATAACATGGACCACATTGGATAAAGTAACTAAAATAGTGGGCATGGCATGACCAACTAAAGTTACCATACGTCAGCATACAACATAAATTTTCCATACTGCTCTTTAAATCGTAATATATTGTTTATTAGGAAAGTAATCTGTATATATAAAATACAATTTCACAAAAGTAAGATCCATTAGGGTTCAAATAAGCGACAACTAGTAGTAAAAAACTAAAAAGGATAACAAGCAGTGTGATGTGTGACTCAAATTTGGTGGGCTTGTAGAGAGATATAGTCAAGATGTATTTGCCATTTCTAGAGAGAGTTACGTAGGTTTTTTTTATTGTCATCATGAAGTGGCTATTCTTGTATGTCCTTGAGGAACTATACCTCATCAACATAGAGAAATTTTCCTCCTTGTATGTGCTTTCCCCCTGTTTTTGGGTTTTCCACATAAGTAATAATGTATGCGTAGTCTTCTCATTTTTGTGTGTTGATGGCCTAGTTGCAGGTGCTACGACAAATTGGCATCAAAGCAATAGCATTGTTGAAGTAAAATCTTTTGTTCCTCAACCTCAACATTACATTTGCCTTATGGTAGGTACATGTTAAGTGTTAACAATTATCACACTTATGGATTTTGAAGGCATTCTAGCTTTCAGAAAACTAGAAATGTATTTTTCTGTAATCTAAAAGGAAGAAAATGAAAACAAATAATCTATCTCTAAGATTCTATACCGACCACTTTTGTAAGAAAAGAAAAGTAAACTAAGAAGAAACAACATGTGGCTTCACATTTTCTTTCATTTGTTTTTTTAAAAAAAAAACAATATCAAAGAAAGAGAAGCCTGTGGATTCACTCTATTTCATTGTATTGAGCTTTTTTATATAATTTTTTATGTTTAATTGATAATTTAATTAATTTTCTGATAGGTATGTATTAAAAATTTTAAATTCCATGTTACAATTTCATAAGGAACAAGTTTTAAAGTATAGCTTAAACAATATAAAATATATAATTTACTTTAATTAATTTTAATATTTTGTAATTTATTCGTGCAGGGCATGGATACTAACACTAGTTAGTCAAGAACTATGAATTCAAGTAACATGACAATGCTAAAACTGCATGTATGAGTGAGTGACATAATGATCAATAGTGGGAGATAACAATTATTTTTAGTAAATTGCAGCCCTCCAGTAAACAAGTAGCTTTATCAATTTCCAATGAGAATACATCTACCACCTTGTAGATGTAGCAGATTCATAAAGCCGAATAGAAAAAAGTTATCTAAAAACAACCATATCATCAAGGCAAGATATTGCTGATATACTCTGAAATTGAGAATTGGATGACAGGAAAACATTAGCAAATTCTGTTTTGACTAAAATATACCTGACTGAGTGTCTGATAATCGTCATTGATTCTTGAATACCTTTTTTGCACCCTGTTTGTTGATTCAGGCTGCGCATAGCTTGTAGTAGTGGAGTACCTTGGCGAATAACCTGAACTGTACCCAGGATCATTTGGGTAGCGATAAGAACTGCGATGTTTAGATTCTCCCATTCCCATTCTCACAGTTCCAACACACTGCAACTCTCTGACAGCTAGGTCTTCCTCTGTAAATGAAATTCTAAGCTTCCAAAAAGGCAAAATTTTATTAGATTTAAGTAACTAGAAATCAATTTCTTTTGCAATCAATTAGTAGTTATAATTGCAGAGAGTGAGAAAAGCCCGTTATATCTATAAAGCAGGAGGAAAAAACCAGAATATTAGACGCTTAATTTAGGAAAAAGTAATAATGCAGTAAATAACCTTATAGCAGAAAGAACAACCTTTCAGAAATCTATTTAAGTACTATATTTAAACATAATTGATTATTTTTTCCAAAAAAAAGCTAGTGCATTTGATTTGATAGAAACCAATTGATAAGCTAACTTTTGTCGAGGACAAACTTCTCGCATGAGAGGCTCAAAAGCCTTGATCCCAATTCACACATGCAAATGAAAAGGTAAAGCATCCAGTTCATGTCAATAGCTAGCCAAAAAAATCTACTACTTCAGCAGACCATTCAAAATTTCATGTATAGAGTCTCTCCAACCAACAACAAACAAACAAATATTTACTTCCTGCCAAAAAATTATGCAGAAAACTAGAGCTCTCAAAAATTGAATACTACCCCAAATTCATATGACAAAGAGGGCAATAAGTTGAGAGAAGAAGTCAATCCCATCTTGCTGCAATCGGTACTGAAAGGAATTGTGCCTGTTTCTTAGGTCAATGGGACAATCCAGACAAAGAGAAACATAGCATGGCCTAAGACCACTACCAAACAAGGAACGAAAAATTCATCTGGGGTCAAAGTATCATCTTCAATATGGACGTCCAGAAACTCAAAATTCACAACTCCTGAAGCAGTAAACAAAAGCGAAGAAGGCGCATTCACGAACCAATAGCTCTCACAACCCCATTCCCAGCAAGAATCAAACTTTAAGAGAAGTCCATGCTCACTCAAGGCCTTTAAGACGGAAAACAGCATCAATTCATCAAATCAACTCGAAGAAAACCCCAAATCCAGCTCAATCCAACGTTTGAAACTCACAAAAACAAAATCAACAACTAAAGCCAGCATCAAAACGCAGTTTTTCCCGCTGCGCGAGTGCTGAAGAACGCTCACCAACACTAAACGAGCGCAATTCCTCCTCCGCCAAGGCTCGCGCGCGATCGGAACTCCCCGAGACAGAGGCGTAGAACCGTGGAGGATAAATAAAAGAGCAGCTCCCAAGTCCCAATATCACTCAAGACGTAACTATATATTTCCGGCCCAACAATTGTACCCGAACGTGGAAATGAATAAACTATCGAGACTATGGTAAGTCAATGGGTGTATTTTGTTGGGGTGAGTTGATCAAATCTTTGGAGGGCCAAGTCAATCCAAAGCGAGTTGTCTTTTCGTTCGTTCTCTTTTTATCGGTTTCGGGCGACACGCGGAAGGATGATATGTCGTTTCGGATGGATCACCGCGTTTAGGTTTGTGACGTCGCTGACTTTAAATAAATTATAAATGACTATAGTCATTAGAATATATAATTAAGATATAAAAAGGATATATTTAGGCAGGTTGAATTTCGATTTAAAATTTTATATAATAGTATCTCATGTTTAAATCATAGCATTATCCTCGAGAGGACTTACTTATTTTATAATCCTAGTTCATTACTTATCCAACCCTTAAAAGTAATAATCTCCTGTCTCTAATAACGTATGATATATCTGACGTAATAGTTAAAGGTCGATTTTTATAAACGAACAATTTGAGATTTATCTCATTATGTGTATATGCCCTATGTATCTATATAAACCTTCCTCTATATCTATAGGACCTATACTAATCAAGTATCGGATCTTATTTCATCCTAATTCAGTCTGATATAACAGCAGGTATAAGCCTTGTATTTTCCGAAGGAGCGGCATTGCTAGAACTATTGAAGATACTGTATTGCTACTGATTTATGTAATATAAAACCGAAGAGAATTAATCGGATTGAAGATTTGAATATCATTAAACTATGTGTATTTATTTAAAAAAATATTATAATTTTCTATTCAAAATACTTTTATATACTCCTCAGTGTTAAAGCTATTTTAATTTAATTTCGATCAAAATTATTGTAAGCACCCTTTTATTTGCGTTAGACCTCTAGCAAAATTCAGGGGAATTGTAAGAGATTTATCCTTATATAATAATAGGACTGAGAAAACGAATCGTCTCTGTGGACCACCATGAGTGCCTCTTAATTTAAGTTGATGGTCGATACGAAACTTCCATTGAATGGAATCGATGTCCGAATTAAAAAAACTATAAACATATTTTCATTGATTAAAACAAAGTTACTTTGAATTTGTTTTTGCTCTAAAAAACTTATTATTTTATATAAAATATAAAAATAATATACATTTTATATAAAACAAATTAAGAGATTTACAATATCCTGGGAACTCTATAGGACTCTTGCAATATCACATCTTACTCAACTCTCAGGTATTAAAAAAATCTCTCAATAATTATTTCATAACCCTATGTTTTTTCATTATATATATTTCTTATTTTTCTTTTATATTTTACATTATATATAATTAACTTTTTTTTAAATTCAAATTCATAAATAAAAATTAAGTTAGAAAAATCTTAATTAGAAAGTAGTAAAGTTGTGGATTGCTCATGTGCACGTACCTGTGCTTAGCCGAAGCGGATTTCCTTAATACCTTTTCCCGAGGGAGGGCACAGCCCCCACATTTGACGCACGGAGTTGTCACATAAAATCTCATTTCCTTATCCACTCCCCCGTCACCCTACGTTCTCCGCTTATTTCAGCCTCCACATCTAGGGAGGTAAATGTGCCGAACCGAGCTGAATAGTATTAGGCTCGAGTTCAGCTCGTTTAAGTTATATTCGGGCTCGAGTTCGAATTAAATTTTTATTACAAGGCTTGAGCTCGGCTCGTTTTGAAATTATTAAGCTCGCGAACAATTCGAACTCGGCTCGTTATTAACTCGATTATCATAGTTAACGAGCATAATTCGTTGAGCGAACTCGGGCTCATTTTAAAGCTCATTTTTTGGCTCGTTTTAAAGTTCGTTTTAGAAATCGTTTTTTGGCTCGTTTTAAAGTTCGTTTTTTTTTGCTCAATTTAATGTTCATTTTTTGGCTCGTGACCCTACAAATGAACATGTTCGCGAGCTCACAAGCAGAATATCCTTAAGCTCGAGCTCGGCTCGATAAAACTGTCGAGCTCGAAATCGAGCTCGAGCTCAGCTCGATAAGATAAATGAACGAACTCGAACGAGTTTTTTACCGAACCGAGCTTCGAATAGCTCGCGAACCGTTTGATTCATTTACATCCCTAGCAAGATGCATAGACACAATAATGGTGACAAGATTTTGGCAAAATGCATAGACACAATAATGACATTATAAAAGGAGGTCTTATCCACCTGTGAAGGTATGCGATGCTACATATTTCTACATACTCGTTGCTACAATTTTTTCACTATTCTTCTACAAGAATCAATTACTGACCTGAGCATCGGAGGACAACGTTGGGGACCTCTTCCTTAGTCCGGCACTAATATTTTTTGTGACATGCAAGATAGCGAGAAGTCTTCATCTAGTCAATATTAAAGCGGAGTATTCAGCTAGTTATCTTCTAGCTTTCAGACATGATCAAAGAGGAATTTGCCCTGCACACATTGCTCACAGAACATGATAATCGTCTCCCAAAATACAATGGCTTTATCTTGCGATAGTAGTAATGTAAATAGCAAAACCTCTGAACCGAAGAAGTTTCTCGAACTCTCCAAATGTAAGTATGGAATGCAATGATTATTTTTCTTTGAATTAGAATAAACAAAATGACAAAGTGACTTTATGAAGGGTTAGAAGAATTTCTTAGTTCGATCAAATCTCATTTTTCAAGTTAAATTAGATGATCCAAATCGCATTCCTTCCCAAAAAATATAATCTCTCTTCATTTCAATACCTTTCATTTTAAATTCAATAAATTAGATTAAGTTATCTAAAGAGGTTCTTATGCCCTCTCATTTGAATGAACCTATCGCAATCCTACCGATTAAGTCATGTCACATATTAAATGATGATAAACTTTAATTTCTCATTCACATACTCATTTATTCAAAACCAACTTTTCAACCCCACATAAACTAAATTTGTTTGACCATAATGTAACAAAGGACTGGCCACACGGCCCACACCACTATTAATGATATGAAATCTGTACTTGACATCCTACTTTTTCTTTCAAAGTTTCGGATCATTTAATGACAAATGCGGAATTAATTGCTTAATTAATCTACTAGTTACCATCACCCGGGTACGTAATGGATTGTGTTTACATATTTTATATTTCAAGCCGGGTCGTACCTAAGCAAACTAATTGCCCCCAATCTCCCGTCGCCGTCACTGAGAAATGCGAATGCAATGCAAGATGACTCGGCCACTAGTAATTAAAGTTGGATTTTCTAGCTTGATGACAAGGCGTGAGTGAATCTCAGTACTTGGCTTGCAACGATACCTTTCAAAAAAAAAACTCCACAAAAGTCTAAAAGAGGGGGAAACAATCAAATTCGTCTGACAACAGCTTGCCTTTGGGGGTGTTATATGCTGTGGGAAACTTTCAAAGATACAACTTTTCTTGTCCTATAATGATGACGCTATATAAGTACTTGACAAATAACAAATTCATAGACAAACCGAATTAAATTCCAAGGAAGAGTACGATTGCAACGAAGAAAGAGTGGGTAATTGTGAATAGAATGGACGGCATAAATCACGTCTGAAAAATTAAGTCCCGTTAAATTTCACTTCTCCATTAGAGTAATAGTGTTATAAGGTCCATCTGGACGGTCTAGTAGCTAGCATATGAGATATTGCCACCATAAAATTTGAGGTTCAAATCTCGGTAAAACCGAGATAAAATGTCTCCCTTATGTGCTAGTCATTATTCCAAAGGCTAGTAGCCGCCCGTGATTTACCTCCTCCGTGTTGGCCCTGGGATGGATTGGCGGGGGTGCTGGGGGCGAGCGTATTCACCTTTTGCCACCATAAGTTTCATTAAACCTCCACAGACATAACTGAAGCAGTAAATGGACGGTTATTATCGAATAAGATTTTGAGATAGTATAACTCATCTCCATCCACTTGCATCCCGTCTAACTCACTTCTCATCCATTTGCCTTCTCAATTACAGTCATTTACCTTTTCCATATTGATCCTAAGATGAATTGACGGGTGTTGGCTTTGGGACGGGTTGACGGAGGGCGCTGGGAGCGAACGTATTCATCTTTTACCACCATAAGATAATTGACGGGCACTAAGAGCGAACATTTCACTTATTATTATTATTATTATTATTATTATTATTATTATTATATTTATTTTTTATGCAACATAAGTTTCATTAAAAAACGATAACCAGGGGCGGTGCAGCTACATTGCTAAAAGTGGTTTTAATTAACATCACAAAGAATACATCATATTAACTATTCAATTAATTATTCTTAATGCCCGATTAAAATGTGCGCACACATATCAACTTAATTGAATAGATTTGCAACCGTTAAAATTACACGACAAAATTAGATTTTTAGTCTAATAAGTTGCATTTTTTTCAATTTCGATGCTGTTATGTTATCTATGAATTCATATTTTTAGTATATTAACTTATATCTTTTTTTTCTAATTATACCCATGTTATCTATAAATTCATATTCTTATTACATTAACTTATATTTTTTTTTTCTAATTTTAGTCTTGTTATCTATAAATTCACATTTTTAGTATTCTAACTTGTATTTTTTAAATTTTAATCCTTTTTTTCGCCCAAAATTTGAATTGACCATTAGTAATTGCCTAACTGGGGATGACGATACTGACATGAAAAATAAATTTAGACATTTTTTACTTACGATAGAGAAGAATGGAGGGTTGGCATTTAGATTCCATGTGTATATCCCTGTCATCCGCTAGGATGGTTAATTCAAATTTCATGCAAACAAAAAAAAATATAAGTTACGAGACTAAAATTGTAAATTTATAAATACGGGACCAACACTGAAAAAGTATAAGATACATTAAGAATTTAAATTTATAGATAACACGACTAAAATTGAAAAAAAAATTATAAATTAATATATTAAAAATGTGAATTTATAGATAAGAATCAAAATTGAAAAAAAAAAGAAGTACGGGACTAAAAATATAATTTGCTCAAATTACACCTTATCATCGAACTAACTAAATTGGTGAAAACACAAGTATTGATCATGACTCCTGTTTCACCATTTCAGATCAGACGCTTTGAATGAGTATTTATAATTTTTGAGTGGTATTAAGTAATTGTAACAGATTTAAAATATAGAAATATTCATAGATAGTTTAAATTAGTTGGTTAATTTTTTTTCCGCCTCTTTCCCTTTCCTTTCCACAGAATTTTTTACCTCCTCTCTCTGGTACATAGACAAAGCATAATTATATATCTACATCGAGTCAATGTTAAAATTATCCTGTTATGTTAGTGTATACATCCTTACCTTACACATTTCTAGACGATCCTTATAGATTCAAACTCTCAAATACCTGGTTGGACTCTCAAAAATGAATCGAGATACCCGGACCAATATTTGAGCTTCTGAGCCTATGATAGTCACCTAGGATTATACAAGATAAGGATGTAAAGAATGTTATCCCTCTTTCTCTTTCTGTATATAAATACCTTCACACTAATAGGCTAGTGTAGATAATACTAATTACACTTTTAAGTTTTAAGGTAGAAGATAAGAATCATCTCTGCACCATAATAACAAATCTTTACCTTACGAGTTAAGATAATGAACTTCCATTTACTTTCTGATTTTCTAAATCAATCATTATTATATTTTTATTAATTATTAATTTAGTTTATTATTTAATATTTTAAGTTTGCTATATATTTAGTGTTGAATATGTGTGAATGGAGAAGAGGTGGAAGAGGATAGAAATTTCATTGTGAATGAGATTTTAGTCTCACATTGGGAGATTCAAGGTATGTTAGTTAGTTTATATTGATTCACATGTATTGAGGATGTGAACAAATGCATGAGAAGAGACTCTCTCTCAAGCGTGGGTGCACAGGGGATGCAAATCCAGGGTCCGGATTGCACTGAAGCATGTTGACTCGTGTACGGGGCACGACTTGCGCGCCCCGAATGTCGGACTGCTCAGCAAATAATGATCATTAATGCTGGCAGAGTGCTTGTGATAGCAATCGGATGTCACTTAGTTCGTCGTGACCACCAGTGCTTGGTGCTTAGTCTGTTGTTTAAAACTTGACCGACCACAAGCCCGGTCAGCCTCTCCGCTCGGCATCTTTACCCGACCTGTACTATTTGCCCAATCGGCACCATCTCAACCTACCTGTCTCTTCGCCTGACCGGCCTAGCTCGGTCTACCTACTCGCCCAGGCCAACCTCTCGCTCGATCAGCTCTTTGTTTGGTTTGTTCTCTCAGCCAGCCACTCGCTCGATCTGCTCAAAAAGTTGCTGCTCGGCTGATTTGCCCGCTCAGCAATACAGATCTGTTACTTGGCCGATTTGTCTGCTCAGTAACACAGACCTACTACTTATCTTCCCGCTTGGTGATTATTCGGTCCGTAACAGAAACCAACCCCTACTGATAGTCTGTAAATTAAATTTAATTAATACTCTATAAATCTTCGGTAAGAAATTGTTGCTTCCCCCATTTAGAGTGATGCTAATTTATAAATTAGTTTGCAACTTGTATGTATGTTTGATTTTTAATATTTTCAAAGTTATAAACCCAGTTAAATTCATATTAAAATAAAAAAACTCACATATTCTTAAAATTTAGTTACAAAGGGACACGTAAATCATTTTTTTTACTATGCTACGCATGCAAGTGTTAAGTATTAGGGTGTATTTTTATTTGTAAATTAGCTCGGCCTTAAAATTTTATATTTTTAATATCGTTAAAGTTGCAAATTCGTGATAAAGTTAGTATTAAAGTCAAAAGCTTAAGAAAATTCACAGTATCTTAAATTTTAGCATAATAATGTCAAATCTTAGAGCACAAATTGTCAAATTAAAATCAAATTGAACATTACGTTAGGAACAGAGAAAACTTCCTTTTTTAATGCTTAACATTATATTGACATATATACTTAAGCTGGTTTGTTAATCAGTTTGCTGCTAAAATTTAAGAAATAATAAAAAAAACTTGAATTTTTAGTCTTGATATCAGAACTGTCAGAAGTTCAATCTTCGATGGGAACGGGTCCATTCGTGATGAGTCTATCATTTGATAAAATGGAGAGAGTGGATCTGTCTTCTTAGTGAATTAAGAAATCTCCAATCGATCAACACATGAATTTCTTAAAAATTTAAAAAAAAATAAAAAAGTTTCATACTCTCGATGTTTTATATTGAAAATATTTCATCAATACAATGTATTCAGAAATAAAATTAAATAGTTGATGAAAAATATTATTTTTATTTAAAAATTTTAAATAAATAAAAATAATAAATCGACATAATACATATATTTCTCTATCACATGTCAACCTAAGTCTGTCACACATCGATCCATGTGGATCACTGGCCTAGGGACTGATTTATAGTTGATTTGAGTTAATAAAATTATATTCTAATTCAATTTTTAATCTAATTAAATTGTTTAGTAGGATAGATCAATTTGATGAGTCCAATCGTAATAATATGGATTTACAACTTTGAAAATATTAAAAATTAAATTTTATAAGGTGTAAGTTGATTTTTAAATCAGTTTACGTCTGCAGATCACGGCTGCTCCGATCCCGCATGCATCTTCAAAGGATAAAAATGAAGATTTTAAAATTCAAGGGGCATTTTAGAAAAATCATAACAAAATAAAATTTTATTACATTATAAATATTATTTGATCGCTCTCCCCTTATAAATGTGGAGTCTCTCTGTCTTCCATTCATCCCTCCCTGCGTAATCTCTCTCTCAACCTTCCTCCGTCCACCCTCACGAAATCCAACAGCGACCAACTAACACAATGGACGACATGAATGCCGAATACAGCCTATACTGGGAAACTAAGCGCTTGATGGATCTCGAGGAGCTCGAGAGGTACTTTTCCTTTTCTCGTTCCTTCTTTTCTTGATTTCATATATAATATGGAATCAGCTTGAGAGTGTTGCTCTTCCGCTGCTTGTTCATCTTGTTGTTCAATTCACAGACGGAAAATAACAAAACGGGTCATTTATTTTCTATTTCTGCACTACTGTTACCTATGCTCTGAATCTTAATTTCTTCTGAGCTAATCAATAAAGCAGGGTTGATATCTTTCGTTCTTAATTACGCAGTTGGGGGTTTGAGGAGGCCGTGTCCGGTGGCTACTACGGTTCCAGTTCTCCGGAAGGTGTCTCTTCGTCGGCGCCAACCACGGCGAAGAACATTGCCATGGAGAGGAATCGCCGGAAGAAGCTCGACGATAAGCTCTACGCACTCCGAAGCGTCGTTCCCAAGATCACCAAGGTAATTAATTAATTATCACTTCAAAACCATACCAAGTTGTTTTTTCCCCCTCACTTTTTTAATATGATCTGATTATTATAAGTACTTAATTAATTGATGTGAACTCAGATGAATAAGGCATCGATCATAAAGGACGCGATCGATTACATTATTCAGCTTCAAGACGAAGAAAGGCAGATGAAAGCTGACATATCCGAGCTTGAGTCAAAACTCAAGCAAGAGTTTGCTTCGGTTGATGACGACCTTGCGCACTTGGAGAATCTGCACTTCTCGCAGAGAAAGAAGAAAAGAACTGCGTCTGCTCCAAGTTCCCCCAGCTCGACACCAATTCAAGTTGTGGAAGTAGTCACCCATTCTCTGTTTCTCTCTTACACACTTTTTAAATTAACTGCTGATTATGAATATAAAACAGCCTTTTCAAATTCGGAAATTGATTAATTAGTTTTGGCGGCATGTCATGCAGCTTACAGTGAGTGAAGTGGGGGAGAAGACCATTCTCATAAACATCACCTGCACAAAGAAGAGCGACACCATGATCAAGCTATGCGAGCTTTTTGAGTCTTTAAACATGAAGATCATCACGGCCAACATCACCTGCCTCGCCGGCAGCTTCTTTTATACTCTGTTCATTGAGGTATAATATACTCTCACTTTCTTTAACTTGTGTTATGGAAAACACATCCGCCATTTTATGAGAAAATACATCAAATTAACTATCTCAGAGCCATGTTAATTATCGAGAAGATCGGATGGAAGGGGATTCAAAGATGACAGATTATAAATTACACCCCGAAACAGATCTCCCCATTTTTAGCTCATTTAACACATGCGGCTCTTCTCAACAGTTTAATATGTCTTTTTGACCAAAAAACCAATTCAATATTTAGTTTATTTATAATCTTTTTATGTGATTCAGCATTGATTTAACGAGTGGTTATCTGCCATTCATATCCTTTTCTCAAATGTACAGTACAGTCGTCGCTTGCCCAGGAAGACTAATTAGTCATCACTGCGCCACCACCACCACAATTCACATCATCTTAATTAAGGAGCTTCTTTAACAAATGGAAGTTTTTTTTCAACAAGAAAAAAGAAGACAATTTACTTGTTTTATTTCCAAATTCTTAAGCTAAAGTAATCGAATCATCTCATACTGGAAATGATCGACTTAAAATCTGCACATGTATATAATTGAAGCAAGATATACATACTTGTGTGCAGAGTGATGAAATAGGGAGCGCTCAACTGAAGGAGAAGATTGAAACTGCAATTACAGAACTTGACAGCCCGAGAACAATGAGTTCCTCGAGTTATATTAACTACATGGATTAAGCCAAAAGCTGATTACGCCCTATGCACAAAAATAAATCAGTCAATAAACCTGCTATTCTTTTAGCCTTGCTATTCCGGGAGACTAAGGCTGTTGCTTGGCAACAGATGGAGTGGATAGGCATGCATAGCAGAGTCGATTACTTATGGTAATGTTCAAGTTCTTTTTCAAGTTGTAATGATGTTTTACTTTGATGCTGTGATCAAAGTTGTAGAGTACTTCTCTGTAATTTGTGTCATGAATATAAACCCAAGACGTTTCATTTATGAATTTTTCATAATTTAATAAAGAGCGCATTGAAAAATCACTTCTTTTTTACAAAACGCCCAACAATAAGGGAGAGAGTGAAAAATCACTTGTTATAATTTCGAAACTATAGTTTTATGACGAGCACAGTGATTTTAAAAATCAACTTGCAATTATATTTTAAAGGCTCATTGGTAACACTGGCTTTAATAGAACTAATAAAACAAAAATTACACAAAAAACACACAAGCTCTAGTTTTACAGGTGCAAGTTGATTTTAAAACTAGCTTGAACTAAAAAAAGTTATATTTAACTACCTCCTAGAACCTAAAGACGCCAAGACACCTTTAAAAGTTAAAAGCACGATTTTAAAATAAAAAGTGGATTTTTCAATTTTTTTTCCTTTTTGTTCGATATTTTGGAGGTAATGTGTGCTCGTGTAACAAATCAAAGAGGATTAGGATAAGCAGAGTGGATATCTTGAACCAAAAATGAAAAAAACAACAAAAATGAAAAAAAAACAAAAAACAAAATCTGTAGAAGGGGTATAATAAAAATTTTTCATCAAAATATTACAGCAATCAGTTATATTTATGTTAGTATTAACCCTAGTACCAATTATAAGATGATTGTAAAGAGCTCAATTTGTATCATATTTCATTATTAATAAAAGGCAAAGTTGGTTATTATATTTATTTCAGTTTAGTGCCGATTGAATAAG
>JBBMJZ010000096.1:2856938-2876131 GCA_037833815.1 Zingiber zerumbet | reverse complement strand
CTGACATCCCATATCCGGGGCCGAGTGAATAGGCCGCTCGGCTAACCCTTATATCCTCACCCCTGTCCTGGCCGAGCGGACACCCCCGCTCGGCCATTCGGTCCTCGGCCGGGCGGACGCCCCGCTCAGCCGCTCGGTCCTCCCTCCTTGGCGTCGGAACCCCAAGCCCCTGGCTGCGTTGTCTCTAATTCCGCTCGGACATGCTTGGCCCATCCTCTATTCGCCCTTGGGCTGGGACCCTTTGGAAAGTGGGCCCCCCCATTCTCACCGCCGGATCAAATAATAATCACAACTTTACATGTAGTCCCAATAAAAAAAACTTTGTTTCCACTTCCTGCATGTAAAGTATTACTTGTTTCAACTCTCTCGTACAAATATTATTACCTAAATTGTCTCTCAGATTTTTTAGTTATAAAAATCTAAAAACGAGTATAATTCCAGCTAAATTCAATACTTTACACTAGAATCCAGTAGTTTATACTGGAATCGAGTATATTTTCTATCAAAAATAATCCTCATATTTTTTCGGTACAAATAATCTAAAAATATGTATAATTTCTATTAAATTCAGCACATTAAATTAGAATTGAGTATATTTTCTATTAAATTGAGCACGATTTTTTTCTGCTTAATAAAATTTCTCATAAATTCAACATAATTTATCATTTAAAGATAATCTAGTAAATTTTTCATCCAATTGAGTATCATTTAAAAAAATCTAGTATATTTTCCATCTAATTGAGGTGAAAAAAAATTATACTCAATTTGATAGAAAATATATTAGATTCTAATTTAATATACTGAATTTAAGAGGATTTATACTGATTTTTAGACTTTTTGTACCTAAAAATATCATGAATAATTAGGTAAATATATTTGACTGAGAAGTGAAAATAAAGATTTTCATGAATGGAAACTCATGTAAAGATTTGTTTACCCATAAATGAAAGAGAAGTACCGTTTTTTCAGTAAAACGGAGCACTCAAATTTTTTACCCGGGATAAAAGGTGAAACCATGGAGCACAACCAAAGAATTGCATCCTTAATTTAAAATTGAAAATTGAAAATTTGAAATTATAGGTACCTTAAGGGAAAACTATAAATTAAATATTTGTATTAACCAAGACATCTAAAATGTGACTAACAGGACGTTGGTGCCGCTCGCATGGCTCGAGTCTCGGAACCCCTCGATTGACGACGGGGAGGCAAGCGATCTCGGGGTGGGGCGGTGCGCCAGTAGAATCGCTGCCGGCATACGCTCGGCTCTACCTTCTTTACCTCAGTGATTTGTCTTCGTAATCGAGATTTTGATCGACCGGTTGGTTCCATTTTGGAGGTGACCATCGGAGATCCGATTTTTTTTTAAAATTATTTTTTGGGGGATTGGATTGTATTGGATTGGATTTTGAAGAAGAAGAGGTGGATAAGGGAGATCGAGATTTAGATTTGGTTGAGATTTTAAGATTTGGATCGGGGAAGCAAATATGACTTCCGTGAAGTCGTCTCGATCCAGGGCATCGGGCCCGGCCCCGGCCGGGCCGATGGCACCAGCGGCTCCCCAGGCAAATGGGGGTGGATCCGGGCAGGATCCCGGAGCCCAGCTCGCCGATAAGTTGAAGATCTTCAAGACTGAGAATTTCGAGCCCGATGCCTACGTGCAGTCCAAATGCCCGACGATCAACGAAAAGGTCACCTCTTTTGTTTGTTAGAATTCCTTTCTATGTTAGTTTCATGACAAGATGTTTCCTTCTTTCCTCTAGCCCTGATTTGGTCGACATTGTTGGTCCATAAGATGATACGGTTTTTAATTTGAGTCTTCCTTAATGATGCTATGCTGTTAGTGGTAGATGATAACGAAACGTTTGCATTATATTTTCTTGGAACTTATTGTTCACCAATCATGCTGCATTGAAAACTTTTAGTCAATCAACTAATTAGTTTAAGGATAAAAAGATTCTCTGCAGGGAAAATGTTTAGTTAATTATTCATCATTTGCAGAGTAATTTATCTTGTTCTTAATATGTTTGTAAAATTATACACTGGTTTGGTCACTTTTATATGTTTGGAGTGATATTATGGGCTTGCTTTTACACTTTAGAGACTCGTTGGACCATTATTAGAGGTTGGAAAGAGTAGTCTTGTCTGGTAATAGTTGACACATTAGAACAGTGAATCACTGAAGGAGTTTTTAGTTTAGTGGACATAAAAATGTTTAAAATCATCGTGTCATTTACTTAGCACTACAAATTTGAAACATATATGGACAGAGAGGGTTCTTGGTTCAGACAACACAAAATATATGAGTGTGCCTGTAACTTTAACCATTGAGGCATGGTCAATGATGTGTATTTTGAATCTTTTATCCAGAATTTCTCACCATTATGAGACTTTCATTTTCCAGTGTATTGCTAATACTTTTTGTTCTTTCTACTACTCTTCAGGAACTTAAACAATTATGCAACTATTTGCAAGATCTAAAGAAGGCTTCTGCTGAAGAAATGCGTAAAAGTGTTTATGCAAACTACGCAGCATTTATAAGGTGAGCTGAAATATTATTCAAGCTCTTTATTGGTGTATTATTTTCATGGAACATTCCAGTTGGAGAGTCTATAATACTTCTAAAAGATTATTTATTATTATTTTTAGGATCTGCCAATTAATGATCAAGCTGTTTGCTTGGTAAATTTTAATTGCTGTTTGTGCAAGTGCTGTATCAAACTTTGAATATTTGGAATAGGATGTCATTTTTCTTTTGTTTCTGATGCAATCATTTTAATTGTTGAATCTAAGTTTTAAATGTTAAGATATCCAGAAAAGTAAGAATGATTGAAAAGCATTTTATAGCCTGTTGCTGTTGCTCCATAAGTTCCCATTTATGGAACATGAGCTATAGTGACAATTAGATTTAAAGAAAAGTTTACCCAATTTATGATAAGAAAAATTCAAAATATAATCTTGGATTCAGAAAAATGGTAAGATCGTAAAAAGTGGTTCATGAAAAATAATAATACATAGTTATTGTCTTACTGAACCTGACGTTTCACTATGTAAACACTAATAGGGCCATGGTAATCAAGTGTTGCATCTTTACATAGATACTTCTTATAATGAAACATTTGGATATATAAGGTCTTGGGTTGAATAATAACAGTTTATAGTAACTTGCCAGGGGTAAACACATTGAGTTATTGACAGGTAACGTGGTTAAAATGGTGAGTGGTTAAGTGAATGTTCACCTCTTAAGACATTTTTTATCAAGGGAGAAGCATACAAGATCACATATTCAAGAATTCCATATAGCATAATGAAGTTGTTGACATGATAGAGATGAGGATATTGATGAGTATGTCATCTTCAATGGCGTTGCCTGCATGGAAAATATCACACAAGCAACATAGTAAACTTGCATGTTGTCATACTGACACTTTGATCAACAGATTTTGTTGCATGGAAAATTAACTTAAATTTGTTCACTTGAAGTTCTTTTCAATTTTTGTTCTGTAGAAAATCTAAATAAATTCTGGAAACTTTTACTTTTTAAGAGATAACTGATACGTCTCACACTAAAACTTTAAATTTTTTTGCTATCGCCTCCAACATATATTTTTATCAACCGATTAGAATCCACTTTTGCAAGCATTCTACTTACAAAAGAGACAATGAGTTCTGAATGGCATCCCTGGAGAAATCCTTTCTGTTGTTTTTCTCATTCTTCCTAACACTATTGATGTTTGCAAAAGAGGATCAGTTAGTTCATTTAACCCATATAAATAAATTTAAATAATTGATGGAGTCAAGTTGGTCCTTTTAAGATGATAAATTTTTTAACTTTTGCACTACATTAGTAAGTTGTTCTATTTCTTCTTTGACTATGATATTATCTAACTCATTTATAAGAATTAGTTCTAGAACCACTAGTGATATTTGGTTGGCATTGAAAAATATGACAGAACATTCTTAATTGTAAAGGTGTCAAAAATGGGTTGACTGAACTGAATACAATCTAAGCCTCGTCTGCCCTTTTATGTGTTGTGTTGAGTCCAGCTCAACACAAATTGTTGCAGTTGGCAGCCCGATGTAGGCCTGGGCTAGTTGGCGTGTGTCTGGATCAGCTGGCTTGGTCCTAGTTGACTTGTGCATGGTTAGCTTGGGTCTAGGCTAGGGTTCAATCGGCATGTGCCTAGACTTGTGGGGGCAATTTATATTGAAACAATAAAATTGTTAAATAAAAATCAGAAAAAAGGAAACTTTTTTAAAAATAGATAAAAATATATGGAAAATTAAGAAATTAGAAAAAACATGATAGATGAAAAAAAACTTATCTCCCATGATTAAATTAAAATTTTCTATTAAAGTGACTAGAATCATTATTTGATGCATTATTAAAAAGTATTAATTCTTTAAGTTATATCATAACAACTAAATCAATGAGAAATATTACAAAAAAAAGGTATGATCACTATGAGGAAATTCAAAACCTTTAAAACTAATATTCATTTTTAGATGAACCAGTTATTGTCTATCTAATATCTAGTCAAACATATATATGAATATGCATTATGACCAACCACTACCCAAACATTAGAATTTAATACTATTCTATATCTCTATGCATTATGCTGTGTTGCAAGTAGCTGGCCTGATTGTCACCTTTACTAAATTGTAGTCGTATGCATTTTAATTTTTTTTTAATATTTTTTTTGGTGATAATGTTTTGGTTCATTGGTTAGTCCTTTACCTACTTGATCTAGAAGGCGATTTCTTTTAATATGTTCCGTCAATAGCATTTTTACTACACTAAGATGCTCAAGTATCAAAGGAGACTCATTTACATATTTCAATATGTCAAATGCAGAACATCCAAGGAAATATCTGATCTAGAAGGTGAACTTTTGTCTATCAAGAATTTTCTTGGTGCTCAGACAGGTTTAATCCATGGGTTAGCTGAAGGTATTAACATTGATTCCCTGCAAGAAGGTTATGAAGGCAGTGGAGAATATGACATATCTAATGTGGAAGATGAAGAACCTTCAGATCTCGAGAAGTGGGCAGAGGAGCTTCCTGATAGGCTAGAAGTTCTATTAGCTGAAAGGAGAGTTGATGAAGCTTTAGATTCTCTCAATGAAGCAGAAAAACTAGTTGCGGAAGCAAAACAAAAGCAGGCTATAGGTACTCATGAACTTTCATTGTTGAAGAACACCATTTCTAAACATCGTAAGAAATTAGCTGATCAGCTTGCTGAAGCTGCTTGTCAATCTTCTACTTGTGGCGTTGAGCTTCGAGAAGCTTCTGCAGCTCTCAAAAGACTTGGCGATGGTCCTCGTGCTCATAGTTTATTGCTTACTGCTCATTATCAGAGGCTTCAGTACAACATGCAAGTTATTCATCCCACCAGTATGTCCCATGGAGGAGCATATACTGCAGCTCTATCACAGCTAGTATTTTCTATTATTGGTCAAGCTTTAAATGATTCTCAAGCAGTATTTGGTGATGAGTATGCTTCAGAACTGGTTGTGTGGTCTACAAAACAAACAGAGATCTTTGCACATCTTGTTAAGAGGCATGCATTAGCCTCAGCTGCTGCTGCTGGAGGCTTACGAGCTGCTGCAGAGTGTGTCCAGATAGCCATTGGACATTGTTCCTTGCTTGAAGCTCATGGGAGGTTGTCACTTTCTTCTGTTCTGATGCGACTTTTTAGGCCTAGTGTTGAACAAGCACTGAGTGCTAATTTAAGACGAATTGAAGAAAGTACTGCTGCCTTGGCAGCTGCAGATGAGTGGGTACTTACTTTTCCACCTGCAGGTTCATACATATCAAATAAAACATCTACTACATTTGTGGGTAACCAACCCAAACTTTCAAGCAGTGCACATCAATTTTATGCAATGGTTCAGGTAACTTAAACTGATTATCTAAGGTTCTTCTTTGCACGCCATTTGCTATTTGTGACTATAGTACTTTTGTATCTTCTAGCAAGAAGCATATTGAACTGGCTAGGATAATTAGTATGCAAACATTCATATTGAGTGTATGAAATATAAACAATTAAAATAACATATAATTTGAACTATAGTATGATAAACATCTCAACTAATTCACATGCATCTGAAGTACAATCACGTGACACTGGTTAGGTGGCTTGTGATGTTTATTAGACTACCTGGAAGTGTATTAGTCCATACAAATTGGAAATATGATCCTGTTTATTAGATAATATGGCTGGAATTGGGTAAGCATGAAGCTGAAATAAACTAAATGATCAGGCTAAGGTGGAGAAATGAGTCTTAAATATTCATCTTTTTTTGGTATCTTAGGACTTCTGCATCGAATGGTTGCTTTAACAAATACTGTCGTAGTTTTAGAAAATGTAACACGTGTTACTAAACTTGAGTACCTGGCATGCCATATTCATCATCAAATCTGAGCTAACACAGATGATAGTTTATCTTTTATTCCCTCAAACCAGCAGATTGAATAATCGATGGGGTCGGAGCATTGCTTGGGGTTTCACATTGATTGAAGAATGAGATGATAGACACTTGCCTTAAAAAATTGTGGAATACATTTTTTTTTTTTATATAAATGTATAAAAGAGAAATCCTCAATAAAAAGTGATGATTAACATATAAATTGAAAAATGAGTTGATTATCATGTGCTTAATCTGATCTTTTGATAGTTGATAAAGCCTTTAATGTTTGCTTGTAAGCTCTTTAGTCTTTAGAGTTGTAACTTCTATGACATAATATGTCTAAGTTAAGGAAGAAAATGTAGATTTTAATAAATGCTAAACCAGTTGCATTCTCAGTTTGAAGATTGATGTTATGAATTTGTTTTATGGATGATTTTCTTAGTGTTTTTAGTCATGAGAAAAGCAGAAGAGGGGAGCTATGTTGGAAAAAGTGAGGAAACCTATGTGGTTAACTATAGTGCTTTGTTAAAGAGAGAAAGTGATAGGAGGTAGAAGCTTACAGAGGAGACGGGTAGAGCGCATGCGAGAGTGTTTTTTTTCAAGTAGATATAAGTGGAGAAGAAAGATGTGGGAGAGGATGTTGGAGTTTCTGATACAAAGAAAAGTTAGGAGAGACAGTTAGAGAGTGGAACAAAATAAACATAAGGAGAGGGAGTACAAAAGTAAAAAAATGAAGTTCCAAAAATCATTGTTGGATTTTACTACCTGGTTCCTGAGCCATTGGGCTCGATAAAAAAAAATTGAAAATAGTTGTTGCGCACACTAAAATATGAAATATTTTCTGATGTTTTGTTGCTCATAGTTGACTTTGTTGTTGTTGTGTTGTTTGATGTTTGGCACTGGCAGATATCTTGTATTAACTTGTGAACTTTTATGTTGAATAAACATGCAACATATAGGTTCCTTGTAACAATAATAGTAGCTATTAAGTGGCACATTCCTATTAATGAGCGTGTTAAAAGTTTTTTTCCCCCAAGAAAGGACTCCCTGATGGTTATGCTCTCACCCAAGGCGATCCCTTGGAAAATGCTAACAACAATTGTCTTTCAAGAAGATTTAAGGTGCTTGGGTGCTTTACCTGACCTTTAACCTGTTTAATTCACCAGATGTTTCTCTAGTGTCTGGTTTCAGTTCCTCAATAAAAACAGGAGCTGTAAAATTTCTCCTGATTTTCTATCTATTCCAATGAATTTAAGTTCATTTTTTCATATATATACTGAATCAATTTGCAGGATTTTTTCGAGGATGTAGGGCCACTTTTAAGCATGCAATTAGGGGGATCCACCATGGACGGTCTTCTAAATGTCTTCAATGCATATATAACTCTGCTGATAAATGCATTGCCAGGTTCAATTGAAGATGAGGCAAATTTGGATGTTCATGTGAATCGGCTTGTTCGAATAGCAGAAACTGAGAGCCAACAGTTGGCTCTACTAGCCAATGCATCTCTTTTAGCAGAGGAGTTGCTCCCGCGAGCAATATTGAAACTTTCTCCCACTCATCAGGCTGGTGGAATTGACGATTCACGTAAAAAAGGGTCAGAACGAAACAATCGTCTTCCAGAACAAAGAGAATGGAAAAAGAAGTTGCAGCGATCTGTTGATAGATTACGAGATAGTTTCTGTAGGCAGCATGCCCTTGATCTTATATTCACAGAAGATGGTGAGTCTAATATAAGTGCAGAAATGTACATAAGTATGGACTTGAACTCCAACGACGAGATTGAGTGGGCTCCTTCGCCAATATATCAGGTATTTAATTTACATGTTTTTACATTAATTTATAAGAGTAACTTCCTAACTCCTCAATAAGCTACCTTTGTTTCCTTTAAATTCTACTTTCTGAAATATGATCCTAAAACTTTGATACTTTTTTTGAATAATAAATTACTCATGATTGCATTTGTGTACCTTTTTTGCTGCTAATCCAGATACTTTTGAATTGCATGGTAATACTTATCCTCCATTATCTATACACTGCTCCTTGCCATTTTACCCTCCATTATTGCATTGTGCAAAGACTGAAAATAGCCACCACACTTAAAGACTATTATTTCCTCCTAAGAAGTTTCAACCTTTGCAGAAGCTTCAGTCTCTCAGAAATTACTTAAAAGAATACTAGATGTGAATGGATGATGTGGTAAGTGAATTTTTAGGGTTCATTTTAAGGCTAGCTTTAATTACAAGTTTCAAACATGTAGAAGTTCTTTTGGGTTTAAAAATGGTTTGTCATAAATCATTTTTAGAGTTCTTGTGTCTACGTGAGATCAATCATCTTTTGGTATAATAAAATTGTATTTGTGATTTTTTTGTCTCTGTGATGTTTGTTTTTGTTCATGTTGCATCACTGTGACTGTATATTTGACCATATTAGCATAGTCTACAAATGCATAAGAGTTGACATGGTTCAATTTAGCAAATTTTTAAAAGAATTTCAAATCAAATCAAATCAAAATAGTTAGAAATTTTTAAACGGAAACTCAAAACTATAAGCTTCCAAATCCAACCAAACTGATTGGTCTGATTTTGATTTGATTTCCATTAAAGCTAAAAACAAAAAAAACAGAATATTTTTCATCTTTACACAAAAATTTGTATCACACATATACACGGTGGCAAGGTGATAATGGTCACTCCAAGTGTATCACACATACACACATATATTATCGGTTGGTTCAATTTAATCAGGTAGTAATCTTCTCAAATAAAGCACTGAATTGAAACATAAACTATTCCTATTTTTCAAACCAATCCAAACCAATAAGTAAACTAGTAAAACTAAAGAAATTTTCACTTTGCCTCTGTAATTTATTTTTTTTAGATTGTGGATGCCCATTCCAATAAATATAGGTATACTACATGGTTAACTGGCTAAGCCTTAAGTGTCTCAGTCCTTACATATGCTTAGACATCTTTAATTTTTTGAAATGAGGAAGGGTTTAGACATTGTTGGCTGGCCCAGTCACTTTGCATGTGGATAAGATTTTATTTTAATTTATTGAATGAACAAAACTGTATCAATGTCAAACCAAGCTATATACTATACACATCTGGCTTTGTCCCTTAGGAGTTAGGACATGCTTGTTTCATACTTAAGGAAAAGGATTCTTGTAAAGAGAATGATGTATACACAGCTGTAACAATTTTTAGAAATCCATTGCATTCTCTTAGGCTTGTTGTAATTATATCTTTAATTTATCTACTTCAGTAGTTCACACTTCCAACTTATGGATGACTGTTGTGTCAGCTTATTCATTGTGGTTTAAAGATGGACTGTTTATTTTCAAACATTGGCTTCAACATCTTGTGGTGTGTGTCCTAATATTTGAGTCACTAAAAACAATCTTGTGAAGCTGAATGTTTTCGTCAAAAGATGAAGTTCTTAACCATCCCTCATATTCACAAGTAAAATATTTTTTTCAGCAACTTTTATGTGTGTGGTTCTGTAAGAAACTGGGTTTTTTAGTTCATGTTTTTGCTTGCCAGTGTTTTTTCCGCTCCGAAAAATTGATAAACCCTTCACTTTTTTTATAGGAATTATATGCAACATTGAGTAGAATGGCAAGCATAGCCTCAGATATGTTTGTTGGTAGGGAAAGATTTGCTACCGTGTTAATGATTAGACTCACTGAGACAGTCATATTATGGCTTTCTGAAGACCATGGTTTTTGGGAAGATATTGAACAAGGACCCAGACCTTTGGGTCCGCTTGGCCTTCAGCAGGTAATTGTCTTATATTTTGCCGTATTTATGTATTCTCAATCTGCGGAATCTAAAATTAGTTCTGTAACTTTTGTTTTGCTTCTAAAACTTGTTGTTTATAACCCATTTCAGTTTTACCTTGATATGCAATTTGTGATCCTCTTTGGACAAGGCCGATTCTTGTCTCGGAATGTTCATCAAGTTATCGTAGAGATCATTGACAGAGCTATGCATGCATTTTCTTCAACGGGAATGAATCCTGACAGGTGACTATGTAGAGACTAACTATCAAGTATTTTGAAATTACTATGTCATCTTGCTTTCTACATATGAATGCCTCTACAAAAGCTCATCCTTTTCTCATTGATTAACTATTAGGTTGATTGACCTATGTATCACTTCGGTTTATTAACTATTAAAATAATAGAAGCATTATGTTTGTCTGTGAATTTACAAAAATACCCAACAGAATTGATAAAAAAAATCATAAAAATATTCCCTATAGGTGCCCCAAAATTTTCTATATTTTCTGCACTATTTATAAATTTAATAATAAATTAGAATATTGTAATTTATATTTTTAAGTTTTAAAAATTACTTTTAATTTAAGTGAAAAATCAAACAGCTAGGCAAGACTCTCGAGCCCTCTTAGCTTGTGCCCAAAGCTGGCTCCATAAGTCTAATGGCTTTCAAGTTGGGTATGACCTAACGCGATTAGTCTTAGGATATGCTTAACATGACACCACCGATTGACACTGCTATACGTGACTAGGTATAGCTTTTTAGCTTCTGATCTTGATCTTATAAACTTTATTATCACCAATTTTCTTGGTTTCATATGCTAACTTATGCAACTACTCTTTTGAATATGATTGAAATACTTATTATTAGTCTGTGCTTTATTCAGTGTTCTTCCTCCTGACGACTGGTTCTTCGATATTGGTGAAGAAATAATAAACAGAATTAGTGGAAGGACACAATTTGGCAACGGAGAGAGGTATCTCAACAGCCCTTCAGCACAATCCATTTCATCATTCAAATCGCACGGGAGTTTGTAGTGCTATACGACTCCCCCCTAGACGAGGTTCTTGTAGGATATTCATTCTTTGGCTCATGGTTTATTCGCAATGGGTTTTGTGTTCAACAATGTTGATTTGTTCTTAGCAAATTTTATCAAAAGTTTCAGAGTTTGCGATTTGTGCAGTCCAAACTCCGTCTTTTAGGATTCTTTTTGCATCATTTTTTTTTCTTATCATTGTTCACATAAACTTATACGCCTTTATGAACATATATTAAGTTTTTTCTAACTCCCAGATGGCTTTTTTGCCATATTCATACTTGTTTTAAGATTTTTTAGAAGTGTAATAAATAATGACCTTAAGGTGATTCGACAGCTATTGAGTAAATTTTTTTGGAGCAAAAATTAAAAGACATCTATCATATACATTTTCATTAGATGTTCTTTCTTAAAAAAAAAAAAAAAAAAAGCCAACTGAGCGGCCATTTATGCCTCATTTGAAGTAATCCATATGAAATATCCTTCATTATTTAATTATTCAGCTGAATAAAAGTTAGATGCTAGCTTCTATAATTATTGATGTCAACATCTATCTTTTACAATGTGTAGAAGATAGTAAATAGTTTCTACAAATATATTATATGATCATTCTACAAAATTAGTTGCTAGCTTCTACAATGTGCAGAAGTTAGCATCTATTATGTAAACGTGAAATATGTCACTCTGGCGGCTCTCCCATAACTGTTCTATATCATTGGGAGGGAGTAAATTAAAAAATTAAAGTTAGTCATCATATGAAATGGTAATTCCTCGGTCTTTGCAGAAGCTAGCATCTAGCTTTCACATGTAGAAGTTAGCATTTAACTTTTACAATTGTAGATTTAGTTTCTACAACAGTGATTTTATATCATTTTGATTTTGATTTTTTAAGTGATAACCTGATTAAAACAACATTTAAACAAGAAAACCAAACAATGGAGATTCTATAACACTCATTATATTTTAAATTTTAAATGAACATAATTTAATCATGATTGAACATGTAGAAATTAGTATATATCTTTTACAATATGTAGCACCTACTAACTAGCTTTTATATATTATAGAAACTAACCGATAGGTTCGATACAGTGTATAAACTAGCTGATAGTTTATATAACAGTGCTAAATATAAGAGTATTTTGTGGATAAGAGGCCCACATTTCTTTTTTTTTTTTGAAAAATGCCCATCTGACAAAAACATAAATAATGGGCCTCCTTTTAATGTTTACCCAATTTTTTTCCCGGTTTCTTGTCTGTGTATTTATATATTTGTTTGGGTTAAGTTTAAAATTTCGTCTAATAATTATAAAGAATTTTATGACATTCTAAAAAAGCTTGATCTAACTTTCGATTATGAACACAAAGTTATTATCAACACAGCACAAGATCATTTAGTTTCCATCTCTTCTCCTATATTTTTGTTCATCATTAAAA
Organism: Zingiber zerumbet; assembly: GCA_037833815.1. NCBI lineage: Eukaryota > Viridiplantae > Streptophyta > Magnoliopsida > Zingiberales > Zingiberaceae > Zingiber > Zingiber zerumbet. The sequence goes on along the minus strand of JBBMJZ010000096.1, from coordinate 2,863,466 downwards.
TATAAACATTGGAAATTTGATGTGATAATATGAAAGTGATATATCATATTGTGAATCACGCATTAATTATATATCATAATATCAATTATTATTAAATTTATAATATTATAATTTATTATAAGCAATTTTTATTTCTTATATATTTACTGATTGACTATCATAATGTATATAAACTGTTGACAGATATTTCTGTCATCTAGAATATTTTCTAAGAATTATCGTAGACATTCAGCACCTTCATCATATTTGTCAAAAACTAAAAACTCAGATTTCATTGTGGATATGATTATTACAATTTGTTTAGAAGATTTTTACGAAATTGTTACATTTTCAAAGTGAATACATATTCACTTATAGGTTTAAAGTCCTTCATGTATAATATTCAATTCGTATCGTTGCATCCTTCGATTATGATAGAATATCTCGTATAGTGATATTCATAATTACGAGTATACTTTAACTACCTCACTACTCTTGTTATTTCTTTCCAATGCTCAACATCAGGATTACTCGTGTACCTATTCAATTTACTCACTACGTAAATTAAGTCTGGTCGTGTACAACTCATTAAGTACATCAGACTTTCAATTACCCTCTCTCTATCTGAGAAATACTCTCTCATCAATTTTTTGATGGATATTGATCTGCATTTATCGGAGTTCGTGCCAACACAGACCCTCGATGAATTTATTAAAAATCTTGTTCACATAATGAGACTAAGTTAGAACAAGTCCTTTTGATGTCCTAAAAATTTATATTCCTAGAAGCACATCAGTAGGCTTACATTTTTTTATATCAAATCTTAAGTTTAGCATATCTTTAGTAAATTTGATTATTTTATCACTACTCTCAATGATATATCTGTTGGGATATGGCCGATGCAGGTGCGTACTAGAATATGTTTCGTAAATATGCGTAGCGGAAAATAAAATAATAATAATTCCTAATTATTACATCACACACACCAAACGCATACAAGGATACAACACGTCAAACATGATCGCATAATTAAAGTTTTACAAGAAGTAAATTTACGCTATGTATACCTTACAGATGATCTGTTACGAGAAGTGCATCAACCGTAGTGACGTTGTCGAACCTCGCCTCTATTCGTATTCACGCCAAGTTCCTCAAGACAACTCCTTGAGTACAAGTCTCTTTTTCGGAAGTTACTAGCCACAACTGAAGAAGAGGGATCAAGAGGAAGAAGAAGAGAAGAACACTAGGGAGAGCTTTTCTCCCTTGTAGTGGTCACGACAATAAGAGGGAGCACCCTCTTGTTGGCGGCGGGAGAGAGAGGAGAGGGAGAGGAGGATTGGATTTCCAAAAGCCAATCAACCAAATAATGAAACTTGTATCTAATTCTCTCCCAATTACATCTATATATAATCTTCTTTAATGAATTGGATTAGAAAACTCAAATCCAACCCATTATCTCTTAACAAAAAATTAGCCCATTAACCCCTTGGTTTGATTCACAACTAAACCAAGTTGGTTTATGACTAATTCATGATTAAACCAAATATGGTTTAACTATACCATAAGAGACACAGCTCATCCGTGTTTCCATTATGACAAATATTTCCATATTTGTCTTATGTATGTTCCAACCAAGCATTTATCTCTTGATCTAAGAATTCTATTCTTTAACTTGTTTTACGTCTTTTAGAGACTTGTTAGTGTGTGTAACCCAATAGGTTCTCGATTTATCTTGGTTATCCACAAGTAACTACTTAATTATAGAACGATCATGAGTGACACCTACTAGTACATTATGATCCCCAATTAGCCGAAAAATCATACTTGATTTTAGAACTAATTTTAAACCTTTCAACAGCTACAGTGAGTCGTGCATTATTTCTTTCACTCGTCTTATATCCATTTGGTTTAGGACATGGTCTAGGTGTCTATCTCCACTAGACTGAGTATGTTACACCTATCCCAAGTAATACTTTCTCATTCTACAGATTCAAATTACTCGTACATGTGTACAAGAGTCTCGTACTCTTAACATGTGATGCTTTGGCCAAAGACTTTAAGTAATAATCCTAACAAGTGGTCATAGGGTATACGTCTCTTCGCAAGGAGCAGTGAATCCTATATGGGCTATCCAAATATCTTTGGGTATTTTGATTTATACCCAATCATCTTGAGTCCACACCTCAATGAGGTGTTTGCTTAAGATGTCAAATTATAAGTCTCCATGACCAAGATGACTTGTATACCTCATGTCGAAGGAAAATTGTACTCGAGCTGTAGTAAAAGCTTCATAGACATATCCATATATATAGATAACCATATGAAGTCTTATAGCGAGTCACTCCAATGAACTAGTTACCATAACTAGCATCCACGTTTAAATCTTGACATCTCAATGTCTCTAGCCAATGGGAAAACATCTACTTGGCGAACCAAGGAGTATAACTCGTGCTAGTCTTACAAAATTGATGATATCCAAATGTATCAATTCGATAACTAGGAAAATTTCAATACGTTCATAATTACACATATAGAGATAATCACTAGTTGTGATCCAATCACAATTTCTCTCATGCTACGAATTGTATTACGGGCATTCAGTAAATGAGTTTAAGACAATCAAACATATAATATGCACTCAAATAGTGAATCTATATTTAGTAAAAATTGCAAGACGATTGTCTTAGGATATCTCTCAAATCTAACAGACTCTGCTTCAAGAAGCTCAGAGGTTGGTGAAAACTGAGCTCAAGAAAGCGGATAAATTAAAGACCGCCTTGGAAACTTCTGAAGCCCAACTCTGATCGGACACAACTCTCCAGGTGAAAGTGAAGGCGGAGCTAGACGGGAAACTGCAGAGGTTGAACACCTTTTCACTCAACTAAAGGAGTTAAAAGTTACATATGACACCTAACTAGCCACCAAAGAGTCTGAGTTGGAAGCTCGAAATGCTGAGCTGGATTCCCTGTGCTTGGATCTACCGATCACCCACCCCACATTATCTACCAAAGAATCTAAGCTAATGGGTCTCTCAGCTGAATTAACAGTCGCCCAGGAGGAATTAGTGGCCTACCAAGCGAGGGAAGATGAGTGCTTTAAAACAAGGAAGAAAGCCCTCCTTCAATCATGCGACTTCAACACACCTATCACCAGCTCTATCAATAAAGCTCTTCTTCTTGGAGCTGACAGTGTGTTGGAGCAACAAAGTGAGGGAGGATATCTGGCCTCCGATCCTCCTGCTCGCTTCCTTGACCATAAAAAATTGGTCCAGAATCGTCCGCCTAGCTTGTTTCCTAATTTTCTATGATTTGATTTGTCTTCCCTTCTCCTTTTAGTTAATGAACCAAAACCCAATGTTTGTATTCGCCATATGTATAGTGAAGTTTATATTGAATTTATCTTTTGTCTTCACTCTAATGTTTGATTATCTAATAACTGTTGCTTTTTCTAAGTGCATATAATAAATTAAGGACAATGTAAATCCATCTGGGCCAAAGTCTGGATGAGATATAATGAGGTGAGGACTAATTAGGGAGGTGAAACACCTTTTTAGAAATCGTTTGGAGTCAAGATCGTCCAAATCTGTAAGGTTGGACGGATTGTGATAGATAATGCTTATTTAGTTAAGGGTGACAATATTTGAGATTGGTCAAGATTAGATCCGATTGGTATTAACTCCGTTTGGAGTTAAAACTAGTCTAGAACGAATTTGGCCGACCTTTTGATTATTGTCCCACTTACCATCCTCTTGGGCAAGTCTTTAAAAACTCACTCAAGATTATGGCTAACCAAGCTTCCTTTAGAGTTGCACAAAAATCAAAGTTTATCTCGATAAATCTACCAATGTTTTAGGCTAAGTACTTGTCACATCAATTACCAACGCGCGCTTCCTATTGGTAACACGTGTATACTCACACTATCTTAAGTGTACACTTTTCCATATACCCATAATTTCTTCTAACCATCCTATAATCCAAAATTTAACCCGCCTCTTTATTGTTACAACCCGACAACTTTGCTCAAAAAGGCTCAAAAGTAACTTTTTAAGGGATTTCATAAGAAAATTTTGAAAACCTTAGTGCATTTACTTCTCCTTCTTCGATGTTCCCATACTCTTTGTTCTCTTCGTCTTCTTTCTTAGAATGGCTGAAGATAGCGCATGGTACACACTTTGTTTCTTAGATCTTCACACTGTGGATGTTGACGACCTCCATTTTAACTATAGGATTCCCACCTATGTCGTAAACCTAATGGCCAAAATCATCCCCACCTTCCTCCCAAAGGAAGCATCGCTATTTTTAAGGAGCAAGTTGTAGTGGGCCTTCACTTCCCTGTCTACCCCTTCTTTGTTGTTGTCAGCCAATATTTTCATATTCCACTTCATCAACTTATCCCCATCAATTTTCATTCTAAGCAGTGCTACTATTGTTTTCTGTCTGTTCGGCATCCTTTTGTCTCTTCACTTATTCATCATTACTTCTACCCCCAACAAGTGCCAGATGACTTATTTTGATTTTGTGTCTGTCTTAGGGTGACTTTATTTGATAGGATTCTGCCTCAGGGTGAGTGGAGAGACAAATACTTCTTCATTCGAGTCCCAACTTCTTCTGCTTGGTCAACTACATGGCAACAACAACTTCCTCCTATTCTGGCTGCGGGTCATATCAATACGGATCCATCCCTACATAAGGCCTCAGAGAAAAAAAAAGGTCTGAAGTTCAATCTGCTCGAGCTGACCATAGAGGGTTTGTTATACATTTTTGTGCTTAGTCCTATTGACCTTAGGTTAAGCGTCACTTTTGGTAAGGAGTTTTTCTTTCTCCCTTAATCATTTATAAAGGCTTTTCCTTTCATAATATTTACTTATTTTTATAGCGGAGGCTATTACCCCAGCCTTCCTTTTTGAGAATACTCAGATAAAAGAGGATGTTTTTGTTGGTTGCTACTCAGAATATCTATTGGTTCCCCTGTATAAAAATTTTGTACAAGTACTGAACCTTTCCTAACTACCATGTGTTCTTTAGAAGTTAAACTTGAAATCGTAAATGGAACTTAACATTATTGATTCCAAATTTAACTTATCTGTTCTTAGAGGTTTAAACTTGGATCACAAATGATACTTAACATTATTGATCCAAATTCACCCATGTTATAAAGTTGATTAAATATTTATTTCTAAAATTGGCTTCCAGTACTGCATGGTGAGGCACTAGATCTTCTTGGGTATGGGATCATCCACCACCGACTAGACAAAGCCTTTTAAAGAAATTCAATATTTAATCATCCTACAATAACCCTAGGTTTAACCACTAAGAACAATCAAATCACAAGATCGAAAAAGAAAAGAAACACAAATCGAAACGCAAGTTCGAAACTTAGAATCACTAGCCTCTTGTGTTTGGAATTCATACAAAGAAAAACTAGTATGATGCAGAAAACAAATAACTAGTTATACTTTTTCCTTGTATGCTAATAACCTCTTGATCTTCTACCGTATCCCTCGCCTCCTCTTGGACGTCGTGTGGGCGACGATCCTCCAAGATGAACACCACCCAAAAACTCCTTCTCCTTTTCTAAGATTCGGCCACCACCACCACCAAGGAATAAAAGAGAGCAAGGGGAAAGGGAAGGGGAGAGGGCTGATCACAAAAGAAAGCACAAACAATAGAATAAGAATTGATACCTCATTAAGCCTCTCCTCCCCTTCTTTTATAATACTTGCCTACGACAAATAAGGAATGATTTTAACAAAAAATAAAATCTTCCTCTTAATTTCCTTTGCACATTTTTAATACCTTTTTCTCCTCTTCATTGATTTAATGGTCGACCCCTTGCTTGGACACCAAGCAAGTGTGGCCGACCCTTAAAAGAAGGAAAAAAAAAACTTTGTAAAAATTTTATAAGTAAAGAAAGAAAGCTCTTATAAAATTTTACAAGCTCTCTTTTAATTTCCTAATGTGGGTGTTTTAAAAAAGGAAAGTTTTTTTAAAAATTAAAACCAAGTTTTAAGAATTAAAACTTCTCTTTTAAAATTTCCTTTTTTAACATGGTTACAAAAAAAATGAGAGTTTCAAATTTAAAACTCTCTTTTTAAAAACATGAGAATAGTTAAAAAAGTAAAGTTTTAAATATTTTAAACTTTCTTTTAAACCATGTGGCATAATTAAAATAAGGAAAGTTTTATAATTTTAAAATATCTCTTTCAAAACTTGTAGATATCTATAAAGAGAAGATTTTAAAAATTCAAAACACCCCTCATACGTTGAATTATGTGGATGACCCCCTTCACATTACTTAGGGTCGGCCCCCTTAGAGGAAGTAGTGACCGACCCTTGGCTTGGTCACTAAGCCTTGGGTCGGTCCCCCTCTTGGACACCAAGATGAGCTTTTCATGGGTGGATATGAGGCATTAATGAGGCTACGTCAGGGACCTAGAGGAGAAATTAGTTTTGGCCTCCCCACGAGCTTGAGCATCCCGTGTTCGCCCCGAACACACAACTCAAGTTCATCAATAATAACTCATTCCACTAGAGAGTTATTATTGCACTA
>JBBMJZ010000096.1:2730408-2742179 GCA_037833815.1 Zingiber zerumbet | reverse complement strand
AAATCAATTTTCTATTGGGACACTCTGGGACTATAGGGGGGTAAATAGTTCGTCTCGCTTTGTCGATGATGATTTACAGTGGAAAACATGAAGCGAAGTTCCACCAATTCTAACACAAGGATTTACTTGGTATCCACCTCAAGAAGATGAGACTAATCTAAGGATCTACGCTATGTGGAGCACACTTTTTACTATGTAAACACTCATTCTCAAAACAATCCAGAGGTGGAGAAATCTCGTACAACTCAAGAACAAAAAAATACAACTTGAAACAAGGAAACAAATGTAAATATAAATCGAAAATGATTTAACACTTTGAACCTTGAAAAACTCTTTTCTAGGGCTTCTTCGGGCGCCTTAATCTCTTAAGGAGATGATTAAGCGATTACCACGTCAGTAACCTGCAGAAACGACTAGTTTTCTAACTTTAAGTGATTACCCTAATTGTTTAAGTCATGCTGAATCAATTAGACATATTGATTCAGCAACTCACTATGCTTCTCGAAGAATAGATCTTAAACGATCAACTTGATCGCTTACCAAGCTTAAGTGATTACCCTAATTGCTTAAGAATTCTATAATAGATTACCTTAATCGATTAGAGTCCTTTCTGTTTGATCACTAAAGGTCCGTAAGCAATTAAGCAACCTTGGTTAATTGCTTACCAACCTTTTTGTTTTCTTACAGAAAGGTTCTAATTAAGTGATCACCCTGATTGCTTAAGTTTTGCCAAATCAATTTTCCTAATCGATTTAGCAACCTTAGCTCCTTAACTCAAGTCCTAGGGTTCATTGCCCAACATTCGATCAACCGTGACCTATTGGGACTCCTCATTACCTAGCATCCAGTCAACCGTGACCTTCTAGGACTTCTTCACCAAGTGTCCAGTCAATCATTTGACCCACTTGGACTTTTCTCCTCGTGCCAAGTATCTGGTCCTCCATAATCCACTTGGACTTCCCTCCACCAGATGTCTAGTCACCCTTGACCCATTTGGATTTCCTTGTGCTAAGTATCCGGTCACTCCTTTGACCTACTTGGACTTCCCAAGTGTCTGACTTCACTCACCGGGTCTTTTCTTTTGCCTAGTTTCACTCACTAGGGCTTTCCATATATCTGGCTTCACTCACCACGACTTTCTATCTACCTGGCTTCACTCACCAGGGCTTTCACCTAGCTTCACTCACTAGGATTTTCACCTAGCTTCACTCATTAAGATTTTTCCACTGCCCGACTTCACTCACCGAGACTTTCATCTGCCTGGCTTCACTCACCAGGGCTTTCACCTATCTTCTCTTACTAGGATTTTCAACTGCCTAACTTCACTCACTAGGCCTTTCACCTGGCTTCACTTACCAGGACTTCCAACTGCCTAACATCTAGTCAGGACTTTCCCAGTCAAATATCCTATCACTCTTGACCTACTTGACTCTTCTTCACATCAAACTGGTCAGTCCTTGACCATAGGAGAATTGTATCAACAATCTCTTCAATCGGACGATTGCTCCTGTAATCTCCATATATTGTCAAACATCGAAACTCAAACATCAAGACTCAAGCTTAGTCAACCTAGTCAACCTTGGCCCAGGGGATATTGCACCAACAATCTCCCCCTTTTTGATGTTTGACAATATATTTTAGTTAGGCTAATCTCATAGCTTCAACTTCTTCATGCCAAAGTATAATGAGGGTTTCCTTCATTTTCTCCCTTTCCTAGAGGAAAACTCCCTCTTAAGGTAATGAAGGCATAATTTAGACCCTACATTCTCCTCCAAACTTTCCTAGAGGGTCAATGAAGACCTAACTTAAACCTTACATACTCCCCCTATTGGCACACATCAAAAACTCTCCCCTTAAAGAGTTACTCAACGTTGTTCACAACCTCACATGTTGTTCATAACACCCCAATGAAGGTCTCATACCCTTCATTGTATGTATTATCATCCCGTACAAAAATATTATGTACAAGTTTAAAACACTCAATGAGATTTGTCATACTAGAAACTTGAAAGCTAAGTGGTGCATAATCTTGTTCCTAACTAAAAATTTGTAAGTCTTCATGTGTCTCTAGTAAAATTTATAGTTATCCCATAATATAGTGATTCAAGGTATCGTAATACCAAAAATGCACAGTTGTATCTATAACAAAGAATTAAAAGAATTAGTAAAAAAATGATTAACTATTAAAGCTAATATTATTACTTACGATGAAATTTATTTGGGAACAGGCACTTTCCTGACTGTGAATGAGTGGACATGCATTGTCTTATAGAGTTCAGGGTGCCAGTTGCCATAAGATGATTTCTCCATTGTTAAAAAAAATTGAATCTACAACCATCAAACACACTCGATCATCAACTAGAAAACATATGTTGTAGTTTAAGATACAAAATACTACTTACTAAAAGGTTTGATTGCTCTAGGCATACTCCTTTTTTCCTTTATAGAATTATAATGTATAATCTTATATTTTTGTAAATCAAATGCTATAAGGTGATAGTATTTAGATGGTTCGTGATGTACTAGATAGAATATGTATCTGAAGCCATTATTGACATTGGTTATAATCGTATGTACGAATGCATCATTCCCTATCACAGGGAACATAACCTGTGTAAAAATCAAAGTCAAAGCTATTGAATGTAACACACTTTTACAGTTAAAAGAAAAGGAAACTCAACCTACATGGAAGTCAAGCACACAAAAGATCGATGGGTGTTAGGCACAATCACTACACTTCCCCTCATCAGCTAATATTGTAAGTAAGCATCAATGCATTCTCCATCGGTCAATATATTCTAGTCGAATATTGTTAACAATGAATTCATGTATAATATGACTGCATTTGTTGACCATACTGCCTATTTTGTCAAGCCACATTGGAAAAAATAATGAAGAAGCAATTAGTCTTGCATTAAAGTGGAACAAAAGATCAAATCAAGAAAATAAAAAAATTATTAATGTAAAAATAGTTATCTTACTTTAACTTCTTGATCATCTATATTGAATCATAGACAACTGAATCTAATTTGTTGTCAATATGGTCATAGACTTTCTTGACAATTTTGTTCTTCATCTCATCCAAGAGTTGAATGGGATCTTTCTCTTTTTCTTCAATGTCTTTACCTTTTAGAACAACAATGTCTTTGTTAATTACTTCATGGCCACTAGCAAGTTCCTATTGACCACCCATTTCACTATCCATTTCACTTCCACCCCTCCCTAGTGATTGGGTAGACTCTACAACAACTATTTACTTATCAAGCTTATGGATTTTTCCTTTCTTCTCATAGGAGACCTTTTTTTAAGTACAAACCTTTCTTTTTTTACCAATACCGGTAGGTCATTATAGTGTAGGTACTAGTCCGAGATGCTCTGACTTGGACTATTCGACATCCTTATGTAGTTGAACTATTACACCCTCATTTGATTCAATTATCAAATCTTTTAAAGCTATCAAACATTCCTTTTCATCAATTAACAATTTAAGCTCATTTTTCATGTTGTCTTTTTCATATATGACATTGTCCATATCTTTTTTCACCTCTTCAATGCACTAAAGAAGTTGTTGATTTTCTTTTTCCTTCTCAAAGATGATGAAGGAGCAGTCTCTTTTAACTTCATCCATGTGTTGAAGATCTTCAATTTATTTATCCTTCTAAGAGATTATAAGGTCTTTTTCCTCATAATTTATGCAGGTTTCTTTTTCAAGGCCATGCTGTGAAGTATCAAGGGATTGGTGTGAGGTTGATGCAACAACAATTTTAGTTTGTTGAGTTGGTGGAGCAATTTTTAATAACATCTGAATTTGCTAGAATCAAGCCAATCAGCACATAATCTGGCGACAGACGATCTATCATGTTTTTGACATTGCTTATATGAGAGGGAGATTTTGTCCATCTCAATGACTTGGGAAACACATTCAGCTATTGTGGATTCATGATAGGATATGCTCACACATCCACTCCAACAATATGATCATAATATGTAAATTAAATGATAAATAGTAGTACTATGAAAAAATATTCTATCTTATAGCCAATAAAGTTGGAAATCCCTTCAGGATGGGAAACAATGTTGTACCAACTAGTGCTTGTGGTTTTGGCCTTAATGTTATTGCCAACCCAATTGACTCTATTTGAGGAGTCATGTAACTATAGAGCGCACAACACCAGTTACACAGGGCTAGGTTATCAAAATCATCAAGGAAGTCTATTAATGATAGCATAGGTAACTTAGGAATGCTACTAGTAGTACGAAAAGACACATAAAAAAATACTAAATAATCAGTTGGCAATACAACTTGTCAGATATTAGATTTTAAGGGGATCGTGAACTCCTTATAAGTTTTTCCAACTCCTTGCATGTACAACTTTTATCCTTGAAATGCTACAAATATAGTGAGCTAGAGGCATCATCTGATTCCATTGGTATTGGTTCTCCTCGATCTAGTAACCCAAGAATGATCGTTACATCAGTCCTTGTGAAGTTCAGTTTTTTTCCATGAAAAATAAAAGTCTTTTGCTCAACATCTCAATTATCAAACATATTTTAAACAAGACCTCTAATATATGGATTCAACGGGATGTTCAAAACCCAAGCAAAGGGGAAGCTTCAGATCAACTATGTTTGTTCAGTACTCAGGGGCATAGATGCAACCAATTTTTTGAATTTGGAAATGTTGCTTTTCCAATCTATTCTCTTCATACGACCTCTCATAAGGTGACTGATTCGACCACATTAGATGAATTTGAAGACATCTCGAACTTCAAAATTATAAATAACCAGTGAATATGATGTATATAGAACAGGAGAGTCCAAGCTTTGATGGGAAGACTTCCTAAACTCTTAAATGCAGATTTAGGCAATGACTAGTAAACCCTATACTCTTATCGACATAAACTCTAATCCTCCAATACTAGAAAACATATTGAAAAACCTAGGACAGACCATCAATTAAATCAAAGTAAAGTAACATACAAGGTTGAAGAAGAGTCAGGAGACACTCGAGATGAAGATTGCCAAACTTTGGTGTTGTGACAGACACTTCAAGAATAGCAACACATTGGTATTGTTCTTTATGAAGTTAACGAGCCAGGTTATGGATCGGGTGCATATAAAGTTAATGGATCGGGTATGAAATTAACGACTCTGGTGCTCATCCCTTAAGAACAACACCACGTTGGTACTAGTATTTCAAAACTAGAATCACGTTGGTGTTGGTCTTTCAAAACTAGCACCATGTTAATGCTGGTCTTTCAAAACCAACACCACGTTGGTGCTGGTCTTTCAAAATTAGTACCACATTGGAGCTGGCCTTGCAAAACCAACACTACATTGGTATTGATCTTGCAAAATAAAACAAACAAATACTATTAGAAACAAGTAATTTTATTAGTAAAAATTTAAAAAGGGCAATTTTGCACGTGGTTAAATAATATTTTCACAATCAAAAATTGAAAATGATTGATCAATTAGGTTCCGTAGCAATAACATTATTAATTTTATTAGTGAACTTTTAAAGGACAATGAGAGAGTATTATTATAAAAAGAATAAAAATTACAAAAAATTAATAGTAAATAGTTAAAATGTTTTTGATTTTCTATAGTATTTTATAAAAAAAATATCAATTACTAATAAATATATGTAATAAATAAATTACAATGAGGGAGAAGAAAGAAACAAATTATGATTAAATTTGTAATTAACATCATTTTGTCAAAAAGTCTTGTCATAATTCAAAATGTCGCATAACATTTCACTATTTTTCTTACCTTTTCAAGGGGTAAGATAACTTTTCCTTATAGTAACTTCCCATCACGAATAGACAAGACTCCCATAGTTTCTTTATAAATGTATATCCAAGACCATTCTTTCACATCCACTTCTTAATTAACGTTTTGTTTATTCACATCTCCTCTATGCCTCATTCATTTCGTTGTTTGTGTGGATGACACAAAATAGTCTAAAGAAGAGACCTTGTGAGGGGGTGTTAAAATATCCTTGCCTTTGGAGGAATCCTCTTTGGATTTCAAGTGACATCTTTCTATTCTTTTCTTTACCATCTAACTAATTTAATTTATTTATGGCACATACATTTGATTTCTGAATCTTATGCTCAATCTAGATATGTTAACTAAAATAGGATCTCTGACCAAAAGCCTGAACAAGAGGTGGATTCGACTCATATAATGTTCTTAACGTAGCAAAGAGACCAAGCATTAAGGGAATTGAATGTTGCCCTCGGTATGGAGAGAGTACTCAAAGCAAAATTTTATTTTCTGAGCCAAATTGACCAGAGGAACTGGCACTAGAAGATGCTATTAACAGGAGGACCAAAGTCTATAAAATGATTGAGTGGGTCCAAAGTCAATTAGTAAGTATAACTCCTCATAACTCATCCCGGCATGAGCAAGTCACATGCTTATTTGTAAGGGTATTAATGTAAATGTAATTATTGGTCAGATTGTCTCTTAAGTGTTTCCATCATCTCTAGATTAATGCTATTGCTCAACTAAAGAGTGATTAGGAGGAAAACAAATATAAATATACACCCACATATTAATGGAAAAAGCATTGATTCTGCTTATGGATATCAAAGAGTGATTTTTTATTATCTAATGAAAAGCCAATCTTTCATAAATTACACTTCAAAGAGCCATAGTCTGAAACATCGTCAATAAGTAGCATCATTATAAGGTACTTAGAGATGATTTTCCTATTGGTGTATATGCTTTATCCTATGGTTAATAGTGTCTTCAAGTACTGTATCAACCTCGCGTAGTTGTTGGCCCAGTAAGTTAAGCTGGTCTTTGACTACTCTCTCTCTACATACATAGAGTAGCGTTTAGTTCACTTCATGCTTGATCTCTTTGTTGTATCAAGGTCCTCATATGAGGACCTAAGGTTGTCACCCCTTAGGGGTTTCCTCCACCTAGCGTTGCCATTCCCTAGGACCTAGGGTTACCACCCCCTAGGGTTTCCCTTCACCTAGGGTTACCACCCCCTAGGATTTTCACCTGCCTAACCGCAGTTAGGATTTTCCTGCAATATCATTCGCACATATCAGATAACAAATAATCTTAACTTTGAATCCCTTTGCCATTATCAAAACTTGGGTTTGATCGTTGGATGCTTCCTGCACCAACAATCTCCCCCTTTTTTATTATGGCAACTGAAATTCAAAGTTAAGCAAAGAGATACAGTAAAGAAATGTTATAAAGCATAACTAGCATAATCATAAATCTAGCACAAGCACATACAAAACTCCCCCTTAATAAAAGCTCCCCCTTCATAAAAGCTCCCCCTTTTTAGATTATAACTTTTCAAATTTTTGAATTTTCTTTGAATTTTCTTATACTCTCCCCCTTTGCCATATATCAAAAATAAATAAGAGAGTAAAAAAATGAGTATAGGCCTTAGCTTGTTTTGAGAAATAATACTTAGCTTAAAAAAATAAAAAAATGAAAACTCCTAAATAGAGGGATAAAAATACCTTGATAAACACTTAGTTTTTTAGAATTAATTTTCTTGTAAAGCTTTTTGCTAAATGAAATCAAAAGATTTGGCATAAATTTGGAAAAATCCTTTTCCTTTAGAAATTGAAAAAAAAAACTAAGTTTGAAAAATACTTTAGCTAAGAGACAGTTATTTTAACTCTGAAAAAGTAACTTAGCTAATTTTTGAAACTAGAAGGATATGAAAAAACAATTAACAAAAAATTTTTCAAAAAGAAACACTTAGTCAAATCCTTAGTTTGAAAAGTAGGGAGTTTGATACGGGATAAAAACAAGGCTTTGAAAATAATTTTTCTTATAGAATAAATTTTTAAAAAGTTACTTAGTCAAATTTGAGATAGTTTTGAAAAATCTTTTAGAAAAATACTTAGCTAAATTTGAAAAGTTTTTGAAAAAATATTTAGCTGGAAAATACTGAATTTAGAAAAGCCTTTGAAAATTACTGATTTTTGAAAAGCTTTTGAAAAACTTAGGTTAAATTTGAAAAGCTTTTTAAAAAAATACTTAGCTTGTAAAATTTTAACTAAGGTCATTTTCACTTTTTGAGTAAAAGCCCTTTTTTTTATAAGAAGTCCAAAATAAAGGTTATGAAAAAGACTTAGTAAAAGATTTGGACAATTTTAATACTTAGTTTTCAAAACTTAGCTTTAAAACTGTTTAATAAAATTAGTACTTAGCTTTCAAAGATATGGAAAGAGGTACAGGTAAGTACTTGTTTTTTTAAAACTTAGTTAAGTATCAAGTAAAAAATTTTTTTGATAAACAATAAGTTTAAACATTGAGCAAACTTAAAAATAATGTTAATTAAATATTAAGCTAAACAATGAGTCAAAAGTAATTTTCATTTCAAAAACCAAGTAAAAATTAAGTCACAAATTAGTTTTGTTTCAAAACTAAGGCAAAAATAATCTTTTATTTTAAAGTTAAGGTAAAAATAATAGCCAGGAAAATAATCTTTTTGTACTCCCCTTAATTAATGCCTAAAATAAATCCTTAGCGTCCTAAAGTCCAAGTATGCAAATTAAAGAGAAATAATAATAGTTAGTTTATATTTTCCTAATTTTCCATCTCACCCATTCTAGATTATCAAGCATGTTCAGCTTATGAGTGAGTGTGAGACGGAGTTAACTTTATTTTTGATTTTATCAATATTTCAAAATATTGAAATTACAATTTTGATTTTTGAATTCTTAATTAGTTTGCATATAATTCCCTCTTTTTTAAAATCGATTTAAAAATTGAAATTTTGAAAATCTATGAATAATTAGAAATGATAATGATTAGTAACTAAATAATACTTAACCTTTTTGAAGATAAAATTAAGTACGATTTTGAAATTTAATTTTGATTTTTTTTAAAATTAATTAACAATGATTTTGAAATTTATGAATTAAAAAATAATAATTAAGTATGATTTTGAAATTATTATTTTAAAAATTAAGTAAGTATGATTTTAAAATTATTATTTCCAAAAATTAATTAAGTATGATTTTAAATAAGTTTTTCAAAATGGTAGAATTAAATAAGATTTTCAAAATTTATTATGATTTTAAAATTAATTATAAGTTTTTTAAAAAATTAATTAAAATATTAAGCAAGATTAGAGAATTTAATTATGTAAACTATTTTAATCCTAGGTTCATCTCACCTTATTCTAAGTTGTCAATCAGGGAACCTTATGTAGTTTTGCGAGATGGTTAATTTTATCTTTAAGTTTTAGATTGTAATCTAAGGGTTGATTTACAATTGGAGTTAGGCTCAAGTTTTACCCAAGTTGTTTAAATGTCCATTTCAAGGATTGGCTTCCAAGTCGTGGCGAGACACTCGGCCTTCTTGGGTATGAGATCATCCACCACTTCCTAGACAATGCCTTTCAAAGAAATTGAACATTTAACCTTCTTACAAAAACTCCTAGGTTTAACTACAGTGTTAATCAAACCTATGTCCTTAAACTAGCCTAATCAAGATTAAGCAATGAACGACATTTATCACTTATTTGCATAAATCAAGTGTCTATTGGTTAAGTTAACAAGTTACAATTTTAAGTTAACTTTTATATTGAGTTTTAATTTTATCGATTAATTTATTGAATGGTTTCATAATTAAAAGGCACTTGATTATATCTTGGTTTGTAGATTTTAAGTTTTACCTTCGACTTGTAATCCAAGTCTGGATTTTATGATTTGGCTAAATTATTAACAATCTTCTCTAATTTATCAATTTTATCTTTTAAAATATTATTTTATATTTCTAATTTTCTAAGAGTTAATTTCTTATTTTTATTAAACAATTTTGTGTTATTCTTATTTGAATCAATTTTATTCATTGCATTATTAGTATGCATATCTAATTTTGGAGAGAAATCTATTTTAGAGCAAGCATGATTATTTAAGGTGCATATATGTGTTGCAAAAATTAGATTTTCATGTAATGTAAATTTACTTACCTTGATTTCTCACCCTAGATTCTTGGGTCTTTCTGGACATTGACTTTTGCAGTGACTCATTCATTTACACTTGGAGCATTCAATGTGCTTCTTCCCTCTCCGGATCAATTTCTCCTTTTCCGCTGGTTGTACCGGCCGAATATTACGAGTAGGACACTGGTTTCTATAGTGTCCTCTCTCCCTATACTTAAAACAAGTTATGTGAAATTTACAATTTAAATTTTCAATTTTACCTTTTAGATCTATGATAGGATTCTCCCCCTTGACTATTACCATCTCGAATTCAGACTCAGATTCAACTTTCTCTTCTTTGGCCATAAGTGCTATGAAATTAATCTGATCTGATTCTTCTAAGTCTGGTTCGAAGGTTGACTCTGGAGATTCGAACTCAGGTTCGACTTGGTCTTCTAGCTCTGAAGGAATCTCATGAAGCATGATCAATTTCTCCTAAAGCTCCTTAGCATTGTTGAACTTTATAACTCGATCAAGCTCTGAATTTGTTAGTCTGCATAGGAGAGTACATGTTGCTTTTGTATTTGCCTCGATTTTTCTTCTTGTTTGTGCATCCCACTTGTCACAGGCGATGGACACACCTTCTTTGGTGGGGAGTTTAAATCCGATCTGGACTATGGTCCATATCTCCACTTGGGTCTTCAGTTGGTGCTCCATCTGGTCTTTCCAGTATCCAAAATTTTGGTTGGAAAAGAGTGGTAGGCGTGCAGTGTTGTACCCATCTTGGTAGGTCATTAAAAAAGAATCTCGCACATAAAATAAACAATAACAAATGTTCCAAGACTTGGTCTTGGATTAGTAATGCGGGAGAAAAATAAAAATAGCAATTCACTCATTTAAAAATAATAATAAAATATAAATATATATATATAAAATTATTTCAAATTTTGTTAAATGCGATATTTGTTAATACTAATAAATGGTGAAGAGATGAAAATAAATTTTTCAAAAATAGCTTTGGAGGAAAAAATGAAAGGCGTAAGGATTTATTTTGAACACAAATGATATCTATTTTTCTTTCAAAAAGGAACCCTCCTTGCTCGATTGGTGGTTTCACCAATTCAGAGAGGCCTTGCTTTGATACAAATTGTAGGATCATAAATGTGCTAGAGGGCACTGGGGGCGAGCGTATTCGCCTTTTGCCACCATAAATGTGCTAGAGGGGGGTGAATACCACGCATTATTTTTTCACTCGTTTCGAAAAACACACAGAATACGTAGCGGAATAAAGAATGAAAAGACAAGCAATGCTAACAAGCTTTCTTTTACTTGGTTCGAAGCATGTGGCGATTCCTACTCCAAAGTTCACTATCATTAATCACTTTTGTTAGGCAATCACCATAGATTTGAAAATTGAGTATAAGGACAAATATGCAGCTTACAAGTATTGCTCAAAATTAAACTTGCTCCCAACAACTTGAAGAAATAGAACTTCTAGCTTGATCGTTGTTGGAGCAGCGTTTAGACGTTATCGGAGTGCACACAAGAGCTCAAGTTGTTCTTCAAGAATTGTTGTTGAAGCACCTGGTAGAGCCCTCCTTTTATAGCCAAGCTTGATATTATCCAGATCCCCTGATCTCGGGATCAGGTTTGAACCATCGTCGATCGATCGAACAATCCCACCTGAATCAGTCCGCCTTCCAATTCTTCTTTTCGGATATACTTTCTTCATTCGGTCAACCAATCACGTCGTTCTGTCGGTCGATCCCCAGCTCATCTGGTCTAATCAACTCAGCTTGACCACATCACCGCTTATCCTTGGTTGGTTGATCGATCCTGAGGTTCGGTCGACCAA
>JBBMJZ010000096.1:2671388-2683643 GCA_037833815.1 Zingiber zerumbet | reverse complement strand
TAGTCGACTGGGACCCACACCAGTCGACTGGTACTAGGTAACAAAACAAACAGAATTTCGACGGGCAGATTGGAATTGAGTACCAGTCGACTGGTAGATGACCGTTATAGAGTGACGACAGAAAATCTCATCAAATCTTAAGTGCCGTTGAAGCCCATCAGTCGACTGATAAGTATATCAGTTGACTGTTGTCAGGAAAAACTATAAAAATAGTTCTTGGAGCTGGGAAAAACTACTACTGTTCAAAAGCAAAAAGTGTTCTCTAAGTGATCCAAAAGCTGCTAGAATCTGGGTCTCCTCCTCCTAAGCTTAGCTTTCATCTTGTAAGAGGAAGAGACAAATTGTGTAAAGGTTTCTCCACCTTCGCTCTTGATTTGAGAAGGAGAAAATCTTAGTGAAGCTTGATCGTGTGGGTGTGTGCCTTAGATTAGTCGCCTCAAGGAGGTGGAGACCAAGTAAATCAAAGAGTTAGCATTGTTTTCATAGTATTTCATTGTTTTCTTTTCTACTCTATTTTGCTTCCGCTAACAAAGTGTAGGTGAAAATCGAAGAAATACTATTCACCCCCTCTAACCAAACACAAAGATCCTAATACTTACCAGCCATGGACTCTAGTCGCCAACCACCTGATATAGTCGTTGGCACCCACGACAATCTCGACGATGGAGAAAACGTGACACTATTGCTTTTCCCAACGTGACTATCTCTACCACGATCAACATCTGACGTAATGCGGCTTATATGACCTCCGATAGTGAACAGTTATTTTTTGAGAGTTTTATGCTTTTTAAAATCATATAGCCCTGATACCATTGTTGATCTAAAGCATGAAATACAAAAAAAAAAAATGAAATTTGTAAATTGTAATTACTCACAGTGGATGATGACGAGCAGATCTCAACAAGCTCTTCATGCTTGTTTCTCGAAAGACCAATCATAAGACAAATTGCCCCTCAAAAATCCACAAACCAAATCCCCAAGTGTTCTCTTCGCCGATCACAGAAATCAACCTCATTCTTTTTATTTCACTTACGATGAATGAATCATCCCTTTTGATTGTACTTTGACATATATATAGGAAGGCTAAGCATCTTCCTCTTCTTATAACTTGTGTTCTAATTACACATAAAAGCTGGAAGATGAAGAGGAATGGGCAACCTTTCTTCTTCTTTAATGTGTGCATTCACTTCACACGTCTAATAGTATGTCCCTTAGATTTCTCTCCCTATATAAGGTAAGGAGAGGGAGGCCCTAAGGGGATGGAAAATCGATCTATCTGATATATTCTATGACTCTCTCTATGATCTCATTTACTTTGCTACATTACTCCGTTCAGGACCGACCCTAGACTTTGAAGGGCATGTATTCATATAAAAAATAATAAAATTGATGTTATAAAAATAATTTCATTAATAGAACACATAAATTGAGATTATAATAATTAAAAATATTATATTCCACATTCCTGATAATTAGTATTATTACATCATAGAAAATGAAAAAATATTACAATTAACTATGAAAAACTAATGTTCTTGCATTTTTATTTGCGAAGTCATCAATCAATTCTTCATAATTAATTTTTCTAGAAACTCACTATTAATCAAAATCATAGCTAATGCATTCAATCTTATTTGAGTCATGGTTGATCTCAAATAAGATTTCAACATCTTCAATTTAGAATAACTTCTTTTTGTAAATGCAACAACCATCGGAAGAGTCAATAACATCCTATATGCAATGAATGATTTTAGGAAACAGTTCATTCTTTCCAAAAAAATTAGTATTTCACTTGTTGTTTTTGTTTCCTTTGGTAAAATATGCTATCTGATTTTTAGTCCTTGATATAAGTTATCTCCATCCAAATCTAAAACATCTTGTCATGTACTCTCGTTTCTTTATAGTTTCCTTTTAAGATTCTTGCAATGAGCTTTCAATTTCTCATCAATTAATCAACTTAACTTTTCAACTGTGAAAAGGAATCTAAAAAGATCTGCATATCGTCATATAACTCAAACCTTTTCTTCAATGACCTAAATGTTTGACATACTATGTACAAGAAATAACAAACTCCAAAAGTTTTTTCAGTAGATTCTTGAGGTATTTTGGAAGACTCACATGTAACATTATCAAAATATCCTTTTCTATATATTTTCTCATTTCAAGAAAAGAAGGACCAGTCTCCGTTGTTGAAGCAAGTTCTTTTACTGTATTGATGGCTTGTCCTAATCTAGATTCTTTGTACTCTTTAAAAAAAAAGCAATTACCCCTTAACCTTGGTCATAGCAATGTCAATAAGCATGTTTTCATATTGTAAGCCTTTTCTCATAATGTTAACTTTACCCAATATGTCATACCAAATAATCATACCCACTAAAAACTCAAAATTTTAAGTATAAATGTTGCTAAAGACTTATCCTCACTTCTTATTTTAGAGTCGGTGTCTTTTTCTTCTGCAATTTGAATGAAAGCTTCATTCATTTGTTGAGCTTGAAGTACCACTACTTTCACACTTTCAATACAGCTTTCCTATCGAGTGATTTACAATGGCTTGAGAGTTAAACCTTTTACTGTTACATGATCTATCAAAATCTTCTAGCTCTTTATAGAATAAAAAAATAATGTATAAATATGCTGTACTACTCCAACAAAATATCTCTTTTCTATAAGAATTTGTAATATCACAAAGTATTAAATTCAAAAAATAACACCCATGTCGAGTGTATAATGCTCTAGGATTTATATCTAATAATTTTTTTATACACCTTTGTCACCCTTTCATATTTGCCCAATTATCAAATCCCTGCCGTCTCACATTAACAATATCAAGATCAAAACTTTTTAACACATTTTGCAGTTCTTCAAATAACCATTGCCCGGTTGTATCATCCATTTTCAAAATTCCAAAAAGTATTTTTCTACTTTCATTGGGCTTGTAGAAACATCAACATATCTTATAACCAAAGTCATTTTCGTTTGGTTACTAACATCAAGAATGCAATCAAGTATTACAGAAAAAGAACTTAGCTTCTTTGATATTTTGAAGAATATAACTCTTGATTTTAGAAGCTAACAAACATATTAACTTATTCTAAATTTTGTGACTAAGATAATGATAATGTATATTTTTTTTCAAGATTATCCTTCATCACTGAATCCCACTCAACAATCATCTCAACAATAATCATAAAGTTTCCATTGTTATTATCATAAAACTTCTCATTATACCATGAAATGCTACATTTTGTTGAGCCAAAAATCTCATAAGTGAAATTAATCAGTGTAATACCTTTCTCCAATTCTCTTTTGCCTTCTTTATTTGATCTTGAATAGCATGATCAATTGTTGTACCCTTCACTTACCTGATATGCACCTTAGACCAGCTAGCATAATAATTGATATGCTCAATACTTATCTCATGTTCTTTAAGTCTACTACTAAGATTCCCCCAATCATAGTATCCCTTATGTTAGGGAGCCTGATGGATGCATGCATAGACATGTTTCTCAAATGTGCAAAGAAAGACAAATAATAATTAAACTAATAATTACAACATACGCATCACACACATACAAGATACAATATTCTAGACATAACTACATAATAAAATTTTACAAATAATAAATATACCTACCAGATGATGTGGAGTGGAAATGACATCAACCAGAGATGCTATAAAGCAATCGTTGAGATGGCTTCCATAGCTACAAGTCATTCCTTCTCTTCGGTACTTGATGATGGTTGGAAATGAAGCAATCCGAGAGAGGATCTCACCAACGGTTCAGTGTTTGATGGCGTTAGCAACCCGATGATACCAAACACAAAGGATCTCCCACTTGCTTCGATGCCTTGCAACATTCACAACCCGACGACATAAGGCGAGGTGAATGGTGGTAGAGAGGTCGTTGTTTGGGGGCATTTATCACTATTACCGGTGGTGTGGTCGACGGTAAGGACTTCAGAGATCAGCATGTGACCCTCGGAAGGAGGTCAATCGATCACCGAGCCCTATGGCAGCGCACGGTGGCGATGACACATGATAGGAGGCGGCGACGTGCGAGCACTAGCAACTTGCTGCTATTCGATATTGTTGGCATGTGTTGTCTGTGGCTGTGGTCGGAGGGATGGTGTCAGCAGGCGACGTCAACAAGGCTTAGAGGCTATGGGCAGTGGCAGTATAAGGGGCTTTGGCTCCTTGTGTTGGTCAGTGGCGTAATAGAGGGAGAGGAGAGAAGAGTGGGAGAGAAAAAACCCTAAAACATTTTTAAGGTTTTAATCTCAATTAATCTTTTCTTAAAAACTATATCATTATATTGATCTAATATTGAGTTTGATGAGTAAGTCCAAATTCATACCCACTAAGTCAAAACTCAATCCATTAGCCTTAAGTTTGGTTCAAAACTAAACCAACTTGCTTCAAAATAAAACACCCTTTTGTTTTAAACTAAACCATCTTGGTTTACAATTAAACTAAAGAGGGTCTAACTTGTTCACAAGAGACTATAAGTACTCCATGGTAGTTTTAATGTAATCAACTAAGTTAAGTTAGGTCTTATGTATTTGATCGTTGTGTCTAAGTATGCAGGAGCTTAGGAACAAAGATGTCGAGCGGAAGACATAGCTAGCGAGAATGATGGCACGAAAAAAGGAGCTAATGGGCTTGGTGCAACTGAGAGACAAAATGCTGTAAAGAGTACACCAGTGGACGAGAAGGACGTGCGTAACATTTGAGGGACAAGAAGCCGGGGAGGAAGATTGCTCAAGGAGAAGGTCAGAATTGAGTTCGAGTGAGCTCAACTTCGATAATTGGAGCATCACCCATGAAAAGAAGATAAGGCGACTTCAAATGCTTAATGAGCTAGAAGTCTGCTCTATGAAGATTGCCTTGTGAAAGGTGCCTCCATGGCTTGGAAGGCGTCTTCAATGAATAGTGCAAAGGCACCTTCCAGTCCATGAAAGGCACCTTCCCTATCCGTTCCTAGGATAAATTTTTATCCTCAAGAGATAGAATTTATCCAATATAAGGTGCCTTGGACCACTTTGAAGGCACCTTCAAGCCGCAGATAACATTTTTTAGGGACTATAAAAAGACCCTTAGACTTAGGAAATATTCAATAACTCTTGTATTTATTTCTTAGCACATTTCTAAGCATTCAACGAGTGTAATAGGTTTCTCCACCTACACAAAGGAGATTTTTTTAGTGCTTTCTTTTGCTTGGATCAACAACCACTTAAGTTGTAATCAAGTAATTCCTTAGTCTCTTTTATTTTATTATCTGTTTAATTTTCTTTTATAAGTGTGCTACTAATCTGAGTTGAAAGATCGAGGAGGATGTAACTTTATTTTGTACAGGTAATCCACCCCTCTTGCTAGTCTACTTGCGCCAACAAGTGGTATCAGAGCTCAACCGCTTCAGAAGGACTAACTAACAACTGAAGTACAAAGACGATGGTCAGACTCAACATCTACTCGCCTAAGTTTGAGGGGGAGTTCGCAATATGGAAGAAACAAATGGAGGTATTTTTTAAAATTAATTTTAAATCATTGTTAATAATCAGATATGATTTTATACCCCTAAAGACCAATAAAGGAGATGAAAAGGAGAAATACCAGTGGACCAAAAAAGAGAAAACTGACTTCGTAGCAAACGGACGAGCTGAGTTCCACCCGCTGAGTGTACCTCCACCCCAGGAAGTTAGTTGAATCGGAACCTACGAATCAACAAAAGATCTTTGGGAGAAGTTCCTGTAGCTACATGAAGGAAAGTTTGAAGCAAAGCTTGTGAGACGGGACCTGCTCTAGAACCAAATCAGCAACCTTCGGATAGAAGAAGACAAATTAGTTGCTCATCTACATGGAAAAATCAAGGAGCTAATCTCCAGATTAACAAACCTTGGAGAAACAATAACTAATAGGGATGCATAAAGGTATGCTTTAATGTGTTCCTAAAGAAAGGGACCAAGTCAGAACCTAACACTACAAGCCCAGAAGAGCGGACGAGATTTAGACTCATCGATTGATGAAGACGAAGCAACCTTTATGGTAAGAAAATTCTCTAAATTTTTTAAATTTAATAAATTTAAAAAGTCATAGACCAAGAAGTTTGTTCTAGAAAAATGGAAAGTGAGGTACTACAATTATTAAGAAGAAGGGCACATCAAGGATGACTACCCAAAACTGAAGAAGAAGGAGAAGAACAATGGGCCAAGAAAAACAAAGCACAAAGATCTGAAGACAATGTGGGATGAGTCATCATTAGAGTCTGAATTGGAAGAGTATGTCAGACTAGCACTCATGGCGAGTCACCAAGAAGAAAGTATCGATGAAGGGGAAGCTACATCTAAGGAAAGCAATAGCAAAGAGCGAGCATCCAACTTCGAACATGATATAGTAAATGAGGTATGCCTTCTGCCCTCTAATCAACTTTATTCAGAAATAACTTTAATGACTAGATCTTTATATAAACTAAAATCTAAAAATAATAATTTAAAGAAGGAAAATGTGGATTTAAAAAGAAAATTAACTAATGCATGCCTAACAGAATTGTTTGATAAACTTAAAATTCAGAATTTTAAATTAAAAGAACAATAGAATTCTTAAAAAATGACTATGCATGTTCAACTCCGAACAATATACAAAATTTAAATTTTAGAAATTACAAATGCCTAAATAGGTATATCAGGAACCATATGGGTTAAATTGGAAAAATCCATAAAAATTATGTTTCACTAAAATTTTTTATTAATCCAATAGAAAATAATTTATATTGGATTGTTAAATCATGCATAATATAATTTAAAGTTAATTATATGTCTGCTTTAAATTTTAATATATTTTATCTTACACAGTGTTTTAAAAATTATTTAAATGCCTATTATTCGTATTTTAAGTTGCAAATTTTTTTATGATTTCTAATGATTTAATCTACAAATAGAAAATTTTTGAAAATTTCTTTTCTATTAAAATATTTTCTATGATTTTTTTTAACAAAAATGGTATTTTGAAAATTAAAAATACTCTATACACCTATTTTTGAAAGATTTTATCTTTATGTGAAAAACTTAATATTTTCTATCATAATAATTTTTTTTTGACATTTTTTGAAGTTTATCTAAATTATTACGAATTAATTTATGAAAAGTTAATTTTTGATATTAAAAATTTAGGTAAATAGATATTTGGGAAATTTATTTTTTTTCAGTATTCTACAATATATTTTTCACTTCTAGCAAATTTTAGAAGAATTTTTAGAGTTAAAAAATATTTTTAATATTTATCTTCTTAAAATTAGTTATTCTAATAAAATAAATCAATTCTGTTTATTAAACTAATTCTTTTTTATATGAAATTTTTTCTAAAGATATAGATAAGTTTGTTTAAATTTGACAAAAAATTTTAGGATTTTTCAAAATGGATAACTAATTTCTAAATTATTTTTGTCAAAATAAAGACTAATTAGTAAAAAATAGAATATTTTTATAAATTATTTCTAAAAAATATTAGCTTACTGATAATTCTGGTTATGTACCCCTAGGAAAATAATTCAAATTTTTCTAAGAGTTTATTTTATTCTTCCTAAATTTTATTTTGATGTGATCAAAATGGGAGAATTAAGTTCAAGTTAAAGAGAGCAAGACATTTATCTTTGTATGAATTTTATAATTTTATTAACTTTCTTAATTTATTGTAATATTTTATTCTAATTGCAATATTGCCTAATTCATTTATCATGTTATTACTTTTTGTTTAACCCTAACTTTATTTGGGTTGATGCACATCAAAAAAGGGGAGATTTTAAGTACCTAATGGTAATTTTGATGTGGTCAACCAAGTTAAGTTAGGTTCTGTGTATTTGATTCTTGTGTCTAAGTGTGCAGGAGATTAGGAATACAAGAAGTTGAGCGGAAGACGTAGCTAGTGAGAAGGATGACACGGAAAAAGGAGTCAACATGCTTAGTACATCCGAGGGACGAAATAATGCGAAAGAGTATGTTGATGCAATTTACACTAACGATCCAACTAAGGTTTTGATGAATGACAAGTGAGTTAAGTTTGTTCTTTATGTGATCTAATTACTTTACCAAGTGTGCAGGAGTTGACGAGTCTGAAGGATCTGACACTAGGCTAAAATCTAGCTAGGTTTGAGGACCTAATAGTTGGTGAGAAGTCTAGATAGGTCAAAGGGCTAACTTAATATCTGGCAAGAAGTCCAGTTGGGTCTGTGGGACCTGATGACCAGCAGAAGTCCAGTTGGGTATAAGGACCTGACAACTAGCATGAAGATTTGGTGAGTCAAGAGGCTAGTCGACAAACTGCAAGTTGGTAAGTTAGGTAAGTCACTGGAGGAGAGTGACTTAGTGAGGACGTGTTCTGGTTGAGGGGCAGTAGGCGTCGATACAGTTTATGTCTATTTTGGATCTCTAAACTGAGACGTTAACTAGTTTCTGGTCTAAGGAGGATAGGAGCTAATTATTATTGCTCATTATTATTGTACTAACACTTGTCTTATAGGTTATTATTTGATTTATTGAACTAACACATTTTGTAGGGTAAAAAGAGTACAAAAAGCCTCGGGTGAATAGTACCCGAGGCGCCTTCAAGCATTAGAAGGCGCCTGACACTATTTATGGAAAGTGTCTTCCGTAGGATAAAATTGTGACCTCTTCGATGATAAGGATCACCCTTTTTCAGGATCAAGTTTTACACGTTGGAGGCGCCTTCAACCCTATGGAAGGTGCCTCCCGTAGTCTTTATAAGAGCATCTTAACCAAGCTTCAAAAAACAACTCATACATAAGCTTCTACGTGTTTGATTGAGGTACCGACTACTCTAGCTTCCTGTTGTGACTATGCTACAGCGCTGCTATGCCATCTACCTCTACCACTAAGAAGTCATCTAAACACTGAGCTTAAGCCGACTGACTCTTAAAATAGCGTTTGGTAACTTTAAATTCTATATTTAATTATTGCAAAAAGGAAATGTGCAGTGTGTTGCACTTGTTTTAACTTTCTTTTGTACTCGGGAGAGGTATTTTAGTGGATTACCTATCGATAGGTCCATGGGACCTGGGTCTTGGAGTATGAGTCACCAAAGGCTCCGAACCAAGTAAAACTGACCATATCTGTCTCTGCCTTTTTACTTATTTTTTTTTAATTTCTATATTTTTCCACTGTGTACTTTATTTTCAAAATAAAAAAAATAAGTTTTTCAAAACCACATGATTCATCCCCCTCTCACGTGCGACTTGATCCAACAGAATACACTGGTGGTTGAAAAGGACATCCGTGATATTCGAGAGACAAGAAGCAAGGGAGGAAGCCTGCTCGAAGAGAAGGTTAAAGTTGGGTTCTGGTGAGCTCAACTTCGGTAACCGAAGCATCACCCATGCAAAGAAGATAAGGTAACTTTAAATGTTTAATGGGCTGGAAGTCTGCTCTACGAAGACTGCCTTATGGAAGGCACCTTCCATGGCTTAGAGGATACCTTCGATAAATAATGAGAAGGTGCCTTCCCTAGCCATTACCCAAGGATAAAGTTTTATCCTTGAGAGACAGAATTTATCCGATGGAAGACATCTAGGACCACTTTGAAGGTGCCTTCAAGTTGTAGATAACATTTTTCAAGGGTTATAAAAAAATCTCTGGACCTAGGAACTATTCAATAACTCTTGCATTCATTTCCTAGCACATTTATGAGCATTCAACGAGGGTAACATGCTTTTCTACCTACACGAAGGAGATCTTTTTAGTTCTTTCTTTTGCCTTAGATTAACAACCACCTACATTGTAACCAAGTAATTCCTTAGTCACTTTTATTTTATTATTTGTTCAATTTTCTTTTATAAGTGTGCTATTAATATGAGTTGAAAGATCGAGAAGGGTGTAGCTTTATTTTGTATAGCCAATTCACCCCCCTCTTACCAGTCTACCTGCTCCAACAGAGACGTAACCTATCTGTGCTTCTGTTGCACTAAACCCTTTCTAAATTTGTCTTAGTCTAATCCAGCCAGGCCTAGTCTCTTAATTTGAGAATTCAATTCTCAAACTCATTTGGAGTCTTTTAGATAAACTCATAGTGTATGTGACCTAATAGGTTCCTAGTTATGTTGGCCATTTGTAATTAACCATTAATTACAAATAGATCATGAGTCACACCTAGTAATATATCATGATCCTCAATTGACTAAAAAATTAATGGTTGATCTTAGAACCACTTTTGAATCCTTCAGTAGCTATAGTGAGTCGTGTCTTATTGCTTTCACTTGTCTTATACCTATTTAGTTTTGAAGATGGGTTGTGTGTCAATCTCTTTTAGACTTACTATGTCACACCTAGCTTAGCTTATATTTCTTCATCCCGTGGATTCAAATTACTCAGATATGTGTCCAAAAGTATCATACCCTTGAATGTAATATTTTTTCCAAAGACTTAGAGTAACAATCCTGACAAGTAGCCATAGAATATACGTCTCCTTTTATAAAGAATGGTGAATCCTCTATGGGCTATCTAAATACCTTAGGATACTTTGACTTATACTCAATCATCCTGGGTTCACACCTCTAATGAGATACTTGCTTAAAATGTCAAAGTATAAGTTTCATGATCAAGATGCCTTGAATACCTAAAGTTAAAGGAAACTTGCATTTAAGTTGTAATGATATCTTCATTGACATATCTGTATATGTACAGAACCACATGAAGTCTCATAGCAGATCACTCAAATGAACTAATTATCATAACTAGTATCCATGTTTAACTCTTGACATCCCAATGTCTCTAGCAGTAAGGAGTAGCTACTTGGATAAACCATGGAGTATAACATGTACTAATCTCACATAATTGATGACATCCAAACTCATCAATTCATCGACTAGAGAATATTTTAATATATTCATAATTATACATGTAGTGATACACACTAATTATAAACCAATCACAAGTCTTCTCATGTTATGAATTGTATTACGAACATCAATAAATGAATTTAAGATTCAATAGTATACATAAAAAATGTATACTCAAATAGTGAATCTTTATTTATCTAATAAATAGTACATTTCATAAGATGATTGTCTTAGGACATCTCTTAAATATAACATACTCTCACTTGGCGTAATGTCAATCACCATGATATCCAATACCATAGGTCTGGACATGACTCTCAAGCTTACTTTGTAAGCCTTTGTCAAAGGATCTGTAACGCCCTGCCTTCTACTGGCTAAGCTGTAAGGCCGAGGGTTACATTATGCTGTTGCTAATTATTCTTAATATGCGGAAAACTGAATTTATTAAAAATTTTGCTAAGCTAATATAAATTCTTCTGCTAATTGCTACAAGATCTGAAACTCTTGTTTAAACTACATCTGGAATGTTGTAGCTAAGCTAGAGGAGATGTTCTGGACTTCACATATCACCAAGGGCTGAACTGAGGGGTTCTCGGCTGATATCAGGCCTCCCAATCGATCGGTGGATCGATTGGAGTGGCCTGATCAATCCATTGACCGATTCAGCTTGCTACTGTGCATGGGGTAAATTCTGGATCGATCGGCTAATCGATCCAGGCTGCTCGATCGATCCAAGGATCGATTCAGAAGCTCTCTGTTCGTAGCAGATAGCTTCCGATCGATCGGCTAATCGATCGAACTAAGTCGATCGATCGGCTGATCGATCCTGAGACCTTCTGTTTGCGGGAACCAGCTCCCCAATCGATCGACCGATCGATTGAGGATCCCCCAATCGATCGGCTGATCGATTGGGGTTTCTGATTTCGCAGCTGAGCTCTGATTTCAGCACTGTTTCGTGCCAAAATCACATATATGAACTCTATAAGCACAAATAAAACTACTAGGCATGTCAATATGTATGATTTACTATCTAGCATCAAGATAACTGGTGGACTAAGCATAACCTAGTGCATACTTTCACAACTCATAATATTAAAAACATTCTAAAGGTATGAAGAAATAGAAACTATAAGAACTCAATTCTTTAACACTTGCTAATCCCCAAGAATCTTTATTCCATGTTCCTTTTTCACACACACATCTTCATCGCATTGTCCTCCAGCCTCCGCTAGTCCATCTTTCCTTTACCTTTATCTGCAGTATAAGGAAAAGAAAGTATCTGTAAGCTTGAGAGCTTAGTAAGAAACCATCTACCTCACAAAAACATGCACACGATAAAATCATGCTTTTAAAAATATGCTGTCAATCGAAATACATGCTGACGATCATATGAAAAATACTAAAACATGGC
>JBBMJZ010000096.1:2631389-2648210 GCA_037833815.1 Zingiber zerumbet | reverse complement strand
GGTGCTCATGAGATGAGATTTATAATTTTTATTGAAAATAACTTTTCTACACTATATTTTTTTTTTAAAAAAAAACATAAATCTTTACTTCTAAGTTAGAGCACTTTAAAATTTTGAAGTAGTTTAGAATCATATTGACCGCAATATTTATAGTTTCATATTTACGATCTCGGGCAGAGTTAAGTTAGTTAATGTGAGGTAGAGTTTCTACCATAGAATAAGGGTTAGAATCTTGGCAAAATCGAGAAAAAAAAACTTCCCCATACTTGTCAACTACAACTTCCAGATTTATCTCCTCATAGATAATCATAGGGTCGACCATGTGGGGTCGTTGGATGGTGGATTCCACCTTATGCTACCATATCATACTATCGTACTTCTTACTATTTTATTAAAAATTTAAACCCTTGACTAACTAAATTTGATGAAGCTTAAAATGAAATTACATTAATATCCTTTTTTCTATTTACATCGAAAATAATTCTAAGATTTATTAGTAATTTTCACAGACGCATCAATCAAGAATCTAGAGTTCAAAACTCAGCTACGGTTTATTATTAAGAATTGTTCTCATTAATTAATCAAGGATCTAGAGTTCAAGACTCAGCTGCGGCGTATTATTGAAAATATTTTTCATTAATTAATCAGGGATCTAGAGTTCAAGACTCAGCTGCGGCGTATTATTTATAATTTTTCTCATTAATCAATTAGGATTTTAGAGTCTCTTTAGTCACATATCTTAAGATTGACAACACTACGAGCATAGAATCTTCTATAAATACCTTAGGCCGGTGATGTTAGAAAGCATACTTTTCTTAGCTTTTTGGCTAAGATCAAGTATGATATCTTACTAAATTATTAAGAATCTGCACCCTTTACGAATTAATTTTGGTAAAGTCCAAAATAAAATTATGTCAATATCCTTTTTTTCTTTTCACACTGAAAATAATTTTAAGGTTTTTTTAGTAACTTCCATAGAGGCATCAATCAGGGATCTATAGTATAACTTTCTCATTAATCAATCAGTCTATTATTGAGAATTTTTTTCATTAATTAATTAGAAATATAAAATTCTATTTAGTCCCACAAGAGAAAAACTTCTATAAATACCTTGGGCTACAAAAAATACTTTTCTCGACTTTGGCTAAGGTCAAGTATGCTATTAAATTAATTTTTTATAAGGGGGGATCCGCTATAGTAGCTTGCTATTGGCAGTGTAATATTTGTGGAGCGTTCATTACACACACATTCATGTATTATATATTACACATGCAACTAAGGGCGGAGCGACGTATAGCTTTGGTGGGACAATTGCCCCCACATCAATTTTTTATAAGTACCCCTAGAGGTGTATAAAATTATAAAAATATTAGTCTTATCTCACTTAAAAAACAAAAGTATGGGTCATACTAAAAAAATTAACACTATTTTCTATAGGTCAATTCTTCTTCTCTCAAATCTCTCCCTATATTATCCCACCTGACATAAGGGACTAGCTCACACAACCCGTGTGCATGATGAAATAGAAATTATTAAAATTTAAGAGTATGTCTTTATAATGCCTAAGTTTTAGAAGCATTGTTAATTATAGAAATAAATAATAGCAAAATAGTTTTGTAATTAAGAAATGAGATAGTATTAATAAGTTTTGAAATACTCCACTTGCACACTAATCAATATTAAACTTGGGTGTGTCCCCTTGGAACGGTAAGTGATTAAGATATGATGTTGCTAGATTAGGTTATGAGATCGAAACTTGATGTATTCGAGTATATAGTAGTTACTTTTGATTTATCTTCTCCATATTGACATACAGACGAACTGACAGAGATACTAGGGGCCAACGAATCACCCTTTAATACAATATTAAAGTTGAATACCTCATATAAAAAAACTAAACTTAATTGATGTAAATTGAACTCATCAGGCTGAAATATATAACCAGACCGAAAAGAATAGGCTAAACTTTAAGTTAAAAAGAACTAGGATATAAACAAATGAGAGATCTTGCGGCTAGCTTGCGACCGCTTGGCCACGAAGTTATGGTTGCATGGTCAAGTGACTGCAAAACCACAATCACCTAGGTAATTTTACGGTGGTAAAAAATGACTACATTCGTTCCGAGTGTCTCTGTCAACTCGTCTCAAGTTAATATGGAGAAGGTAAATCATGGGTAGCTACTAGTTTTTGGAATAGTGATTGGTGCATGAGGAAGGTATTTACCTAGACTATGTCAAAATTCAACCTCAGACCTCATGATGACAATATCTCATACATTAGCCATTAGACCATCCGAGACCACTATGCAATTTCACGGTCTACTCTTTAGTGGACAAGGGGAGGGATATTTTGAAAACCCAATGAGTAATTTAGTAATTTTAAAAGTACGATACATAATTTAAATATTTTGAAAATTTAAAGAATCACTTAATTGTAGATAATAATGGAGGGAGGAAAATTTAAGCAGCAAAATTGAGGAAAAATTAAGCAGCAAAATTAAAACTTTGAAATTTAATTTGTGTATAAAATATTTTATTCAAAATAAATAAAAATCTATCAAGTGGCCCGAAGGAACATAATTCCTAAGAATATTAGAAAATAAAACTAGAATATTCAAATAAAATCAAGATCTATCTATATACTAAAATCATATAGTCAATAATGGACTTACATAGTTTTATCCTATATTACAAGAGACTATTTCTGCGATTTAAATTCATGACCATCAAATCACATGATAACAATTTTACTATTATACCAAAGCTCCCCTTTAACTATAAAAGACCTCTCTCTACTCAATTACTGCCTGGAGCATATATGAGAAACAATACACAGTATACTTACACCCGATCACAGTTAAAAATCACTAGTTTGATGGTTCTTGGGAAGTCAACCCTTAATCTTAACCGTCTAAAACGATTACAATTCATGGTTCACAATCGTCGGTTCACGATTCGCCACAGTTTGATTAGTATATTACAAAAATTATAAATTCATAAAATAAAAAAAAATCTTACACTTATGTAAGTTATCTACGTATCCCCATAACAGATAGGGGAATCAAAGCTCACGTAGTTCTCTTATATTTTCCCCCTTTTATCTTATAAATGACATTGTTACTCACTTCTATTTCCCATATTTGTTCCTTTGGAATCAAATTATTTGACTTCGTCATTTGAACGTTGCATTCTTTGTATTTTTTTCGGCTCTAGTTCAATTATTAAATAATGTTTGGGCTTCCAAAAAATTGAGAGACAAAGTCAATCATTATTCATTCAATATGTTACCATGGGCACTGAAAGTTTGTTCCATAACAATTGTTGACACTAGACAAGCTAAAATTTCTTTAGCGATTATAGAGAGGACGGAAAAACTTTCAGCTTTCTGTGACTACCACTTTAGAATATCAAAATCTGCTTCGTTATATGTTTCATTAAAATCAAAATAAGTCAGTAAAATAATTCTCAAGTTCCTATATAGAACTTGAGAATCCTCATGGAATTTTCGTTCGTTCTTGTAATAAAATTTATGTTTTTGTAAATTTTAAATTTGATTTTCTAAAATTTTTAATCTATCTGAAACACATAAATTTAAAACATGACATATGCAACGAATATGAAAAAAAAAATGATCAATAATAGGTTAAAAAATAAATTTTAGTTCATCAATACCGTTAACATTATAAAATGATATTGAAACTATTTTATAAGTTAATCCATATTTTTCTAAAATTAAACATAATAATTGTGATATCTTGTGAGCAATGTGATTCATCAAATACTCTATATGCTAACAATATTTTTTGGATATTCCAGGAGTTATCGATCCAATGACAAGTCATACTCATATATGAATGTATTTGCCAATGATCACTCTAAATATCGAAACATAAATAAATTTTATTATTTAATTTACTAAATTCTTCAATTAATTTTTTTCTCATATTTTACTAATTTTTTAATTGTACGAGTAAGTACACTTCTAGGAACACATTTAGCAAATAGATTAAGAGATTCTTTATAAAATTTTCAAATGTGTATTTAAACCTAAAACTAAATGAAAGATGTTCTACGGAAATAAATCTAGTTAATGATTCTCTTAATTTTTAATCAAAATATAAAAATAAATCAAAATCAATACTTCCATTAGTTAAAAATCTAAATAATTGTGATTTAGAACCGTCAATTCCATATTCCATCGAGTGTTTCACTTCTACGTATCGTTTCAGTAACCTATAAGCGTCACCCGCTTGGAATTTATAGGAAGTATTACAGTGCTCATTTTGCACACAATTCTCTCGACAGAAGAGTGACATTTTCAAAATGTTTAGTATAAATAGAAAATTTTAAATAAGAAACTTTCCGAACT
The DNA here is from genome assembly GCA_037833815.1 of Zingiber zerumbet. Taxonomy (NCBI): domain Eukaryota; kingdom Viridiplantae; phylum Streptophyta; class Magnoliopsida; order Zingiberales; family Zingiberaceae; genus Zingiber; species Zingiber zerumbet. The sequence continues at coordinate 2,643,842 of JBBMJZ010000096.1, read as the reverse complement.
TTAGAAGTAATTGTATTGGTATTTCTTTATGTTCCAAGTGTCGAAAGTTGTTTTTTCTCATCGTCAATGGATTGAATGTTGAACTCATTCAAATTCACTATTTTCTTACCCCTCCGCGATCGAGATGATAAATCTCCTCGTCCTCAGCCTCCTTTCATTATAATCGAAGCTTGGAATTGGAGTTGAAAGTGTGTAAAGATCGTAGAATTGAGAATGAAAGTAGAGAAGATTGATATGAAAATAATAAAATAAGCTCTCTATTTATAGAATTTGAATAGTAACAAATATTAAATCATAGTCATTGATCAAAAAGTGATCAAATGATCTCAACCGTTGAAAAAAATATATTAAAAAAGCACTCATTTATCCCTAACGGCTAGAACTGGCAACTCTAACCGTCGAAACTGACATTCCAACGTTCAAAAGAAGAAAAAAAAAACAAAACTTGAACTGACAGTTATTTTGAGCTAGAATCGTAACCGGCCCAACATAGGGCCGGGCTAGTTATGGTTTCTGACCAGAACTAAGTCAATGGGTACTCGACTCGTTATCCTGGTTACAGGCCCGGATTGGGTCCAGGCCCGACCCATGGTCAGGTCTAAGTACACATGCCTATTAACATATTATTGCTATTAGCAGAACAAAAATAATCATACAGCTAGAAAGAAACAAAAGACATGAGCTACGGTTGATTATGAATTATTAATTTAGCAAGATGACAATGACAAATATAAAATTATTCACAAGGAAAATTTATACAAAGAAGAGGAAAAAGGGCTGAAGTTATCAACAGGAGAAAAATGCAGAAAGAATTGCTGGACAACATATACCTGTTCTGCTGTCAAACGGAATTTACATCTTCTCATAGTGAAACACTAGGGGAATCAGAAAGGATTTAAATGGAATAGTTTGAAGAAATATCATGACCTTCAAGTAAGGCAAGCGACTTCAGATGAATTTGACTGTATACATTTAGGACTCCACCCAAAAACTTCATTTGTATGAGAATCTACTCAACTGCATTGGGCGTTAGGGACTTTGATCAAGAGCCATCGTATTGTACATGTTGTCAATCATCATTATCTGCAAACAGAAATTTTAAGTGGCTCCATGAACAAGGAAAAAAAGAGACAAGTCTTCAGATCCCTAGCTTGATCTGCTTTACTTTTGAAATGAAAAGTAAGGAATGTTTGATGAGAATAAGTAGGCATCAAAATTAAAATCATGCTGTGACTCGATACTTTAGATAAAACATCTCCTAGAGATTGTCTTGGTTTATCTGAGTATGCCTACCTGATCACAGATGGCACAAGTATCACTTCTCTCCATCCATTCTAGAATGCAAGACAAATGGAAATGGTGTTCACATTTTGTTGAGATACGAGGATTCTCTGCATCATAATCTGAAAAGGAAGGGACAGCAAAGGAACTAATCAGATTATCAAAACCGAGAATGTAGAAAGTATAGTTTCACACGCTTCCCTTGACACAAACTGAACATTTAGAAACAGTCATTCCACAGGAAATATGTTCACATTTAATGCTTAAATATGGTTCCTTCATCCCAGAAAACTTAAACATAAGCATCTAAATCAGTCTAGTTGCAATATCAAAACTCACTATTCTCATAAGCAAATGGAAGGACTGTTTCAAGATAAACTTTATTTGTAATAAACTATAATCAAATAGATGTAGGGCAAAAAGAATAGCAACTATCATGGACCAGCATAAAAGGTCATATTTTTTTACTTTAACATGGTTCTAATATCTTCACCAAATAATACATATGTCATATGGTTCATGGCATAAAATTGCATAATGTCCTTATACTTCATCAGATAAGGCATCTCAACTAGAAAAGCAGAGTTAAATGAGCATTGGGAAAGCCTATAATCAAGTTATTTAAATTAACCAGGAATCCTAGGGTGATAACAGATTAGCACAAATCAGATGCAGCTGAAAGTCTAAAACAGATCAAGTAAAAGTTGTCAGACTTGAAACTAACTATAACCGAGTCTTAATCACTTAATATCATAACTGTGTTGCGATGTTGAAACATATACTGTAAAAATAATTCACTTCAAGTACCCCCAAAAAAAACTACCTTCAAGACAAATAGGGCAAACATCCTCCTCATCTGAAATTGTGGCAGGTTTACTGATCTCATCTTCATTAATTTTAGGGGAATTTTTCTCACTGTCAGTTTTCTTCTTGCAGTCTGATGTTTCAAAACAATCATTATTCTGTCCTGTCGTCTGGGAATTCAGTATAGGTGTTTGATCAGTTTTGTTGCCACCAATCTCAACATCTCCGGGCAATGTTGATTGGCTCTCCAAACTCGTGTCATAGGGCAAAGGTGCAGGAGGTGATTGGTAAGTATCAGGTGTTGATGTGTCCAGATTAGTATCGACGAGCAATCCTAAAGAGGTTGCTGGCAACGTATCATGGTTGGTAGATGACAATTGTTCATGCTCTTCCAAATCTCGAGGACACTGCAAGTTGTGCTAAGAAATTTAGAATATAACTCTTCTGATACCAGATATTTCATAGGCAGTAATGATTATGAAGCCTATTATCACCGAAGAAATATGCAAGCAACAATATAAAACAGAATTAAAAATCAACAAAAAGATAGAATTAAACTACCAAGTTGTTCCAAGCAGACTCAAAGGCTCACAATAAATCTGATCAGCTTATTTTATTACCAAAAAGACAGATCCATTACTAAATGAAATTCCAATAAGATTTATAGCTCATGTTTTCATGCTTGCTTTTCAAAAGGCCACTAATTTTTGTTTAGGCGTTAGAGAAATTACAGTTGCTTCTTTGTGTCACTAGTAGGCAAAACATAACACAGATATACATGATGGATACACAATCACAAAGATGTTTTATTTGACAATTGCCAATATTCATCATGATTATAACTGATCATTGCTTTCTACTTCTACCCTTCAAATATTTTGCTCACCTCCATTTTCACTCTCTACCAAAACTTCTCTTCATATGTAGCCATGTTACATGACAAGCCACAACTAAACTTGAGAAACACTAAAAATAAAAGTACAGAGTTGAACATGCTTCCAAGAATATCCACTCAGATCCAGATTAACTTTTCCATGGTTCTTGGAAAATGCTTTCCTCTATGGAACTACCAGAAAACTTTAGTTTAGAGCTTAAAACACAATAATCTCAGATCAAAAGATGTTTTTGTGTTGGATTAATCATTATAATTTAAAAAAAAATAGTGAGAGGATCTAAATTAGTTGTGAAATAAACATACTAAGATATTTTTTGGTTCTTAATAAGAAGTCCAAAATTATGAAAAAACCTTCCAGATGTGGACCAAGTACTGGATCATGACTGAAATGCATTGGATCATGAGGGAAACAAGCCCAAAACATGGCTTGTATATTCTAGGAGGGATAAAATAAAAAGGGGGCTAAACAAAATTAATATATAGTCATAGTTTATGTTTCAGAGTCAGTTATATCTTTGTGGTAGTTATTGTTAGCACGTTTTAGAGTATGTGTGGATATAAGTTTGTGGGGAGTTAGAGGGGAGGGCATCTAAAGAATTATTGTCATAAGAAAGCATTGGCTTTAACGAAAGCATTGGCTTTGGCTGGTGGAGAGAGTTTTCTTTACCATATTGTTTGTGTTAACCTTAATACAATTCTGTGTTTTGTGTGTTCCTCCATTCTGAATTTTGGATTCCTAACATTGGTCCGACCTACCAGAAGTAAGAGGGGTTGTATGCTTAGAAGGAATGCCACACAAATAGGGAAGAAATCAAAGGTATTATCCAACGATTGATGTCTGAAGTACAACAACATGATTCTCTTTTACAAGTGATCATCAAGCAATTAGGAACAAGGGTTAAAGCAACACCATTCGAGGAGGCATCCATTTTTGCTGATCAGTCATCTCAATCTAAGCCTCAAGAGCATCAAAGTGATCAATTGGAAGAGTAAAGGATGTCTGTTAAGAAAATGGAATTACCAATGTTTGATGGTTGGGATCTAGTAGTGTGGATGACTGGGGTTGAAATTTATTTCGAAGTCCAGAATACTACTAATGAAGTTAAGGTCAAGTTGGCACATGTAAGTATGAAAGGCACTACAATTCATTGGTTTAATCTTCTTAAGGAGATTGAAGTTAATCTAACTTGAGAAAAACTTAAACACACTCTCATAGCCCGTTATGGAAGGTGTAGACATGTGAATCCTTTTGAAGAATTGGCAGCATTAAAACATACTAGAAATGTGGAAGAATTTATTGAAGCTTTTGAGTTGATTTCTTCAAGTTCTGCGTCTTCCAGAAGAGCAATATATTGGCTATTTCATGAGTGGATTACTACCTCATATCATAAGAAGAGTTAGAACGTTGAATCCACTATCTAGAGGGCAGTTAATGTAGATGGCAAAGGATGTTGAAGCGGAATTGCTAGAGGAAGGGGAGATCCCACAAAAGACACTAGGGAAGGAGAGGTTATGGAGCAATTTCAGCCAAGGCAACGCTGGTTTGGGCAGTTTTCGACCATATATAGGGTATAATTCAATTCAGAAGAAATTGGGTCAGTCTTTCCAAATGGGCAAAACAAATACAACAACATGATGGGGTTCTAACAATATTCGTAATTCTAAGAAAGCTATTGGAGAGTACAGTGTGCAAGCATATCTACCCAATGGATTGAAAGTACCACTTGAAGATGATGTGGAATCAAAATATGTGATTGCTAGTAGGACATTGTTCATAATGGTGAAGTGATTCGTCAATCCCTAGTTAAAAGGAAGGGCAAGAGCATGATGGACACAACATGGGTGGATGATTTCACTCTTAGAACTCAATTTCCTTATCTTAGCCTTGAAGACAAGCCTATAACTACACTAGGTGGTAATGATAGGAACCAAGTTCCGGATGTGGACCAAGTGCTCGATCATGGGTGAAACATGTTGGATCATGAGGGAAACAAGCCCAAAACATGGCTTGTATATTGTAGGAGGGATAAAACAAAAAGGAGGTTGAACAAAATTAATATATAGTAGTAGTTATATCTTTGTGCCAGTTATGTTAGCATGTTTTAAGTATGTGTGGATATAAGTTTGTGGGAAGTTAGAGGGGAGGGCATCTAAAGAATTATTGTTGGAAGAAAGCATTGGCTTTGACGAAAGCATTGGCTTTGGCGGGTGGAGAGAGTTTTCTTTACCAAATTGTTTGTCTTAACCTTAACACAATTTTGTGTTTTGTGTGTTCCTCCATTCTAAATTTTGGGTTCCTAACAAAACCAGAATCATCTCTAGTGATGTAATAAATAAAAAATGATCCAATTGAATTTATTCTAACTATACAACCTGCATAGGTGCAATAAACAAGATAAAAAAAAAACTGGGAAAATTCCATACAAGATCCATGGAACAACAGTTTACTCATAAAATCCATTTTTTTGTTAGGCCTAACAAAGAGATGAACCTCAAAATTAACCTATATAATGATTGGGCAGTTCACGCTCGTGCAGAAAATGAATAAATTTGCAAGCATCTTTAGTTTATGTTGCTGGGTCATTTCGCAGAAATTAATCTGCCCATCCTTCAGTACTATCAATTGAAGAGGCAACAGATTTTACTAGACAAGAGCTAGTTTTAAACACGTGTAGGCCACCAGCCACAAACTCCCAGATGGTCATCCCATTTACTACTGTAGAGATGCCACTCCCATTTTGAAGTTATTGTTTCATAGTACATACTAGTGCTAGTTTCCTTTAAATCAAATGAGCTCTATGTTCATCAAAGATCAACCGAGTTTGGAGGAAGATAATTTCTCTGGAAACTGGAATGACTTTTTATCAGATTCATGGAACAATAGACTTACTCAAAAAAACCTTTTTTGTTTAGCCTAAGATCTGAATATTAGCCTATCTGATGATAGGATAGTTTAATATAGTGCACAAAATGACAAATGCAATTGTAAGCATCTTTAGTTTGAGTTGTTGGGGTCATTTCTAGGTAACTAATCTGTGCACCCTTCAGTAGGTAACTTGGAGAAGTAGCTGACTTTCCTACAAAAGTGATAGCTTTAAGTAGATGCTGTAGGCACCAAACACACATCCAGACTCCCAGATGGCCATTATATTTATGGCACCTATGGTATTTTTAAGACTCATAATCTAGTTTCCCCCCTACGATTTTGAAGCTAATTTCATGCTATTAGTTTACTAGTAAAATGAGCCCATATTTTCATTAAAGATCACTGAACTTGGCTGGAAGAAAATACCTCTGGAAATTGGATAACTACTTAAAAGATTTTGGGACAATAGTTTACTCAGAAAGCCCAATTTTGTTAAGTCTAACAAAGAGATGAACCTCAAAATTAACCTATATGATGACAGGGAAGTTCAGTATAGTACAGAGAAATGGCAAATGAACTTGCTTTATTTTATGTTTTTGGATCATCTCCAGGGAAGCCTACCCCACCTAATGGGATAAGGCTTAGTTGTTGTTGTTGTTGTTCATCTCTATCAATGAAAGAAAGTTTTGTAATGCATGGACAGCTTGTGAAGCTTGAAGCTAAGTAATTTTTGCCAAGGCTGAATCATTAAATAAAACAAATAAATAAATAAAAAACCCTTCCAGCATAATCAATGAAATCTTGTAGGAATAAACTCAACAAAACAATGTGTGAAATACCAACCACTAAATACAGTTATATGCAGAAATCCTTGAGCAACTGATATACGTAAGGGATATTTAAGTTTCCATACTAGAATAAACATGACAAACACAATAATCCAAAGGAAAAGATCTACTCACGTAGTAGTAAGCTGGTGGTTGGCCTGATTCAACTCCTCTTGAAGAACAGCAACAACAACCGCCCATTACCAATTTATTTTTTGGTGTTAGTCTAAGTCAAAGTACAATCCAACTTAAATGTGCACCAGAACTTTACATAATTCTCTTTGAGTTTTCAATCTGAAATAAGAAGCATAAATTCATGTTAGATCTTTGACACAGCACAAATACCATGTAATAATCTGCACTCCTTAAAAGTAAAATTTGGCATCAATCATACATACATAAGCATGCTAACTCATCAAACATAATTAATAAAAATCAGTCCAAGTACATAAGCAGATAGAAATAAAGATAGCCTTCTCTTCTTTAATGAGGCACTTCAACTAATTCCATAAATGAAACACTTCAAACAAACCATTGTTGATGGGTATTTCAATCCTCAAGTAAAAGTTCCTGAGACGTGTGCTTACAAATGTGATGAGTAGTTCAATGGTCTTGCAAAGGGAAAACCAGGATTAGATTGGCTATCCAGTGTCCCAGGAAGAATTTACCTAGTCTATAGTCATTGTAAGACCTGATTAGAAACTGCCCATCATCAACTAATTTGGAATAAATTTTGCTCCACTTAGTAGCAAATTAAAGATTACAACAAGCAAACTCAAAGAGGTCCCAACATTGTCCTAGCTTAAATGTAGGAAAGCAAGAAACAACTCAAGTTGTCTGCCATATCGTCGTTGAGAGCTGCAGACAATTGTATGTTTCCTTGATTGTGCTAGATTCATCAAAGTTCAAACAATATGTTGACTGGGTGGCTTTATTATTATATACAAAATGTCAAATATTTGCAATACATAAATACAACTGACATTTAGAATGTAGACGCATAAAAACTAGAAGTTCTAAAGCACAATCTTTAAAAGGAAACTATAAAAAAAAATGTTAATAGACTATACTGAAATATTTGCCACAATTTGTTGTCGTCTAATATAATTAAAAGCTTCCATTCATTTAATAACTCTCATTAAAAGTTTTCTGTTTTATCCATCCTGTCCAGATATTAGATGCTAGAACTCCATTGACAAATAATCGAATTGTTATGGATGTTTAAGACATCGGTCTTATCCTATTCGAGAATAGATACATCCATGCAACCATGAGCCTTTAAGTTCTTTACTTGCGCATGATAGCGCGAATGATGCAACAACACCCGGACTCCTCATCATTAACCAAATCATCTAGACCGCAAGGTAGATCCAATACTTAAATTAAATAAACAAAATAGAGTAAACTTCTTACAATTTCAGGAAGAAAGACGTGCACAGAGATCTAACTCAAACGCCAAATCGACGAAAGAACACGAAAATCGAACAGTCACTCCATTCCAATCAATAAGGAACGGGAAGCGGCGATGAAATAAAGGGGAATCCAAGGGCTTACCGAGATGGCCGTGAATTTCCAAATCCTACCGTCGAAGAAATCTTTGTCGGACCATCGACGGAGAAGAAGAGAGAGGAGAACGTCGTCGGCCTTTTCCTTTAGCAGTCTTCTGCTTCCTCCAAAATTTCAGAAAGAACGGAGAAAATAGCTGAGGCTTTATTTATTTTTCATATACGGCTACGCCGCATATGTCCAGAATTATACGTAGACTTCTACGTAATTAACGACAAAATTAGTCACCTCGAGATGCCACGTCAGAATTGTTTGTCGTACTCAGTAATTAGTCACCCTGTACGTCCGTGTCTGGGACCACCGACTGGGATCGTTATTTCACCTAATGATCGATTGGTGAACAGTCGAGTACCGAAACATAACTGATAACGGAGAGTGTCAACTGTGGAGAACGTAGTTGGAGCGAATCTCTTAACGACTTAAGTCACGATCTAGCGGGACCCTACGCGGGGAGCGAATTGCATACAGTGAGGTCACGTGGTGAGTTTAATTCGAGGAAAAAAAATTGATACCGTTTATCTAAACATTCAGTTGTCGTTGGCTAGAAAAATATAGATATAGATAAATCATAAAGATATTGAGCTCTGATGGTAAAAAGTAAATATATTTATCTTTAGTGTTTTCGTTAATTTATCGGTTTTGTCGAAATTTAAATTTTAGATTTATGATGACAATATTACATGCGCTAATCAAAATATTTAACTGAGTCTTAGGAAAGTTAAGCCTTCGATGAAATATTTTATAGAAATGAATCTCAAAATTTATTAAAATAAATATTTAAGTAAATACCATCTGCACGTGAGGGTCACGTGGAGATATTAATGATTGAAGTACGTTTGCATGATTACCTTAATTGAGATTTTGTGGGAATCTAATTGAATAGAGATTAAAATTTAAACACTTTATGTACATAATTTAAATAATTTTGTAAAAATCTTTATCTCGATGAGGAATTTTACTATAAGAGGATTATTTTCATTCTAGAGATTTTCTATAGTAGATTCGTAAATTATGTGAAAAATAATAAATTATGAAATTAATTTATAATCGACCGTCAATAGGTGGAAGGAGTTTCTAAGAGATTTTACTTTAGCATTGTTCGATTGGAGAAAATAAATTAACCGATACGATAGAAATTGGATGTCCGTAGCCAAGTGCTTATTTGTATTCTTCTAGTAGAATGATTTCTTATCCAAGATTAACATATAATCATAGGGTAGTTGTCCCAACAAAACTCCTTTCATACTTAAATGAGATTAGTCATTGTTCACATACTTTGCATTGGACTTAATAAGGGTGTGTCAGACTCATACAGTAGTGCAACGCAAAGACAACGCTTGAGGACTCTAATAGCAAACTATTGTAACGAACTCTTCCTCATAAAAAAATTAATTTCATTTTTTTATATCAAAGTCCTGACTCTGTTTGTCATAACTTATCCACCAATCGGTCACTCAAAGCGCATCCAATTATTTGGAACTGCCAAGTAGCTTCTTGCAACACAAAGTAAATGAGTAATAACAGTAGTATTATGAATAAGCTTACTTATCTTTGGTAGATGTTTAACTCCCAATCGACCAATCTAAATTTTAGTGTCAATATTTTAGCTCTTAGTGGACTCTCTTAGACTTCCATCATCTAGTTTTCAACTAGATCTTTCTTGCATAGTCCCATTAGGGCTTTCCGCTACCTTGGTTCCTAACCAGAACTTCCATTGCCAAGTACCACTATGACTTTCTAATCCATTCCTCCCACCACTTACATTATGCACCATTGAATTTCAAATCTAATTTTTGAGTATTGAACTTAGAAAACAAGCACCATTTGGTTCTAGACCCATCCCCTATGCGCAAGATTCTCATATTGAACATTACCTGACTCCAGAGCACCAAATCCTAAGGTTGAGCACTATCTAATTTCGAACTTGATTTTCGAGCACTTGCATGACTCTAAATCCAATTCCTGAACACTACAAGATTCCGAACCCTAAGTGCTCTTTGGCTCCGACTCAAATTCAGAGCACTCTCTGGTTTCCACTTCGTATAAAAACTAAGGAACTAAGCTCACTCTTCCTTTTCTTTATGGGTTCTATCCGAACAAGCCATCATTGATAATTATAAATTATTATGGAGTATCATGTACCATTGGATTTCGAATCTAATTTCTAAGTAATGAACTAAGAAGCCTAGCACCATTTGGCTCCATACCCATCCCCTATGTGCAAGATTCTCAAATCGGACATTAATTACCCGACTCTCAAGTACCAAATCCTAAGGCTGAGCACTCTATGACTTTGAATCTAATTCCAAGCACTTGTATGACTCTGAATCTGGTTCTTGAGCATTGTAAGACTCCGAAACCCGAGCTTTCTTGGGCTCTGACTCTGATTCCTGAGTACTCTTTAACTCTACCTTCAATTCCCGAGCACTCTCTAATTCCTATTAGAAAGAGGAAAGGTGAACTAATATAAAACAATAATTTTGGATAATCTTATGGTTGAAGCCAAATGACTTTTTTATACACGTTATAAATAATAATAAAAAGATTAAATATGACATAATATAATAATAATAATAATAATCGTAGTAGTAGTGAATATAATAAATTTAGAAATATTATCTTTTGGTATTAATTCATGTTGATCTTAATTATAATGTCAAATATGATAAATCTCGATTAATTAAAATTAATTTGAGATTATTATCCATTATTGCATCCTTTGTTGTTATTACCCCTTAACAAACTCAAGGGAAGCAAGGGCGTAGCCAGGGGTGGGCTTTGCTGGGCTCCAGCCCAGTGCAGCTCAGCAAATCAATCTAGTAATTTTAGGCATCAACTTGACTGTGCTGGGATAGGCTTTGCTGGGTTTAGCATTTTTAGCTCAGGGCAGTATAGCTAAGCAAGCAACCCAACAATGTTAAGCCTCATCTTGGCTACGCTGGGCTAGGGCTTTATTGGGCTCAGCGTTTTTAGCCCAGGACAGTTGTTCAACCTGGCTACGCCATTAAACGGAAGTGCCCGAATATTGAATTTGATTGCTAACTTAGTAAAATGTTATCTAAATAATGGCTTGGTGAATATATCAATAATTTGATCTTCTATAGAGACATAAGAAACTGAAAGTTATCGAGTCATCACATATTCATGAACAAAATAAAAAGCAATCTTCACATGCTTGGTATGAGCATGAAATACTATATTAGCCACAAGATAAGTCCCTCCAATATTGACACATCAAATTTTGGGAGTAGCAGTTGGGAAAAATGTCATTCTGAAAGAAGCTAAGAGATTATAACCAAATAATTTTGGATGTCGCATTAGTTATAGTTTTATATTCAACTTTAGAGGTTGCTCCTTTAAAAGTCAAGAAATAAGATTTGGCCCAAGAAATATGATATATCCACTAGTAGAATGTCTATCTTCATGAGATTCAGCTCAATCTACATCACTGTAGACAATCAACTGTCGTGAGCATTGATGCTATAAAAAAAGACTTGTAGAATGGTTCCTTTACGATAGTGAAGAATTCACTTAAAACATTTCCAATGGTGTTCAGTAGGAGAATGCATAAATTAGCAAGCATGATTGAGAGAAAAAATAATATTGGGTCATATGATAGTGACATATTATAGGGCCCAACAATACTTTAGCAGATCTATGATCTGTTGATATCCCAAGGTAGTTTTGATATGATCAAATAAGTTAGGTTAGGTCTTGTTGTGTTTAACTTTGTGTCTAAGTGTGTAGGAACTTAGGAGCACAAGACATAAAGCAAAAGAAGCAGCTAGTAAGAAGGATGGTACGGGAGAGAGTCGACGGGCTCGGTGCGTCTTAAGGACGAGGCGCTGCGGAAGAATACACCGCCAGACGGAAGGGAGTGTGCGGTGTTTCCGAGGGACGAGGAGCCGGAGCGGAAGATTGCTCGAGGAGCAAAAGACGCAGCTGTTGGAGGGACGACAAGCTATGGAAGAGTATGTTGGCCGATGAGAAGGAAGCACGCGGTGATTCCTAGGGACGAGAAGCCGGAGCGGAAGCTTGCTCGAGAAGGCCAGAAGTTGGGTTCGGGTGAGCCCTATTCCGGATGGCTGAAATCACCCAAGCGAACGGAAAGACCCGGACTAAAGCAAGTAGAGCCGAAGCTGAAGGCCCAGAGAGAAAGTCAACAAAATGTTGACTTTCCCCTTTGGGGTGCCTGGAACGATTCCGGGTGCCCA
>JBBMJZ010000096.1:2608735-2623317 GCA_037833815.1 Zingiber zerumbet | reverse complement strand
ACCCACCAGATCTTTCTGTCAATTGTCAGACCCACAGACCCAATTGGACTTCGACCAGTTGTCAGGTCTTGCAGACCCAACCGGACTTTCCGCCAGATATCGGGTCACTCTTTGACCATCTAGACTTCCTACTAGCTATTAGGTCCAATAAATCTAGCTGGATTTCAGCCTGGTGTTAAGTCTTCTAGACTCATCAAGTCCTGTACACTTAGTAACAATATTAGATAACATAGCATCTAACTTTAATCCATTTGTCATTTATCAAAAGCTAAGTTTAATCATTGAATCTTACTGCACCAATAGTTTTGAACTGTGAACTGTAAACTGTAACTGTCTTGGACGATTAACATTAAAGATCAACCTATCAGGAACTGTTAAACCTATGATTCCGAACTGTCGAACTGATGGTTCTGAACCATCAGACATGTCTAATAAACACAAGAATTTGTCACAATTATGAAAATCCATATAAATAAATAAATGGGAGAATATTTTGAAAAAACAAATGTCCTTTTAAATAAATATAAAAAGTAAATACACTATGGGCCTGATCTTTGTTCTATTGCAGTAAATATGTAGCACCCCTTGAATTTTGACAAATAATCAATGAAGACATGGTATTAATCTTTCTCATTCAAATCATCTTAATTAATCATCTTTATTAAGTATTTGTATTAATTGTCCATGTTATCTAAACAATCTAACTCCTCACTTAACATGTATAACTGCCAAATGGACAACTATAATAAATGCCCCTTCACCGTCAGCTTCGCTCACATTTCCTCAATTTGATCTCCAGCCGTCGAAGCTGCGCACGGGTCATTCCATCCGCCGGACTGCGGCGGCAGCACCCACTCCTCGCCGTCGATGTACGACGCGTCCATGAACCGACCAGCCTCGCATCGCCCCAGCTGCTTCGCATACGCCGCCCTCATCGCGGAGCCGGCGCCTGGCCCCGTGCACTCGTACTCCCCGAAGTACACCCACCTGCAAACTGCTCGATAAAATGCCAACGAGAGAGAAAGAGAGAGAGAGAGAGCAAATGCATGCAATTGCAGAGGAGGACCACCGACTGGTCTCTCGACGGGTCGTTCCAGTCGTTCCACCCTTCCGGAGCTACGATGCCGGGCAGGTACGTCCGGGAGAAGACGGCGGTGGAGTAAGCTCCCCAAGCGCGCCCCAGCCAGATCCTGCCGCTTCCCTCCACTCTGCAGTTCACGAACGAGAACCCGGTGTCCTCCTCCATCGACGCCCTCCCCTGCGCCGTTATGCATCCCGTGATCCCTCCCTCATCGGCCGGCGCTTGCTTCGCGATGGAATTGATCGTGCAGTCCTGCAACGAGAACTGATCATATACGAGAGAAACAGGAAGCAGATTCGAGTTATTTCTTCGTGATTAATTGTTTACCTCGTACAAGGATTTGGCGTTGCCGAAAATGAAGTCGATCGAGCCTTCGATGAAGCAGCCTCGAAAGTAATGTCTGCCGCGCTCATCGAGCAGCGTGTCTTGCGCGCCGTAGAATCCGCAGCCGTAGAACGCCGCCTGGTCTCCGGCGATCCTGAGCGCCACCGCTTGCGCTCCGACGTCTCCCGGCAGTGCCGGAGGAGCAGCATTCTGCCGAGAATGAGATCGTACGTAAATTAACTTGAAAAATTGGATACAAATCAATTCGATTCAGCTTGCCTGAAAACTGATGTTGTAGGCGATGAAATTGAAAGCGAAGATCGAAACAGAGGCGCTGTAAATCGTTCCGCCGGTGGAATTGGCAGTGTCGTTCCATGAAATGGCCGTGTTCAAGTAGCCTTTGCCTTGCATGGTGATGTTCGTCTTGTTCGCCCACACCACCACTTTCTCCCTGCCTCAATTTGATCTTTGTCATAATCAAAATTTTAGATTTTTCAAAGAATTTAGAAGATTAAAACCACCGGTAGATGCCGGCGTCGACGATGATAAGCGTCCGGCTCAGGCTAAACTCTGGAACGGCGTCGACCGCCATCTGCACGCTACTGAAATCTGCACACCCCCGCTTATCCACGGTGAGCACCAGCGTCACGTTCTGCTCGGAAGCGATCGGCGACGCCCACCTGGAGCTATCACACCACCCTGTCTTCGGCTGCCTCCGGTGGTGACTTCGACGGTCGCGGCGGCCGCTCCGCCATAGGAGTGACGGGCTCAGCGCATTGCTGGCGGTGTTGGCGCTAGGAAGTACCAGTAGGCCGTGAGGGAGAACGTGGTTGAGGTGGAGGAGAATGGAGACGAGGGCGACGGCGACGGCTGAGGTCCAAAAGAAGAACGGCTTCATAATTGGCGTCCACATGTCGGTGGTAGCTTTGACGCCGTCGGCGATGAAGCTACAATATATTTATTTGCCTACTAGCTCAGGGGAATCGTAAAGGGGAAGCAAAGTGAGCTCCGGTGGAGGTTGGAGACTGCCAGTGGCACAGTGATGATGAAGAAGATCTCTTTTCCTTCGTTTTTTTTTTACCAAAAGGAGCAGTTCCCTTATTTATCAAAATAAACATCATAATTCTAAAACTATAAAAAATAATATTAAAATAGTATTATTCCTTTCCTATCTCTCCCGCTAACCTCCTAAATTCCACATTATTTTTCAATACAGGAGCTTGATATAAGAAAATATCAGACATAAAATATCAGGTCTGGGCCTGGTATTAGACCATATTAGACCCAGTATGAGATTGATATTTTTCATATCAGAACCAACATGAATGATATGAGAAATATTAGGCTCAGGCTAAGTCTGATATTGGACTATATCGAACCCAGAGTAGGCCTGATATGGAAAAATATTATATCAATCGTGTACTTGATATGTAATTATTAGGTCTGATATGGGAACATGTCAGACCCTTGTTAATCATGGAAAGAGAAGATGCATTAGAAAACGCTGAGAGGGAGGATTTAGGAAGTTGACAGGAGGGGTAGGAAAGAAATAATACTATTTTTGATGCTCTTTTTAGTAGTTTTAAAACTAAAGTGTTCTTTTGGATAAATAAAGAAACATGACCATTCCTTTTGGTAAAAAACCGCTTTTCCTTTGGGTGTAATCCATGACTTAAGCAGAAAAAGATCAAGTCCTTGATATAGAATTGAACATGGATCCATAATATATAAGATTTGATTTATTGTGTCTTGTTTTTCTCTGTAATTCTTCAATGTAAACTTACCTTCAAAATAATTGTTATTCTACCTGCAAATGTACTCAATGGCTGCATCAACTGAAAATTGTCCCTTAAACCAATTAAACATTGATAAGTGGAGTTCGGATATCTTGCACGGCAAAATTATGAAGTTGTATGGATTGGAGGATTTAAGGTTTATTATCTTCAGAGATGATGTTGCTTCTGAAAATGGAAGGACAGAGGTTTCTTCAGAGCGCAAGATGAGAGCAGCTTGCAGTGATGTGATGATGCGAGCAGATGCTCTGGAGATGGAAGAAAAGGAGAGCTTTCATTTTTCAGAAATAATTGTTTAATGTTTTCTGTTGGGATTCTTGCATCTCATAAGAAAAATCATCGAATTCCAAAGCGTGCACTTCAAATTTGATTTTGCCCAAAAGGTCCACCGAAGTTTTGGAATGCTCAAAGAACACACTAAATTTCCATGTTAACATTTCTATTGACATTTACTCTTTTTTTTTTTTTTTTTTGTCCTCTCTTATTCACATACAACATTTACATTTAATAATCTCCTGCTCTCGTTTAAACGGCACTTGTTTATGGTTATTTTTAATTTTAAATCTTTAATAAAAAATTAAAAATATATATATACAAGAAAATTAATAAAATGTTAAAAATATTTTTTCTACTTTTAAATATCTTCTATTTTTAATATCTAATTATAAAATAATAATAAAATAAAATTAATAAAGCTGATTTTATTAATAAAAATAAATAAATAAATAAAAATTACTTTGGTATTGATCTTCAGACATCTGCGCCACATCTTAAATATCAATATCACTGATAGTACTAATTTCTGAATACTAGCACCATAGTGTCATAAAAATTTTAAATCATTCTTAGTATTATTGTGAGAGTCTTAAAAAAAAATAAATGAGAACATATTTAGAATTAGATTCACCTAATAAACCCATATGAATTGGAATAAGTCTGATCATCTCTAAGTTTATTAATGATTTTGACCCAAACTCATTGATAGATATAGGGGACTCGGATTAATGAAAACTTAAAATAAGATGGAAAAGATGAGTGTGTAAAAAGGAGATATGATGAAAAATTCTGATCTGGAGTCTCTTACAAAAAGTTATACACCCATGTTAATTGATATAAAGTTTTGAAACTTTATAAACCTTTTAAATAATACTGGAAATCTTTTACGATGATAACATAGGGCACCCTAGGACTCCAAGTAATTATAGAAACCTACAAAAGTTGGAATGAGTCTGATTAGAGTTCTCTAAGTCGATCAATGAGTTTTAAGTGAAACTCATTAATGAACTTAGATGACTTAGATTTCTGAAATTTTATAATAAGATGGAATTGTAGAATGTGTAAAAAAATATATATGGTGTTCAATCCTAGTTCTAATATATGTAAGTAAAGTTATGATCACGTGTCAACTATAACATATTGTGATACTAGTTTTTGAAGACCAACATCATTATAATACTGGTTTTTTTTTTATAAACTAATACTACAATGTTGATTGTGGGTGAAACAACTCCAAGTAAACATGACCTAAAAGTTGAAGGTGCACACTTTGAATAACATTTCAAAGATTTCCCTAGGTTTTGATCCTTGTTCTAATCTTAACTACAATTGACTTTCATGTAGTTGAATTGTTGATTTGTCAAGTCGTGCGGCGAGTTGCATCGCCCCGATCACAGTCCACTAATCATCCTTCAAGATCCTCACGTAGAAAATTTGCTACACCTTTGCCTTCGCCTCCACCACCGCCACAACCACCACCACCGTAAACACGTTCTCTCGCTCTAGACTCATATCCACCTTGACATGGAATGTTACCGCCAGGTAGTTGTTGAACCATGTTGGCATCCAATAGCACACGTGGTGTTGGTTTATAAAGATCAATATCACTGCAGTGTTGGTTTCTGAAGATCAATATCACAATTTGTACTAATTGACACGTGATTATAGCTTCACCTACATGTATGAAGACTAGGATTGGACACCATATATATCTTCTACACACTCCACACTTTCATCTCATTGTAAAATTTAAGAAATTCAAGTCGTCTATGTCCATCAATAATTTCAGTCAAAACTCACTGATGGATTTAGAGAACTCTGATTGGACTCATTCCAACTCCTGTAGTTCTATAGCTCCCTGGAGTCTAAGGATGCCCTCTGTTATCATATTACTTAGAAGGTTTAAATCAGACTTTGTGTCAATTAGCATGCATGGGTGTATAACTTCATATAAGAGACTTAAGACCAGAATTTCTCACAATATCTCTTTTCTATAAACTCACCTCTTCTATTTTATTTCAAGTTTTTAGAAATATGAGTCTTAGGCCTATTAATGGATTTTTATCAAAACTTATTAATAGACCTAAAGAATTATGATAGGATTTATTCCAACTCCTATAAGTTTATTAGGTGAACTTGATACCAAATATGTCATCGTTTACTATTTTAACGCCCTCCTAATAATGCTCAAAATAATTTAAAATTTTCATGATATTATAGTGTCGGCCTTCATAAATTAGCACTATAGTGATATTGGCATTTAAGACATGGTGCTGGTTTTTGAAGATTAGCACCAAAGTAATTTTAATTTTAATTTTTTGTTATTTTTATTAATAAAATATGTTTTATTAATTTATTTTATTATTCTTTGATAATAAGATATTATAAAAAAATAGAGGATTATCTCACCATGTGCTTAATTCTTATGTACCTATATTTACCTCCCTCTATATCTATAGGACTGATACTAGGGGTCGTTAATGTAGCGTATTTATATTTTAAAAAATAAAAGATATTAAAATATAAAAAATTTATTATTTATGTTTTATTAATCTCTTTTATATTTTTTAATTTTTAGTAAAGTTTTAAAATTAAAAATAAAAATAAACAAATTTAGAGTTCTAATTAAAATTTAAACATATTAATTTTAGTTTTAGAGAAAAAAATAGAAGAAGAAAATTACGAGGAAAGAGAGCCGGAGATTATTAAATGTAAATGTTGCAGGTACATGAGAGAGTAAATGTCAATAGTTGTCAAAGGGATAAATAGAAAACAGGAATTCTAAAACTTAGGTGTACCTTTTGGGCAAAATCAAACGTAAAGTGGGTCTTTTGAGAATTTACCAAAAACTTATTGAGCAAAAATAAAGCATTCTGTTAAGTGTACATAAATTATACTTTAAATTTATTTAGTAGATAAATCAAGGCAAGGCGTCTATTTTTTTAGATTAGTCAGGCAATTTCCGAACACTTGAATTATAAATAAAAATATATATTCAAATCTTATATGTCCATAATTAAATAGATAAATAAGTATGACAGTGCTAAGGGTTTGTAAATGAGATTTTTTTATATAGTTTTTAAAATATCATATCTAAGGTATAAAAACCTACTACCCTCCACAATTAAAAAACTTTATTATAAACCTTAAATCTCATTATTAATTAATTATTAACTCCATCCACGTGGTTAATTTTGAGAGAAAAAAATAACTTTAAAGTTTTAAAACTGCATGCTCTTAAACTAAAACCTCAAACATCATGTCCATAATGATCAGTTTTTTGAGCTCACAAACCTCTTTAAAAATACCTCCTAATACAAATATATAATAGGGTTGGAATACTTCGATAGAATTTTTGCAGCCCTTAAAGCATTTAGCTTGTCACCTAAGAAAAAACCGACAAGAAAAAAAATTATTTATAGGAGACACTCTTTTTACAATGATGGGTGTGGCTAGACATACAAATCATTGGTTAGAGCCTCTTTGTTAGAGATATTTATAGGAGAATAAAAATTATAGAATTTAAAATTATTAGATACAACCAAAATTAGTTTTATTTAGAAGGTTGAGCTGCTTGAGATGGCTAAGTTGTTGAGTAGCTAAACTATCCAAGTGTCAAGTACTCGAGCCATCCTAGTGTGAAGCTAGGAGTATCAAAAATAAATCCAACCCGATCCAAGTTAACATGAAAAAATTAGGTTCAGATTGGAGGTTTTTAGGTTTGAATTAGATTCAGATTGAAGATTTTTGGATCGGGTTCGGGTTTACCTGGGTTGACCTAAATTTAGGTTTTAGTGGACATTTGGGTTAAATTAAATTTTATTTTAAAAATTAAGATACTTTTATATATATCAATATCAATATTAGTATGATAATGATGGAGTATTGAGATAAAAGTAAAAAATTATAGAGAAAATAGTCAAAAAAAAAATATTTTTAACTGGGTTATTTGGGTCGAGTTTGGGTTGGATGAATTTGAGTTCAGGTTTAGGGGTTTCGAGTTGTATTCAGGTTCGGATTAGGATTTTTTATATATAAAAAAATTCAACTTGACTCAAACCCGACTCAATCCACCCGAATTAACACCTCTATGTGAAGTTATCGAGTGTCGAGTGGTCCAAGTGCATACTATCTACTACCGTGTGGGAATCCAAGCCGAGTTTTGTCGAGGCCTATGTTAGACATAGTTTTTTGGAAATAGATTTGTCCCCTCCGAAGATCGTGCTTGTTCGTGGTGAACATAAATATACTCGAACACTATCACAAGAAGCAACAAATGGATTGCTTAATAGAGACAGTGGAGATGAGGGATGAATTTTTTTCACACGTTCTTTTTCTTTTGCCTAAGGTAGGCTTTAATCCACAACAATATTAAATGTTAGGACACGTATGAGCTAGAGGGAAGGGGTAAATAGCTCCCTCTAGCTCAGTTCGCTTATTCAAACTTGATTTGTAGTGGAAACTTGAAGTGAAGGCTCAACAATACTAACACCTTCAATTTTACTTGGTATCTACCAACATGACGTGATTAATATTCCAAGGGTCCACTCCTCATTCACAACTTCATTATGAAAACCTCCTTCCCAGAGGCAGAGAAGCCTCGTATAATCTCGAACACGAGAATATAATAAGAGAATACAATAAGAAACACAAACAATATTATAAATGAAATAGAAAATGACTTTACAACAATAAACCTTACTTTACTTGCTCTTTTCTTGCCTTAGTTAGCCTCTTAATGCTTGGAAAGTACAACAGTACTTGTTGACAAAACCTCAAGAACTAACATCTCTAAAACATCATGAAAACCCATTTTCTAGGGTTTATCTCGGGTTGGAAAATGTCTCCTAATCGATTAACCTTACCCCTAATCAATTGTTGAGATAGATTGACAATTCAAAACTTGCAGAACGACTTTTTTTACCCCGTCCAATCAATTGGTAAGCCATTTTAATCGATTGGAAGCTTCTAATTGATTGACTTAATCGATTCAGAAGCTTTTTGTTCTCATGAAAAGCACTCCAATTGATTAACATAATCGATTGAACCCTGCTGAATCTATTGGCCCAATTAACTCAAGCACCTTTTGTGCTATCATAAGAAATTAGCCAATCGATTGGTCTTAAACCAATTGATTTCTCAATTGATTCCAGGACATACTATGCTCTCGAATAAGGCCTTTAATTGATTGCACCAATTGAATTAGGCCAATCGATTACTCTAATCGCTTGCCCAATCCTAAGCTCTAATCCAAGTTTAGGGTTTCTTTGCCCAACACTAAAGTCAGTCGTAACTCGTTGGGACTTTCCTTTTCTTAGTATCCATTAAACCTTGACCTATCAGAGCTTTTTTACCAAGTGTTCAGTTCTTTTTAATCCACTTGGACTTTCCTTTTCTACCTTTCCATTGGACTGCTGATTACCAATTGTCTGGTCACCCTTTAATCCACTTAGATTTTTCCCTTGCTAACCTTTCCTTTGGACTTTTCCTTGTCTAACCTTAGTTAGAACTTTCCGTTGCCTAACATCTAGTTAAGACTTTCCCTTGCCTAACCTCAGTTAGAACATTTTCTTGCCTAACCTCTAATTAGAACTAGTTATTTGGTAGACTTATCACTTGTCTAACCTCCCATTAGGACTAATTATTTGGTAGACTTCTTACCCTTTCCTAATATATAGTTAAGACTTCCCAAGTTAAGTATATGGTCCTCCCTTGACCTATTTGATTTCTCTATCACATATTATCAAATTTCAAAACTTAAGCTCGAGTCAATCTGAGCTTAGTCAACTTGGTCAACCTTTATCCGAGGTCGATTGCACCAACAATCTCCTCATTTTTGATGTTTAACAATATATTTAAGTAAGGCTAACTCAATAGTCACAACTTCTCATGTCAAAGCATAAATAAGGGTTTCTACCTAACTTATTCTACATTCTCCTCCTTTGATAAATATAAAAAAATTTCTCGCAAGATTCATTCTATACTCAAATCATGTCTTTAAGGTGGTCCTCCCCCTCAAAACATGATTCACCCTTAACCATTACACTAACAATAGTTTTGAGTTACTAAACCTTTAGGAAATCTCAAAATTTGAGTTATGAGGTTAAAAATTCAACATTAAACTTAAATCTCCTCCTCAAATCTACATTCTCCTCCTTCAACTATCCCTTTTATATTTTTATCAAGATAATTACCCCTTAAATATTTATCTACACATTTTAGAGGGTTAAGGATAGTCAAATTACTTAAACGAGACTTAATTGACTGAAATAAACTTATTTCACCAAAAATTAGCAGCTCCTAATCGGTTGATATTTGTACCAATCGATTCAAGGCTATGCTATCGATTGGCTTGAGCTGCCAATCAATTGTAGCACGTACCAATTTATTGACAACGGTGTCCAATCTATTAGTATTTCTGATTTCTCAAATTTAATATATGTCTAAAATTCAAAAAATCATAAGTAATTCTACGATATTCAAAAAATCATGAAACTTCACATAGACATTACTTATGTTATATAGTACTAGGAAAAAAATAATTTTTATGAAAATACATCATATTTTCAAAGAATGATACAAAATTAGAAATCATTAAAAACTTCAATGTTTTACTTTAACTATATACTTAACTGATCAATGGTGATTCCTATTAATAAATAGAATTCACCAAAGTTTTCTAAAATATTTTTGAAATTATTTTCAAAAATAATTTCCAACCATGATCTTTGGGCTAAATGCACATGACTTACACATTTGTTTTCCCTATGATTGAACTTCACATAATATATGTGTTTTGATGAAACTAAAGCTCAAATAGATGCAATAAATTAATATTTAGAGTTTTGTTCATCCTCCTAATATCTCACTTGTATATAATATATCTTAATACACATACAAGTCAACTCAATGATCCATATGAGATGTAAAATAGGTTTTTCCTAAACTAAGGGATCATGTCTCTTTAATTAAGCATTTTAAACTTGATCATCCACCTGGGATGTCACCTAATGTCATTGTTCTTAATTATAAGAAATTAAAATAAGCATGTTAATGAATATGACATACATTAAGTGTGTATTTTTCAAAAGACAAACTATCATAGATTGATGATGCATGTATGAAATGATATATATCATTTTCATAACAATATGAATACAAAGTATGATATAATGGCATGTGATAAGCCACACAAAATATGACAATTATACCACAAAGAAAATACCTAGATTTTCCATCTAAATTTTAATAACTAATGACTATTTCAAAATTACAACTTGACATAGAAAGTCTTATCTCCCTCAATTGTGTAAAAAAACCCAACTTAGCACATTTTTTTGGTTCTATCCTATTTATGCCAATTTAATTAATCTTAATACCTTAAACATTTTATTTCCACACTTTAACTCTTCAAGGGTAAAAGTCAACTTCTCTTTTTTAAGATATTACAATACCCCGAAAATGCTCTAAAGTGCCAATTTCACCATGGTTGAGATAACTATCCTTCCGATTAGAGTTAACACACTCTAAATTCATTTAGTGTGAAGAGAATATACTTTTTGGAATCCAAAACCTATTGGTACTCCTTGGGTATACTAGATACTCACTAGGGATAACTTTCCTAGATACTATCTTAATGACTTTCCTAGACTTCTTAGAAGTTTTAGTCATACAAATCTCCTCAAGGTCAACTCTATGGATAACTTCCCTTGTAACCTTGCCTTGACTCCTAGACCTAGGGTTAGTTTCATAGCTATATAGAACTCTATGGTATGAGGACACATTGTTCTTGGACTTGGGTTTCTATAACAAATCCTTCTTGTCCATAAATGTCTCTTGTCTTCCTAACTCTAGGACCCCTTTGACATTATTTAGCATTTTCTCTATAGTCTTTTCTAATTTTTCAAGTTTTGACCTCAAGACTTGATTTTCAAACTTCAAGTCCTCAAACTTTAAAATTTTCTTTTTCTTTTGGACATTTCTTTTTCTAAGCATGGGTCTAACTTCCTTATGGTTCTTGCCTAGATTGTTTTCTACCTTCCTATCTTTAGGTAAGGTAGTTCTAGCATGATACGATTTATCAATTATAATGCTTTCTATTTTCATAATAAATAACACTAAAATGATAACATTTATTTCTGGTATACTTGTTATCATGATATAGAAATTATCATTAACTAATGGTATCTTAGTTTTATTTTTAGAAGCTCCCCCTTAATTTGAGCTTCTTCCCTTGTTCTTTTTTGAGAGCCTCCTTGTTAGACATTGATTTTGATAATGTTGATCCTTTGTTGTAGCACAATAAGCACATTATTTCTTTTTACTTAGTTTATAGCCTGTGCTGCTATTCCAAAGCCCGCTATCGTTGATCACTTTTGTTGAACAATTCACTATCAATTTGTCAAGTACAAAATATCTAATTACAATAAGGAAATATCATACATTAAATATACTAACAACTTTAAGCAAAGTGTAGACTTGGACGTTATTGTCAGAGTAGCGTTATAGTGTCGTAGTTGAATTCTGGAGCAACACAAATGATGTTTGAGTGTAGAAGATTGTGTCTTGAGATCCTAGTCGAAGGTGTCGTTTGATAGCCCATTCCAAGAGCCTAGACCAGCTCCAAGCCCCTCCACCGAGGTCTATATGATCCACCTTCATCGATGAGTTATCCAATTCCATGCACTAGGAACACTCCCGAGTATCTAAACGGTTGACGTTGTTACACTTAGGTGAAACTCTATCCAAGTTACCTCTATCTCTTTCCAGGAACCTAGATCCCTCACGGGCGCCTGAAAACTGACATGTGCCAACCAACTAGATCGTGCCAACTCAGTTGTATGCGTGGCTAGGTTCAAATCTATCCAGGTGTCTGGACTCACTCGGGGCACTCGAACCTCCGGTCGCCTGGGTCCACTTTGTAGGATTGTTAGAACATGAGAGGGGGTGAATCATGTGATTTTAAAATTATTTCTTTTTCAAATTTTAAAAAGGCTAGTACGGATCAGGAAAGAAAGAAAAATTGAACACGACGATTTACTTAGTTTAGAGCCTTCGATGACTCATACTCCAACATCCAATCCCTTTGGACCTTTTTGATGGGTAATTCACTAATCAATCACAATTTAGTACAACGAGAATGAAAAAGGAAGTGTAATAGATCTACACTTCCTTATGCA
Source organism: Zingiber zerumbet (assembly GCA_037833815.1). Taxonomy (NCBI): domain Eukaryota; kingdom Viridiplantae; phylum Streptophyta; class Magnoliopsida; order Zingiberales; family Zingiberaceae; genus Zingiber; species Zingiber zerumbet. The sequence continues at coordinate 2,610,664 of JBBMJZ010000096.1, read as the reverse complement.
AAAAATAATTAGCTGTAAAGTGTTGGTGTGGGAAGCATCCGACGATCGAACCTGTGTTTTAATTATGTCAAAGGGTTCAAAGTTAAGTTGTCTTATTATCTAATATGTTTGAATGAGCTTGCAGGAAAGTCCTAAGTGTACTTAGGAAAAAGTCCTAGTTGCGGTTAGATAGGTGGAAAACCCTAAGGGGCGGTAACCCTAGGTCCTAAGGGGTGGTAACCCTAGGAGGAAAGTCTTGGTGGGTTGAAGGCTTTGGGAAAAAAATCCTAGAGTTGGGGACTCTAGGTGGAAAGTCCTGGTGTCGAGAACCAGGTGGAAGTCTGGGCGGGTCGTGGAGTGGACGTCCAGCAGAAAGTCTTAAAGTCTCAGACGCTAGGCAAAAGTCCAGTCGGTCTAGAGGACCAATCTGCAACATGTATACTCTCCTGAGTGGAACAGGTGAGGATGCATTCCCTGATGAGGGAACAATAGGTGCCGGTTTGACCTAGGGTTTTCAGACGAAAATCCGAAGTCAAAACTGGATAGTTCGGAGATTGTTAGACACTTGTATTTTGCTTATTTTATGCTAAACTCTATCTTACTGGATATGTTCTTGTATTTTGGACTAAACCATCTTGCAGGGGTGAAAATAGAAGCAAAAGCCTCAGATGGACAGTCCCGAGGCACCCTTCATAGAGCTTAGAGGCGCCTCGGGTCATTAGCCGAAAACCTCCGCGCAGCAGGGCAGAGGGTGCCTCTATGGAGCTTGGAGGCACCCTGTATGCAAGGCGCGAGAGCGCCTCCATAATTGTTGAGGGCACCCTCCATGAGGTTAGAGGCGCCCTCAGGCGGATAAGCGGTGACCTGTTCAGAGCTCATCCACGCTGTGGATTCGGCGCGGATGAGGGTGCCCTCCATGGTGTTGGAGGCACCCTCCACGAGCCTTATAAGGCAGTCTCGAGCTACAACTTACATAATCAACGAAATAGCAATCTTTCTTCTCCATGCTGCTCAAAGGACGATCCAATAAAGCTATAACATGACCCTGACGATCAAAAGCTTCAAACTTATTATTTTTTGTTGTCGGTATAATTTCACTACTGCTTTACTTTTACTTCAAATTGTAAAGAGTTTCTGAGCTTATAGTGATTGTCTAAAGTCAACGCTCAACGGGTGTGGGTCTTGGAGTAGGAGTTGCCATAGGCTCTGAACCAAGTAAATCTTGGTGTTCACGCTTGCATTTATTATTTAGTTTTCCTCTATGTATTACTCGAAAGTTTTCTGAAATGAACGTGAAAGCCACGAGCGCTATTCACCCCCCCCTTTAGCGCTTTTAATCCAACAATGACTCCTACTCCAAGGCCCACGATCGTTGATCACTTTCTTTGGACAATCACTATAGTTTTAGAAAATCTTTACAAATAGAGTGTTAGGGTCAATTTATAGCTAGAGGAGGATGAATAGCTCCTTGTACTTCATTGGGTTGCTTTGTGATGATGATCTGCAGCGGATAAAACTCAAAGTAACACTTGCAATGCTAACACCAGGATTTACTTAGTATCCACCTCAAAAAGAGGTGACTAATCCAAGGATCCACACACGACACACACTCTCCACTAAGAAAAAATACTACTTCTTTGTCATAGCTGGAGGTGAAGAAACCTCGTACAATCTCCCATAACAAATAAAAAGAAATACAAATAAAACCTTACACAGTTTACATCAATAGTGCCATAACTAGCTTCCTCTTCTTGTTTGGAACACCTCTTGATCTTGGAAGTGCAGCAACACTTTGCTCCAAGAAGCTTCAAGAACTAGCAGTGAGAGCTCGGAGAGAATCGGTGAAGACTCGGGTAAGACTACAAAGAAGAAAGCTCACCACAGCTTTATACTTGATGCTTCTAGGGCGCCCAATCGATTGGGCTTGCTCCCAATCGATTGCCACGTGAG
>JBBMJZ010000096.1:2584292-2595971 GCA_037833815.1 Zingiber zerumbet | reverse complement strand
AAACAAAAATAAGAAACTAGAAATAAGAGAGGCACAACGAATTTGCTTGGTTACAACTGGGGAGGTTATTAATCCAAGGAAGATGAAAGTGCATTAATCTCTCCTTCAGGCGAAGAAGCCTCTTTACAGTAATTAAAACACTCAGTTACAGAACAAGATTAAAAAGAAATGAATTACAAGTGTTATTCTGACCTTATGGGATCAAGGTTGTATTTATAGCCCTAGTAGGGGCGCTTGGGAGGGGATAAACTTTTATTCCCGTCATAATGGAACGCGCCACATCGCATTCTGGATAAAAGCTTGCTCCGGGCGCCTGGACTGGGTCCCGGCGCCCGGACCAAGTTAACATCATGTTAACTATTTTGTTTGGGTTCTTCGACTCCGGCTCTGCTTGCTTGGGTCTGGGTCTTCCGATTCAGCTCTAGCTCGACTTGGGTGATCTCGACCATCTGAAATAGGGCTCACCTGAACCCAACTTCCGAACTTCGAGCAAACTTTTGCTTCGGCTTCTCGTCCCTCGAAAATGTCGATTGCCACCTTCTCGTCTACCCCACGTACTCTTTCGTAGCACCTCGTACCTCGAACGCACCGAGCCCGTCATCTCTCCCCCATGCCATCCTTCTCGTTAGCTACGTCTTTTGCTCGACTTCCTATGCTCCTAAGTTTTTGCACACTTAGACATAGAGGTTAAATATCAATAGGACCTAACTTTACTTGGTTGATCACATTAAAATTACCATGGGGTACTTACATGAGCTTTTTTTAACCAAAGCTTACTAGCATCATTGTAGCCTTGACCTCTAATATTTTGAACATCTAAATTATAGTGAGTTAAAAAAGAATATATACCATCCTTTAAACTCAAAGCCGTAGTATCAAATACATGAACAAACCTCAAACAAAACATTCTTGAATGAATCCTTTAGTATCCATGAACCTCAATACGATAGACATTTGTGTTGAAACTAATAGATGAAGAAAAGAAATAGAATAGAGAATAATTCTTTAATTGATATTTACTAAAGCCAATAGGTTTTTTTTTATACAAGTTGTCTAGACAATAATAGAAAGATTAAATATGATATAAGATTAATATGACATACAATTTATAAGTGCAGCAGTAGATATAATAGATTTGGAAGTATTATTTTTGCTATTTGATTCATGTCAATCTTGATTGTGATATCAATCTTGATTGTGATGCAAATATAATAAATCTCAATTGATTGAAATAAATTTAAGATTATTTTCCATTATCATCATTACCCCTCGACAAATTCAATGGGAGTGCCTGAACGTTGAGTTTAAGTACTAACTTAGTAAAACATTGTTTGGATAATGACTTGATAAATATATCAGCAATTTGATCTTTAGTAGAGATGTAAGAAACTAAAAGTTGTCGAGTCACCATATGCTCATGAATAAAATGAAAATCAATCTCTACATGTTTGGTACGAGCATGAAAAATATGATTTGCCACAAGATAAGTTGCTCAAATATTATCACACCAGATTTTAGGCGTAACAATTGGGGAAAAGTATAATTCAGAAAGAAGAGATTGTAGCCAAATAATTTCTAACGCCGCATTAGCTATAGCTTTATATTTAGCTTCAGTACTTGAGTGAGAGACTGTAGGTTGTTTCTTTAAAAGCCAGGAAATAAGATTTCGCCCAAGAAATATGGCATATCCACTAGTAAAACATCTATCTTCGGGAGATCCAACCCAATCTGCATCACTATAAGCAATGCAACTCTCGTGAGGATTGACGATATAAAAGAAGATAATGTAGAATAGTACCTTTGAGATATCAAAGAATTCTCTTAACACCTTCCCAATGGTGTTCAGTAGAAACATGCATAAATTGACAGACACGATTCATAATGAAAGTAATATTGAGTCATGTAATAGTGACATATTGTAGGGCACCAATAATGCTCTGGTAGATCTGAGGGTCAGACATTGAAAAGAAGGATGAAGGTGCAGTGAAACTACCTTCAATGATTGGTGTGGAGATAGGATGTGCATCATCCATTTTAGCTAGTTATAGAAGTCCAGCAATATATTTTCTTTGAGAGAGAAGACAACCTTCAGAATGTCAGAGAAACTCTATGCCAAGGGAAAAATGAGCATTGCCAAGATCCCAAATAGAAAACTCTTGACGAAGAAGATAGAGTAAAGTAGTAATGCTATTTTGATCTCTACAGTTATTAATATATTATCCACATAAATTAGAACAAATATTGAAAATTCCTCATTATATTTGTAGAATAGGGAAGAACCAGTTTTTGAACTAGAAAATTCCTGAGTATGAAGCCAAGTAGATAGATGATGAAAGCATGCATGAGGTACTTGCCAAAGACTATATATAGATTTCTGAAGTTGACACACATGTGTTGGAAGATGTGGGTGGATGAATCCAGGTGGTTGCTCCATATAAACAGTTTCTTCAAGGTGTCCATGAAGGAAAGCATTGAAAATATCTAATTGTCGTATTGACCAATTGGAGCTAACAGCTATAGATAGTAGCAATCTGATAGTTGTAATTTTGACGATTAGACTAAAAGTATCATTAAAGTCAATACCTGGTTGTTGATTAAAGCCTTTAGCAACAAGGCGAGAACGTTCAATTGATCCATCTACATGATACTTAATTCGGTAAACCTATTTAGAGCCCATAATATTCATAGATGGAGTATGAGGAACTAAGATTCATGTTGCATTGCGAAGAAGAGTATCAAACTCTATAGTCATCATGGCACCCTAATTTAGATCTTTGACTGCCTGTTTAAAGCTAGAAGGTTCAACAAAATTTGAAGAAGCAATAAGAGCACATAGAAGAGGATAACGAGTAGAAACTGGTTGACATCGTGTATAAATATCGCTTAGAGGAAGCATTCACTGAGGAGTATCATCAGAAGAGCTACTCGGAGATGAGTGGTTAGACGGATGAGATTTAGAACTAGAGAATAGATCACCACTAGTTGCAGAGTCTACAAGAATATATGGAGATGGAGCAGGACCCAAGATACCATCCCCCCTTATACTTTCAATATGTCTTGATGAATCAATATATGGGGATTCTAGTATATTACTCAGTGATATTAGATAGGTGCCTTGATTATCTGAAAGAGGATTCGAGGTAGCAACTATAAATGAAAAAGGCATTATAGGGAGCAAGGGTTTAACTTGTATTTAGAGGAAGGCTATAGCCAAGGATAACATACGCAACCAAAAATACAAAAGAAAGAGTAATCTGGAAGACGATTATAAAGTCTTTCCAATTGATACTTATTTTGAAGTAGTAGTGGAGTGGGTAAACGATTGATAAGGTAGACTGTGATTTAGATGACATCATCCCAAAATTTAAGTGGAACTACTATGTGAATTTTGTTGATAGACTTCGCCACTATTTACTTTGGTAATTTTTAATTACAAAGTAATACATGATAATGGACTTTGGTAATAAATTTGATACAATAAATATTAATTTAAACTTCGTAGGTTAAAAAATATAGATATCATTTTAAAATTTATTTAATATTTTACTTTGTAATATTTATTTAATAAAATAATAAGTTATAAAATAAAATTAATATATTTAAGTGCTGAAGTAATCGATTAAAATATTTTTCTCCGGCCCTTTTCTTTGTTCCCTTGTGTTGTTGTCGTTGCAGCAACGGCTAGAAAGCTAGGGTTTGTCACCTCCACCGCAAGAGGTGAATGCTCGACCGAGTGATGAACTAGGAGGGGGCGAGCTTCTCCTCTGCATTCTTTTCCTCTTCCCGCATGCTGCCCCTCATCCTATAGGAGGCGAGGATGAACCAGGCATTGTTGTAGGACCGGGAGCAGCGAAGGGAAGCAATGGCCGTGGTGGACTTGGATAGGAGGTTCTAGGTCTTCGATAAGCTGGTGTAGAGGGCCTCCAAGGTGGTGTCTCCGAAGGATTTCGATGAAAGGGAATCCGAAGAGGTGGGATTCAAGGTTGGGTTTGTTGTGGCAGTGCCCAAATTTAGGAGAAGTTTCAGCCTGATTGGCAAGGAGAAGGATGGCAGGTTGGGTGATTTCAATTACTCTAATGGGTCGACTTATCCCTTTAAATATGAGCTACCTTTCGGTCAGATCCCTTTCCCCCCAATTTCACTTCTCTTTTCTTACTTTTTTTTACTTATTTTCCTTCTTGATTGGTAAGGAGAAGGATGGCTAGTAGGATGATTAGCACGAATGACACATGGGATGCTTTGAGAACACAAGATTCAATACATGTAAACCATTTGATTAGAGATGATCCTCCAAATGTGAAAGCATTTGATTTTTGAGTCCCATCTTCCTATTGAAGATCTTTTCAAGAGAGTTTCTTTTCGTTGGGAAAATTTTGTTGAGAGTTTGTGAGGATGCACAGAGAAGTATGATACAATTCTTTGGTATGTTTCTTTAACAAACTAAGCCTAGTGTGATACATCTTTGTCTTTCAGGTGTGACTTATGGCTTGTCGTTCTTATATTTGATGATATTAGCTTGATGAATAAGGATATCACTCTACAGTGCATCTTTATACTAATGTCATACACATAGTGCTATTTAACTTTGTTATCTTCCTAGCTTGCTAATGTGGAGTATGTTATGATAAGATTATAAAGTGTGAAAGTTTGTTGCTTTAGAGTTTGGCTGGTAGAGATGGTAGCTGATTCTAACATGGGTTAATACCAAGCAAACCTACCTTTATATTTCCATCATCCTCTCATGGTTTCTTTTTGGTCAAGTGCAATAAATAGCTTGAGTGGCATGGTTCTTGATGACATTTGCAGTTTGGGTGGAAACAACAATATCATTGGCCTGTACAATTCTCTTTGTCCAGATCAATCATATGGATGCAATGACTTCCATTCAGTACTCTGCAGGATTTGTTCTTCATGAACTAGTGCCAGGGTTTGAACATGTGTCAGGCTCACTTGCATATTGGCCATAAGAAGAAATTAAAAATTTACTTATAGGTATTGTCAAGTATGTGTTGGAGCAATCTAGGTGCCTTAGGTTTTGATGTTTGGGTAAAAGTTTAAGTTAGATTTATTGTTGTATTTGATATGCATTGTGAGTGTGCAGGATATAAGTACAGTCCAAGTGTGATCTTGGTAAAGGTTAAAGTCAAAGTTGAGTCTTGGCGGTGTAAGTCCAAGCATGTAGTCTTGGCAATGTAAGTCAAAGTGTAACTTGGCAATGGATGAAATCTGGGAGGTGTGGCCACTTGGCAAAGGAAGACTTGACAACAATAATAAGGCTGATGGAAGCTCCAGAAGGCAAGGTAAGAAGGATAGGGAGGCATCCGAGGGACGCGAGGCTGATGGAGGAGGCTAGAAGGCTAGGTCTACATTGTGCGGGTAAGGATGAGTGCATGAGAGACTGTACTCAAGGTAAAATTTCAGTGTTACTATAGCGTTATCGTATCATTACTGTAGCATTATTGTAGCAGTCAACTGATGTTTTCATCAGTTGACTGGTAGTCGACCATTGACTTATAACACTCAAATTTCACTTAGGACCAATCGACTGGTGGTTCTACTAGTCGACTATGTAGGGATATGCCCGATGCGGGTGCATGCTAGAACATGTTTCGTAAACATGCATAGCGGAAAATAAAATAATAATAATTTCTAATTATTACATCACACATACCACACACGTATAAGGATACAACATGCCAAACATGATCACATAATTCAAATTTTATGGGAAGTAAATTTACGTTAGGTATACCTTACGAATGACCTGTAATGAGAAGGACATCAACTGTAGCGACGTTATCGAACCTTGTCTACGCTGAGCTCCTCAAGATAACTCCTTGAGTACAAGTCTCTCCTTTGGAAGTTACTAGCCACGAGTGAAGAAGAGGAATCAGAGGAAGAAGAAGAGAAGCACACAAGGGAGAGTTTTTCTCCATTGTGGCGGTCACGGCAACAAGAGGGAGAGCCCTCTTGTTGGCAGCGGGAGAGAGAGGAGAGGGAAAGGCGGATTGGATTTTTCAAAATCAATCAACCAAATAATGAAACTTCTATCTAATTCTCTCCTAATTACATCTATATATAATTCTCTTTAATGAGTTGGATTAGAAAGCCTAAATCCAACCCATTATCCCTTAACCAAAAATTAGCCCATTAACCCTTTGGTTTGGTTCACAACTAAACCAAGTTGGTTTATAACTAATTTATGATTAAATCAAATATGGTTCAACTCTACCATAAGAGATGTAGTCTATCCGTGCTTCCATTATAACAAATATTTTCATATTTATTTTATGTATGGTCCAACCAACAATTTAACTTTTGATCTAAGAATCTCATTCTTTAACTTATTTTACGTCTTTTAGTGACTCATTAGTGCGTGTGACCCAATAAGTTTCTGGTTTATTTTGGCCATCTATAATTAACTACTTAATTATATAACGATAATGAGTGATACCTAGTAGTACATCATGATCCCCAATTATCAAAAAATTATAGTTGTTCTTAGAGGTAATTCTAAACCCTTCAGCAGTTTCAGTGAGTCGTGCCTTGTTCCTTTTACTCATCTTATACCCATTTGGTTCAGGACATGGTCTATGCGTTTGTCCCTGCTAGACTGACTATGTCACACCTAGCCAAAGTAATACTCCATCGTTCTACAGATCCAAATTACTTGTATATGTGTCTAAGAGTCTCGCACTCTTAACATGTGATACTTTGGCCAAAGACTTTGAGTAATAATTCTAACGAGTGACCATAGGGTATACGTCTCCTCGCAAGGAGTGATGAATCCTCTATGGGCTATCCAAACATCTTTGGGATTTCAACTTATACCCAATTATCTTAGGTCAACACCTCAATGAGGTGTTTGCTTAAGATATCAAAGTATAAGTTTCCATGACCAAGATGACTTATATATCTCAAGTCAAAGGAAACTTGAACTTGAGCTGTAGTAAAAGCTTTACAGACATATCCATATATATAGATAACCATATGAAGTCTTACATCAAGTCACTCCAATGAACTAGTTACCATAACTAGCATCCACATTTAACTCTCGACATCCCAATGTCTCCAGCCAGTGAGAAAACAGCTGCTTGGCGAACCAAAGAGTATAACCCGTGCTAGTCTTATAGAATTGATAATGTCTGAATGCATCTATTCGAAGACTAAGGATATTCCAATATATTCATAATTACACATGTAGAGATAATTACTAGTAGTGATCCAATCATAATTTCTCTCATACTATGAATTGTATTGCAGATATTTAGTAAATGAGTTTAAGACAATCAAACATATAATATGCACTCAAATAGTGAATCTATATTTAGTAAAAATCGTAGACGATTGCCTTAGGACATCCCTCAAAATCTAACACTCCCACATGGCCTAATGCTAATGCCACGGTGTCCTAAACCGTAAGCATGGACGTGACTCTTAAATTTACTCTGTGGTAGTCTTTGTCAAAGGATCCACTAGGTTTCCTTCAGTGGAAATTTTCTCGAACTGTATTTATGAAACCTTTCTTGAATTCAAACATGCTAAATCATTTTGACACTTTATCTATATATGTCGGCTGTGAAAGACCAAGCAACCTTTTCAATCTATCTTTATAAATTTTCATTCCGAAGATGTAAGTTGCTTCTCCTATATCTTTCATAGAGAACATGTTGGACAACCAAACTTTAACTGACTGTAGAACTGGCACATCGTTTCCTATAAATAATATGTCATCAACATATAATATTAGGAATACGACTACACTCCTACTAACCTTTTATACACACAAGGTTCATTTGGATTTTGTGAGAAATCAAACTATTTGATCGCCTTATCAAAACAGATATTTCAACACCTGGATGCTTACTTTAGTCCATAAATGGACCATTGAAGGTTGCATACTTTATTTTTATTAACAGGTGTGAAGCCTTCAAGTTGTGTCATATACACATCTTCGGGAAGATTTCCATTAAGAAAAGCTATTTTCACATCCATTTGTCATATCTCATAATCATGATGATCTGATATGGCCAGGAGTATTAGAGTAGATTTAAGCATGGCCATAGGTGAGAAAGTTTCATTATAGTCAATGTCTTGCCTTTGACGATAGCCTTTCGCCACCAACCTTGCCTTATAGGTAATAATATTACCATCTATATCGGTTTTCTTCTTGAAAACTCATTTGCACCATATAGGCGTAATGCCTTTAGGTGGGTCCACCAAGTTCTAAACTTAGTTTTTATACAGGGAATCTATTTCTGATTTCATGGTTGTAAGTCACTCATCCTTTTTTGAACTATTCAGAGCCTCTTCATAATCAGTAGGTTCCTTATCCTCAATGAGTAACACATCATTCGATTCTCTTACAAGAGATCGATATCTCCCATGAATATTGTGTGCCCTACCTAATCTACGAGGAGATTGTGTCATAATCAGTTGTGGTTCTTGACTAGGCATCTCATTAGTGTTTATTAGAGTCTCTTGAACTTCATCAAGTTCAATCATACTCTGACTTGCTTCCTATAAGAGAAATTCTTTCTCTAGGAAGGTATCATGCTTTGAAACAAACACCTTTTGTTCCAAGGGGTGATAGAATTGGTAACCCTTAGTTTCTTAGAGTATCCAATAAATAAACACTTATCAGATTTGGCGTCAATTTAAAAGATATTTAGGTATCCAACTATCCGATTAATTTTGAAGGTAAACAATTTAACCACATGAATCATCCATCAAGTAAATTTGGAAGTACAGGTGGGCCATAGAGGGGACCCTAATGTCACTTGTAGTTCGTATTTCGTGGACATTTAGAAATGTCCAATGTGATATTTGAATCCTCATCGTATAAGAGCCCCGCCACTTTATCACCTCCCTGTGGCCAGGGGCAACTTAAAAGATATTCATGTGGCAAAAGGCGATTTGCTCGCCCCCAGCGCCCCCGTCAACCCGTCCCTAGGTCAACACGGAGAAGGTAAATCACGGGTGGCTACTAACCATTAGTGCAAATGGCCAAGACATGGGGGAGGTTATGCTCGGTCACGCCGAGTTTTGACCCCAAGACCTCATGTGACAACACCCCATATGACAACACCCCATGTCTTAATCATCGCACCGCTCCGAGGAGACTAACTTAAAAGATATTCATGCACTATCTTGAGGAGGAATGATGTTAATAGACTTAGTTTGAGTTGAAGGTTTCACTTATAATGTGGCAGACATAATTCCTAATAAAAACTTTATCTCTAATCCATCAATTGACTTCAATTCAACCCATAGATATAAACAAATGAACTAATCTAATATTTTTAGTCAGAAATTAAAAGGATATCCATTATCATCGTTTTCATCAAAATAACATTTAAAAAAAAAAAACATTAAAATAGCATTCCAACATATTTTCATTTCAAAAATATCGCTGGAACAAAATTACTCCAATTTGATTATAATTATTGTACACAGAATATTATCTAATTAAAATACTATTATCAAATAGGTCAAAATTATTTAAATTTGATCAGAATCATTTCATTTTAAATTAGTTAAAACCATTTTAAAAACTATTACAAGAACAATTATCATAGTTACCATAAGTGTTATAATAATTTTAAAGTGATTTTCCTCAAATTAAAATAACTTTGATTAATTAATATTTGAATATAATAATGTTATGTCTTATGTAAAGTAATTTTGGTTAAATTGAGACCGTTTACCCAGTTATGATAGTAGTTAATACACATTATATTAATTATATCATAGCTCTTATAACAATACTAAAGAGAGCCCAAATTTACTTTTCGATAAAAAAAATAGATTAAAAGATAGGCTATTTATAATTATAGTGGAATCGTGGTCATGATCCGGTTGTAATTAGTTACTATCTCTCCTTATATTTAGGGTTTTTTAAACTATAGTTTGAGTCGAGACGGGTGACCAGAAGCGGTTCGGAAGCCGTCGGTAATGGGCAAGTGGTTAGACAGCCTGGTGCCGAGTGGGAGTCGGCCTCCAGATGGTATCCGATGATTCGTCCTAAACTATAACTTAAGAGATAATTAACCTAGAAAAAAATGGTAATCAATTATGATAACATCACGGTCACGATCTGATTGTGGTCCATTACCTATTTTTTTTCAATCAGATGATCTAATCAGCTGATCTGCCTTCCACAAAATAAGGGTGTTTTCGAAATAAAAAAGCATATGTTGGGAAGCCATATTTTAACTTTTTTTTAAAATACTCTTTTAATAAAATTAATAATAAGGACATTCTTTTGATTATTATTATTTTTTGTATTGATTGTTGATAAGCAAACACACAATAGTATGTCAAAATAAATATCTAAGAGTCAATATCAAATTGTTTTGGATTGCTTTTTCAGAAAATAAATTCTCCTATTCATTTGGTCAACATGTCAACTTTTACGGAAAGTGAGTTGAAAGACCCTTTTCAATTCAATATATTAATGTAAAAAATGAATATTTTGCATGTTTAAAAAATTGTAATTTATGTCGTCACTAATTGATCCTTGCAAGCAACCATATTTAATTTGTCATACACTAACCATGAAGCTCTGCTTTTATAAACTTCCAACTCACATAAAAAATATATTTATGTGAACTTTTAGTATTTTTTTTTAAAATATATTTAGAGGAGATTTAGTGCACATCTCATTCATGTGATCTATTTTTTATAAAAAAAATGGATTAGTTTAACAAATTGATTAATAATTTATTAGTCATGCAAACCTCATTGCATATCATATTTTATGTTCAGATAGTATTTTTGATTTATTTAGTTAATGAACATACAATTTAGAGTATTAGGGTTTGTATTTTATTATATAGAAGAGATCTTGTTCATTCCGTTTCCTTCGAGGGTGTGGATTGAAGAAGGAAAATAATCCATGAGAAAAAAAATCTGGGTAGCCGCCAAGGAATAGAAAAAACAAAGAAAAACAGAAGAGAGAGAAAAAATCCTACGGAAAAGCCTATAGAAAAGAAGAGGAAATTAAAGGAAAAAAAATGATGGAAAGAAAAATAAATAAATAGTGAAAGTCATCGTGAACCGAACCGCCGCACAAGGTTGCTTGCGACTTGCGTTCGCACGAGGCGGTCTTGTGGAACCGCACAAGGAAGCCGTATAGGGTCGCTAGCAGCTCACGGTCGCAGGAGGTGGGCAGTCGCCCAGGGCCATCCTCGTGGTGTCACCCTAAGCAAGGTGTGACCGTGTGCACTTGGTCGGTTGCACGGAAGCACCCGTTGCTCATGAGAGATCTTGTTGTGTTACCGACGGTTAGTCCAGAAGCGCAGGATTTTTAATTACGTCTCCCATTTAGAATTTTTTTTTTTTTTAAATACGTCGTATTGAAGTTTGAACCATAGGTACCTATGTGACAACCTGAACGTCTTACTATGACACCATACCCTGAGAACATGTTATCGTTGATCTAAAAAATATGGAACCGCCATATCAGCGGCCCCCTAGAGCCGGTTCCACGGATATGGAGGGAGGTAAATGCAGATACACAGGTGGAAAGTGGTGAAAACGTTAATCCCAGACAGTGACACCCCGAGAATCAATCCCTGGACCTTTCAGTCACAGAACCATGCACCCTCCATCTGTGCTACGCCAATGGGGATATGTTATCGTTGATCTAAACTCCTATATAAAGAGGTTGGAATCATA
>JBBMJZ010000096.1:2476714-2487237 GCA_037833815.1 Zingiber zerumbet | reverse complement strand
TCCTCTAAATATTTTTATTATTAATTATAATTTTATTTATAATATATTAGAAGAGGTAAATACATGACTAACTTTAATATATTAAGAAGGGGCAAGCCAAATACATCATATGTTAATGGTCTTTATTTTTCAAATTTTTAAAAAAAATGCGAAAGAAATGCATTTGAGGTCTTTTGGTGATTAAAATAATATTCTATCTGTCCCCCCTACTTGTTGATTGTGATCACTAAAATATTATCAAAATATTTTTAAAGTTTTACAAATATATAAAAAAAATTATAAGAATATTTTGGGAATAGAGTGTCTTTAGTAATTTTTTTTTTTTTTTGAAGTATAAAATCTTAAGTGATACATTTGATATAATGTCTAGTGGGGTATAAAAAAATTATAATGTCTTTAGTATGTTGTTAGAGCACTGGCTGGCTGATTTTGTTAATGTCTAGTGTCGTCGGTTTCATAATAAGATAAATCATGGGGTATTTTATTCTAGTACAATAATTATTTATATGAAAAAGTCACACAATCAATAAAATATTTTATATCCATTCAAAATTAATTTTAAAATTTATTGAAACAAATATTCATATAGACCAACTGTGCCCATTTATAAGAGCATCCAATATTAAAACTTCAACATGTTAATGTCAATGTATTTTATTTTTTTTATTTATTCTTTAATATGGAAGGTATTAACGCGTTCAATTGCTTGAACGTGTTAATGTCATGTTAGCATTAACGTCAAATATTAACACAATATGGAAGCCCTAAGGATGGTACACAATAGCATCCATGCAATAAGAGCATCCACATAAGTTTCTCTATTACTAAATCTAAAATTTAGAGTAAATGACTTACTTTATTAAATTTAGATCATGACTTTTCACTACACACTGCATCAACTATCTTAAAATTTCTATCATTCTTAATTTTTTATTATTTCTTCAATTTTTTGTTATTATATTTATGGAATAAAGTGGAAGGAGAGAGATTAAAAAGATTAAGTGGAAGAGGAGAGATTAAAAAGAAATGTTATTTTATTTTTAGGGTAGAGATTTTATTCCCTAAATTTAGAGAATCATTATTCATCAAATCTAAATTTAGTGAATGAATAAGGTAGCTGATGTAAAGGTTTTTTAACTATCCTATTTAAAATTTAGGATAAAATTTTTGGATAGGATAACTGATATGAATGCTCTAAGATGACCCTCTCTAAAGTTTAATAGTTGTTTTTAAATATTCTCTAACTTTCAAAATATTTTCAAAGCACGCATTCAATTTTCTAGATTTTTCAAAAAAAAACAGGACGTATCGTAGTTTTTTTCACTAAAAGCGCACTTCATTCTTCCTGCTATTTCAATCATAAATTAAAGTAAAAAAAATTTATTAAACCAAATCAAACTGAAGTCAGTCAAGAAAAAAATAAAAATTTAATTATTTCATAAAAAAAAACAAATGTTATTAAACTCATGACAATCTCTCAAATTTCTATATATTTTTATTTTTAAATTTGAACTTTTACTAAAAAAAAAATTTAAAATACAAAAAAGGTTAATAAAAATTTTAAAAATCTTTAATATTTTTGTTTTTTATTTAATATCTAACTACAAGAAAATAAGTAAAAGTGACATAAAATTAGGAGACCATTGTTAATTTTATTATTTAATTTTTTATTAATCTTCTTTTTGTATTTTTAAAATTTTAAAAGTTTCAAAAGTAAAAATAAAAATATAGATAAATTTACGAGATTATTATGAATTTAGTAATGTAATTTAAAAAAAACATAATTTTTTAATGTCATTAAACTCTTTGATGAAATAATAAATTTTTTTCTTAATTCGGTTCCATTCAATTTAGGATTGATACTAATATTTTTTAGGGCTCTATTAGAATTTGTTTAGTGTTTTACCAAAATCAATCTTTGTTGTTGGTTAATTATTGAATCTAGATGAGTTTGGGAATTTTAGAAGTTGGTTGAGTTGATTTGGAGTTATTTTTAGGTGTTTTCTGGGTTTATATTTTAAGAGACTAGATAAAAAAGAGGATATCTTATATTTCTACCTTAATACATAATATGTTTACTTCTAGCGATCCTCACCCGTAAAGAATCTGATAGTTGGACTATTGCTCCGACTATCTTTAGGATTTTCAAGCTGATTATCTTTCTTACTTAGCCTGCACAAAACTTATCTAGTCCAGATTCTATTTATTCCTTAGATATAGTTGCTATTCACATAAAGGCCACTTAGATAAGTAGTGAGCAAATTTTATAAGATTAAGTTTTTCACAAATAAAAACAATAAGGAAGAGCTTTTTCTTAAATAGTAGAATGATTTAGTTCTTCATAGAAAAACTTTTATTGAAATATGTAGAAAGCGTAGACAATTACAAACCTTATTTAAATAGGAAATTAGACCATAGATACTTATAAGTTTACATAGATACACAAGCATACTAACAGAAATCTAAAGCACACTTGTATACTTGTACCTACTCACTAAGTGCTTTCATCATACTCCATTAGAGTGCTATCCAGATTTTATTTACCTACAGAATCCAAGATCATGCCAGAAAAATCAGTACTTATATATATACTCCTTTAGAAAATCTAGAAAACGCCCTTGAAAAATGCTCCCTAAGTGTTCACCAAATGTCACTAGGACATTTTATTATCAAAATGCCTAGTCCCACTAAATAAATGAATAATTTGTTGGATCAATCGATGTACCCTTAGGTTTTGATATTTAGACAAAGAGTTTAAGTTGGGATTTGCATCTATATTTGATATGTGTTATTGAGTGTGTAGGTAACAGGTGCAAAGAAAAGTCCAAGTGTGATCTTGGCAAAGGTGAAGTCTAAGCATGGGAGTTTTGGCGGTATAAGTTCAAGCTTGAGGCTTGGCCGTGTAAGTCCAAGTGTGACTTGGTAAAGGAAGACCCGACAACAAGGACAAGGCTGAAGGAATCTCTTGAAGGAAAAGTGTGAAGGATGAGGAAGTATCTGAGAGACGCAAGACTGATGGAGAAAGCTAGAAGGCAAGGTCAAAGCTCTATTGGCAAAGAAAGACCCAATAACAAGGACAAGGCCGAAGGAAACTCTTGAAGACAAGGCATGAAGAATGGAGAAGCATTCGAGGGACGCAAGGCTGATGGAAGAGGTTAGAAGGCAAGGTCAAGGTTATGCGGGCGAGGACGAGTGCATGAGTGATTATACTCAGAAATAAAATTTTGAGTTAGGGTTTACCAGTAGACTGATATATGTCCTAGTCGACTGGTAGTTTAGAACTAGTAAAATTAGAATGGAATTTCGGGTTTTATGGTTCTAGGGTTACTAGTTGACTGGACCAGTTGATTGGGAGCGAACAGAATGCTTCTGTTCACTCAACCCATGTGGTTCAGTCGACTGATCTATGTTAGAGCAGTCGACTAGAATCAAGTCGTTAGGTTGTAACGATAGAATTCCACATAAGCCAGTCGACTGGTAAGTATGACAGTCGACTGGTGGCGAAAACATGACTTGGGTGTTTCCTCCTGAGCTCTATATAATGGAGCTTGGAATGACTAACTTAGGTAATGAAAATAGACTTGGTTAAAGTTTATTAGAGTCTCCAAAGCTTTCAATATGATCCTTGTGTGTGATCAAGAGATTGTGGCAAGGTTTCTGTAGGATCAAAAATGCTAGAGGGGGGTGAATAGCACTCGTGGCTTTTTCACATTTTCGGAAAACACAGAACAAACGCAATGGAAATGAAAGAACAAAGGCCCAAAAAATACAAACCAATACTAATACTGTTAGTTTTATTTAGTTTGGAGCCTGTGATGACTCTTACTTCAAGGCCCGCGATCAAGGATCCCTTTCGATGGACAATTCACTAATAATACGGAGAATTACAAAGACAAGGACAAGTACAATGGAATTATTGATTAAGTACTATAAATGAAAATTATACTGACTTAGAGAGTTGGAGTTGCAAACTTTCGGTCGTCAGAGCATCGTTACAACTTTGTAGACTTATCTTTGGAGCAGCGCACAAGAGAGAGATTGCGAGAGTTGATATTCGAAGCAGCTAGTCGAACCCTCTTTTTATAGCCAAGTAGAACTTGATCTCATCCACTGATTATGGGATCACTGTTTGACTCAACATTGATCGGTCGATCGATCATTCTGAATCGTCCCTGATTCTCATCCAGATGTTGCTGCTTCGGATAAAAGTCTTTGTTCGATCTACTGATCCAGCTGTTCGATCAACCGAACCTTCTATGTCCATGTCTTATCTGGTATGATCAACCCGCTGTTTATCCACTGTTCGATCGACTGAATTGAACGTTTGGTTGACCTATCCCTTGGTCAAAACTTCATCGTAAGCTAATTTGATCTCTGGGGTTTGGTCGATTGATCCTGACGTTCGGTTGACTGAACAAGGTAAAAACCTTAATCTATAAAATGTTAGTCTTCCAGTAAAACAAAGATAGAATAATATGCAAGCAAGGTATTTTGACAGTCTCTAAACTGTCTAGTCCTGACTTTAAGTTTCATCAAAACTCTAGGTCAGACCGATACCTACTTTAGTTATATTTAGAAAAGATACTTAGCTTTATGAAAAAATACTTAAATTTTTACAAAACTTAGCCTTTTTTTTTAAAAAAAAATTGACTTGAATTTTTTTTAAAAAAATACTTAGCTTTTGCAAATGCTAAAAATACTTAAAATTTAACCTCCTTTTTCTCTCTCCCTTAATTAATGTCTTAAAAAATTTGTTTAAATTTGAGGGGAAAATTAACTTTAAAATTAGGTAAAATTAATGGCCTCATTATCATCCCTAGAGTTGAACAATTTTTTTTAAAACATATTTAAAATAATTATCTATTTTCTTAATTTTCTATCTCACCCTTTCTAAATTATCAAATATGTTAAGTTTATTAGTTTGTGTAAGATGAAGTTAAGTTATTCAAAACTTTTATTTATTAATAAAAAATTAAGTTGAGAAATTAATTAAAAATATAAATTAAGTTTTAAAAAATAATTAGATTTAAAATTTTAAAAAATATTAAGATCTTGAAATTAATTTAATTTGATAAATATTAATTAATATTTAAAGATTAATTAAGATTTTAAAATTAATTTAAGTTTGAAAAATATTAAGTTTTAAATGTTGGATCACTTCGGGAGCTAGGGGTGAATAGCTCGTCGCGCTCGTTCGCTTGCTTTGTAGATGATGATGTTGCAGCGGAAAACCTCACAACAAGCTCACAACGCTAACATCAGGATTTACTTGGTATCCACCTCAAGAAGAGGTGACTAATCTAAGAATCCACACACACGAGCACTCTCCACTATGAAAAACACTCCTTCTCAGTAACTACCGGAGGTGGAGAAACCTCGTACAAATTCACACAAGCTTACAACTCGAAACAAGAAGTAAAAGTAAACAATACAATGAATAACCTCTCTTGTTCGATCTCGTGTAGCTTGTAGATGTCTCTTGACTCTTGGAAGTATTGCAGCACTTGTCCCTAAGATACTCCAAGAACTGGCAGAAGACTCGTGAGCTCGGTCGAGAAGAATCGGCAGAGATCTTAGTGTTAGCGCTGCCTCATTTGAACTCGTTGTTGCCTTTATATTCCATGATTTAGGGCTCCCAATTGATTGAGACTCCTCCCAATCAATTTCCATGCCAGATCCCAACGATCCCAGCCGTCTAAAACCTATATCCTGCACAACGGTCATATCCCAATCAATTGACCAATCGATTGGGGAGGCTTGAATCGATCGGCTGATCAATTCAGAATGCCTCTGTGCTCTAAGGGCATTTATATAATATTTTAGGGCATTTATATAATGAAGAGATTTATAGAAACTCATAAGAATTGATTTCATGTCATTTCAAGATCTTTAATTTTGTTAACCAGCTTTAGAAAGTCTAAATTTATATAAAAAAATTAAATTCTACAACAAATCATAGATTTGTTGCTCAATCTGCGATGAATCCTAGATTTGTCATAAATTTTTCAATGAATCCATTATTCGTGGCTGATTTTGCTACGAATATAGGATTCATCGCAAAATCTGTGATGGATATTGAAGTTCGTCGCTAATTTTCAATGACTTTTACGACAAATTATATTTTATTACTAATTTATGATGTAAATATTTTTATCTCAAAATTTATTACTAATTTGTAATAATTTATAATTTTATTTTAAATTTCATTGTACATTAGTAACGAAAAATTTTGGTCGCAAATAATAGTCATTGTAGTGACATATTTTGAGGGACGCTAGAGATACGGTGACATTATCGAAAAAATACATATCTATGTTGCAAAAAGCTAGCCTAAGTTAAACAGCCGGCAAAATCGAACGATGCTTGGCAACATGGACTCCAGTATAAATGCTGGGCCAACATAGTCGATGACGTGGCTAAAGTCTCTAAATCACGATTAGTAAATTAGAATCATTATTATCACTAATCTGTCGGTATCGAAATCAGAAATTAAAACCAGCCTGCATCAAGTTTTAATTATGCAGTATGAACAATGGCACTAGCAGAAGAAATTTGGCATTCCATTATCAATCGGGAACCTTTCTTTCCACTAGTGTTCAGGTACATTGAAGAGAAATTTCTGAAGACAATAAAATATCATATTACTATTTATTGGTACTTGATTCTGATCAAAAATAGAAAATCACATGCCAATGTTTAAATTAAAGTAAAAGTTAGTCAATAAAATGATCTCAATTCTCAAATGATATCTACAAATAAAAGTGGAAATTACGTTTTCGGTCCTGATATTTTTTCCAATTTTTGTCCCTATTATGTTATGGGTTAATTTACCTTCTTAGTCCAATAACTTATAATATTTTATAATTTTAATTTTTTTTCTCCAAAATTAAATTTTCCATCATAAAATATCCAGTTGGCCGTTAGAATTCTGAATTGTAAATTAAAGTTTTCAATTGTTTTAATCATAAAAAAATTAAAATTCTAAAATCCAATTTACAACTCACATTCCGACCATCAACAGAAGATTGAAATTAAAAAATATTATAAATTACTGAACTAAGAATATAAATTGACTCATAACAAAATTAAAATTTAAACAAGTGTAAATTACAAGACCAAAAGACTAAAAACGTAATTTTCTCCCACAAGGATCATGTAAGCTCCCTCCATCTTATCTTATATTAATTAACTTGGATTCAATTGCTCAATTTAAAAAAGTCAGATATCTTGGATTCATTAACTTGGATTCAATTACTCAATTTTATGTCCGGGGTTGTGTCCGATTCTTCGCACATGTATGCTTACCTATCAATTGGTTGCATTGCAATCCAATCGTGGATTCGTGGTCCCGTAATTTAATAAGCAGAAGGAGCAGTCCGGTGACCCGAACTCGGAACGTTTGGATGATGGGATCTCAAAAAAACTTATGCGGATGCATTTTAAATAACAAACTTAGAGATCAAACGCGAAACCTATGTAGGTCCTCTTAGTAATTAGTATTTATATATAAACCCAACGGGATTTTATTGTCTTCTTATTCATTACATATATGATCTCAAATTCTCAACTGATATATATAATTATAACATCACATGCTAACAGTAGTGCCGCCACTGTTGGCTTTCTTATTGTCTTCTTATTCCATCACATGCTAAATAACGAAAAGCTGGTATATGATTATTCGAAAGCAGGTTTGTATTAGTTGTAATTGTCTGTCCAGAACTGCGCCTGGAGCCAGTCAATAAGGTTTTTGTCCACTTGGAAAGCCTTGGCGAGCACATCATCAGAAATGGGTGGCTTCGACCCGAACACAGCGTTGGCGATAGTGATGACGCCTGGGTTTTGGCTACTGAGACCGGCGAACGCGATCGCATTAGTTTTCCCTCTGTTAAACTGGAAGTGGATGAGGCCCTGCGGGAACACAAACACATCACCCTTTCTCAGATTCTTGGTGAATAGGCGGTTGCCTCCGCCATTAATGAGGTTGGAGGTCACAAAGCCAACGTAGAGCTCTCCTTCTATCACGGTGAGGACCTCCGTGGCGCGTGGGTGGGTGTGAGGAGGGTTGAGACCATTAGGTGCATAGTCAATGCGAGCCAAGGAGATGCCGAGCGTGTTTAACCCTGGGATTTGGTTCACGTTTGCTTGGGTGACAGCGAAGCCGAGGTTGTTGGTGGTGTTGCCGGGCCTATCAAAGCCGCTAAGGAAGAAGTCTTCCGCTTTCACGTCGTTCATGTTCTTGCATGGAAATCCATTGACGAATACTGCCAATTAAAATATCGATCTATGTAATACTGGAGAGGAACGATTTTGTTAAACGATCGAGATAAAAGTTAAATGCATGCAAACCCTTTGATTTATCGGCGACGCAGAAGTCCTGCAGGGGACTAGGATCGGAAGCCAATATTGCACTGGAGGAAGCCAAGGCAAGGAGTGCAATGAGGAGGAGTTTAACAGCCATGCCTAGCTTGAATTCTCAGTACCGGAGCTTGTATTGAGGAAGTTAATGGTGAATGAATTGAGAGCTTAGAGGTGATGGGTTTATATAGAACAGATGCGGGTAAGTAGCTAGGTTTGAAACATTCTTACTTGGGCAAGAGATTAAATTGAAAAGTCTATTACAGTGGCTTTCCTTCTGCAGCAATCAATGTTTATAGTCTTCATCACCTGCCCCTTATCATCTACTCTGATGATGATGCCTTTGATTCCGTACACAGGAAATTAGTGATTTTATTAGCCAATATTGCACCGAAGGGACTCCCAACCCTAGCCTGGTCGACTATAAACTGATTTATCTCCCTCCCCATAATTTAAGGACAGGTTGAGAGGTATCTAGGTGAATGTAATCACCTTTTATTATAATTGTATTGATGAGGTACTTAATGGTGAATGCATTGAGAGCTTAGATGGGATAGGGTTTACAGATAGATTAATTAACAGGGTCTGAAGCGTTCTTACTTGGGTGAGACATCAAGTTGAAAAGTCTATCACGCTGGCTTTCCTTCAGCTTCAACTAATTAATGCTTATAGTCTTCGATTACCTGCTCCTTTATATGCCTTTCTGTGCACAAGAAATTAAAGATTTGATTAGCTGACCAAGTCTCATGACGCTTTATTATGTGGTTAGAACTCGTCCATAGCCAGCGCGCGTAAACGTTTCTTGGCGTGTGCAACAGATTAATAGTATATATCCAGTACATGCATGATAATCCAGATAAGATTTCGACCATGACGTGCTACCAAATCCAGGGAAATAATCTAAGACTGAGTGCATTTCCATTCACGTTTTGATTACCTGAGGCTTTCCAGTTTTGACTAATCATATCTAATGCAATGCTTGAATATCGCTAATTCATAATACAGATTCTAAGCTAGAATTTTACTTTGCTTCTCACATATACTTTCTTATTTGTATTTAGAAAAGAAAAAAAATGCATTCTAGTTACAAATTAAAGTTTTTAAGAATAAACAATGTCACGCCCCGGGGACTCCCTGTCAGAGGAAATTTTGGCAGCGTCTCTCATGTACGGATGACAATCTAGGATCTGACTACAATGCCCTCAAGGCTCACAACCATCAGCCAACACGACTAGAATATATACAATAAAATAATAAAACAATCCACGCATTTAATAATAAATCAGCCTCTGGCTGACTACACAACAATGCAGTTTATAAAATGCCTACTCCACTACAACGAGGAAAACACAACACATCGAAAAACCTTCGCAGCCGAAACATGGGCATCATACACGAAGCACGATATAAAATCCAAAGTGCAAAACACATATAAATATCACAAGTATGTAGTTCACTAACAAGGAAATAGAAGTCCGAATATATAAAACCACCTCGACACCTAGTGGTCGGCCACTAGCTACTGGAACCTCCTGACAGTTTCAACCTGAAATAGAAAATATATCAACGGTATGAGTCCAACACTCAGCGGATACTAAGCTGACATGCATAGTAAACTATAACCAATTGTTGGTGCAGGAAGCATCCGACGATCGAACCCAAGTTTTGATAATGGCAAAGAAGTCAAAGTTAAGCTTATTTGTGATCTAACATGTCTGATTGAGCTTGCAGGAAAGTCCTAAATGTTATTAGGCAAAAGTCCTAGCTGCGGTTAGACAAGGTAAAAATCCTAGGGAGTGGTAACCTTAGGTCCTAGGGGGTGATAATCCTAGGGGGAGGAAAACCCTAAGGGGCGGCAACCTTAGGTCCTAGGGGGTGGTAACCCTAGGTGAAGGAAAATCCTAAGGAGGGGGTAACCTTAGGTCCTAGGGGGTGGTAACCCTAGGTGGAGAAAAATCCTAGGGGGCGGTAACCCTAGGTCCCAGGGGGTGGTAACCCTAGGCGGGAAGTCCAGTCGGTCTGGAGGACTGGACTGACATCAGGTAACTCTTCTGAGTGGAGTAGGTGAGGGCACGTTCCCCGTAGAGGGAACAGTGGGCGTCGGGTCGACCTAGGGTTTCCGATTGGAAATCCCAAGTCAGACCCGAACAGTCCGATGACTGTTA
>JBBMJZ010000096.1:2313361-2323540 GCA_037833815.1 Zingiber zerumbet | reverse complement strand
CACACTCACATACACATATCAAATAACAAGGGTGAACCTAACTTAAACTCTTTGCCCAAACACCAAAACACATGGTCCTATGGACCATTGGGATTGCTCCAACGACCATCTATCCACCTCAATGTAGTCATTGGGCTCCATTTCGACCAAAGACAATGACTGTACTATAATTCTGGAATACTTGAATGTCATAAACTACAACTTGCCATGGGAAACATTGATACCCAAAGATGCCAACTATTCTATGATAAGGTGTCCAAATATCATATGAAATGTACCATATACTGGTTTGATGAAATGAATGATACAATAAAACATATTCAATGCCACATTGATGTCAAGAGCTTGACGAAATGCATAAAGCATGAACAGATGTGGAGGTCGAATAGTTAATACATGAGTCACAATAAAAAAAATGCAATTGACAACTTAAAAAAGAGCATTGTCCCAACCGGATATCTCAAGAGAAAAGAATGTGGAGATAGAAGATATAGAGATGTGCTCAGGAACAATGAGTAGAAAACAAAGTCATTAGAAGAGGGAAAACACCCTAAAGACTGTTGTAAGATTTCAAGAGTAAAATCTAGATTTCATTAATCCACATGGGTTTGGTATCGTAAACCATCCTCGGATGCATGCAAATTGTTGTAAAATTCAGACACTAGCCCTTCATTGATGTTACGTTCACAAAAAAACAATGGAATCTAACTTATAATGTTGAATGATTTTGATGACAGCAAAGCAATGATCATGAAATAATTTCTGATTAATCAACCGAGCTGGAATAAGTTTGAATTAAGTGTGTTAAATGCATTATGAAAGGATGCATTTGAGAAGCGAGAATCAGTTGGTGGCTGAGGTTGGGATGAACCCTCGCTAGATTCAATTTGCTTTTGCTTCTTTCTTGGATATTGAATGATAATGCACCAAGAATGCATGAACAACAATAATAACACGATGTATAATGCATGAATGGAATGCAAAGACCAAATAGCTAATTTAACATGGAATAATTAAAAAAACACAAAATATTAGGATGTAGGGCTTTACTTTAGCACCATTAGTTGTTAAGTCGTTGCAAGTTTGCCTAAGAAGGAATTGTTGTCAAAGACAATCCCTTCGCCAAATACCCTAGCTCTGTGGATCGACATGTCAAGTAAGCAACGAGGTAAGGAAAAATGACGGGAACCCAAAAGTAGATACTAGTTTTAGGGCTCACTGGAGTGAGGAGATCGACGGAGAAGACATCGAAGGGAACATCGGAGACAAAGAGAGGGGGGTTGACACAATCAATGAGTCAAAGAGTTAGGGCTCGGGAAAGAGTCAGGTGTGTGAATCGATTAGTTAGGGCACGAGATATAAAATTGCGTTTATCAATCGATTAGTGAGTCTTACTAATCGATTCAGCGTGGTTCTGTTCCTAGGGAAATTCATCACCAATCGATTGGTTTACCTTAATCGATTAGTATGGTCGACTTAGCTTGGCTTTATGCCTGTGAAATATATTGTCAATTGATTTATGAAAATGATCAATCGATTTGCACCATCTAAATACCTTGAATCCTACGAAATCAATTGCCCAAATCAATTCGGACCGCAGACTCACCAATCGATTGCTTTAATTAATTTAGAGATATTCTATGGTAAATCAATTGGTGCAGCTCAACGACGCGATCGATTTAGCGTGATTCTATGGCTGAAACAGAATTCTAATGGATTGGTAACTGTCACCAATCGATTGATATTATTGATAAAACCTGATAAACCCCGTGATCCTGTCCAAAAGTCGATGAGACGGAAAGCTAGGGACATGGCACTCCTGCTGACCGCGCATAGACTCCGCTCCGACATGCAACACAAATTACGTCAGTGCCGAGCCAAGAAAGGGATCCTCGACGTTAGCCCTCCGACACTAAAGTCAGTCACCGAGGGTGAAGTAGAAAGCGGAGCAACAAGAATGAATAGTAGCAACAACAGTGTATTGCGCATACCTCCGCCGATGCTTAGACCCCCCTTTATATAGAGCTCCTGTAGCACGCGTGCACGCTTCCCTAAGCGGGCACGCATCTCGAAGTTTTCCTGAAAAAACTTGTCAGTAAAGTGTCCCTGACATAATACCGTAACGAGCCGAGCATATCTCTAACGTGACAGTAGAAGCTTTCGCCGTACCATCTGAATTCTGGATTTGCACATCAACAACTATGTCCCAATCTAAATGCCACTCAACTCCCAATTTAGAACTAATGTCTTAGTCATATCGGAGTTTATTATTTTATTCCATTTATATTTTTCCAACAGGTATATGATAATTATAGTTTTCTTAAAATAGATTTATTTCCTTCTCTATGTTTCAAAGGGCATAAGTTAGTAAAAAAGGAATAAAAATATATATTATTGGATGTCGTGTTGTTTGGATTCAGGAAATGAGCGTATATATATGAACTCGAAATCCAAATGAAACTACCAAACTAATGTCTTTGTATCTCTCAGATTAATGACTATTATTGTGTCCATTTCATGCACAGGAAAAAAAATAGTAAACCATGAGTTGAACTATATATAGATAATTTTTGACCAATCGAACATTCACCATGTGCAAATCTCACTCACACACAAGTCAATTAATTTTTATGCAAATCAGACCTTGAATTTGCACCTTTAATGGGTGCACATTGCAAGAAAGAGCATTTCAATCAATAATATTCACAACATTTTATTGGAGTTAATCAATATAAACCAACTCACTTAATTTTTCTAATGTTAACTACATCATTCATTTTTATTCACATTTTCAACAAAAACAGTGATTAGGGATTGTCCAATACAATCTTCAGCATATGTTATTGGTGGAAAGGACCAAAACAAGGGACAAGATAAATCATGATAGTGTTGCTAAATAGGTGAGCACATTTTTTTGCCCATGATAAGAAACTGAAAGATTCTTCAATCCATAACCTACCAATTTCAACCAGATCACTTGGTTCAGTAGTGTTACTTAATAATAAGCTGTCCAAATGTGAATAAGGCACAAACTTAATTTTGCACTATCCCATATACATTATTGAAGAGTATTTTTTTATGTATGTTCATATTTAAATACAGATAATTATATACTATGAGATAAAATTTAATGACGTAAAAAGATTCATATAATCAATCATACCTAGTAAGATAAAGAATATAAATAATATGTTTATGTAAAATATATTTGTCGAACATGATTGTTTACAAACCATCAGTAAAAATAGATCCAAGCTCATGTTTTGATTGTCTTGCAAGCATGAATATCAATGCAAACATTAACTTTTTGAAGAAACTTCTCTGCATTAGCCACTATTAGTGGCCTATATTGGAAAATCATTTTCATTTTCTTACACTGTAGAGATAAATACTGATTAAGACGGAAACAAATCGAAAGTGCAGAAACTTAGACATTCATCCAACTTAAATCAAATAAGAGATTAAGAACGAAATTTTTTAATCAAAAACTCAGTCCTGTTTAGAATTCCAAAACCTTAATATTATCTAAATCAGGAGAGTCTTAATTGAACTCTTTGATAGTCTTCATGAGTAACTATGACAAGCCTAGGCCTTTTAATAAGCTTGTGTCAAATTTTCTTAAGATTGTTAAAATTTCTAGAATTTAGATTTGAGAGCATGATTATATCCAGGAGGGAACTAGGAGTGTCATAGTTTTAGTTTGAAGTGATTCTGTAGTTTTTAGGATGAGCTTGATTTAAGTTATCATGTATAATCTTAGTTATATGATTATCAAGTAATCATATAACCAAGATTATGAGTAATAAAATATAGCCTAATGTTGTTTAATTTAACTTTTAGAATACTCATTTTAGAAAATAAAATTAGAAAAAAAAATTTAGGAATTTTTTTATTAATCCCAGAATCACGTAAAACCTTACACTTCCAAGATAATCACATTTCGGATTTATATTCTCCATTTGCTAACTTGGTGGGCATGCTCAATTACCTAGAAATCATTCATTACTTGAACCAAATAGATTAAATAATATAACTTTAGGTAGATATCTAAGGTTATGAATAATAACCTTCAACCAAACATGCCCTTAAGGTTATCAACGAGTTTTTGGCCAAAACTCGCTGATGGAATTAGTGTCCAGAATTTTAAAATAGTGACATAGTTAATCAGGGGAGTTCTAGGGATCATTTGGTAGTGTTTGTGAGTAAGTATGACCGATCTAAGTCCTTTAATGGTGGCAAAAGGTGATTCACTCGTCTCAGCGCCTTCGTCAGCTCGTCCTCAGACTAACATGGAAGAAGTAAATCACGGGTGACTACTAGTCTTGGACAATTGAATAGAGTATGGGGAGGGCAAGCACCCGACTACTAGTCGAGATTTGACCCCAGAGCTCATGGTAGCAACACCACCATGTGCTAGCTAACTATCCATCCTGAGTGGATGACCTAAGTCCTTTAATGAACTTAAACCAATTTGTCTTAAGATTGTGAAGATTTTAAAATCCACATATCTCAAAGTAGGTTGTGAAGTTTAGATCGAGGGCATATTACACTCAAGAGACTTTCAAGAGTGTAATAGTCTTGATTTGAAGTATTTTTGAGGTTCTTAAGGTTATCAATGAGTTTTGGTTAAAACTCGTTGATAGTCTTATAATGTTCAACATTTCATATTTTAATATAGTCAATCAGGAGAATCTTACGAACTCTTTGGTGATATTGTAGACCTAAGCCCTTTAATAAGTTTATGCCAAATTATTTTAAAGTTGTGAAGATTTTAAAAACTCACATATTTCAATTTAGATTATAGAATCTAATTATATGAGGGCATGACTATACTTGTAAGCAATGGCGAAGCCAGCCCCGGCAAACTACCCGGGCTAGCCGTCGATGCCAACATCATTGCCCTGGGCTAGCCGCACATTTTCCTTGTTTCCCCCTTTTTTCCACTGTATTTTCCTTTCTCACGTCGTTGGCTACCGGGGCTACAGCCCGGGTAACCATGAACGTGGCTCTGCCACGACTTATAAGGCTCCAAAGAGTGTAAAATTCGCAAATGACCTTAGACACTTTAGAAACACTTCAAATCAAACTTATTACATTTCTTACATCATTCTAAGTGTAACCATGCTATCAAACATGAATTGTACCGCCTAGATAAAGAGCTGTGAGTTTTTGAAATTAACATAATTTTGAAATATTTTGAGAGTTGTGTAATGGTCCTTCTCCGTAATAGGAGTTCGGAAAGTTTAACAATCGTCTAATAAATTATGGATCGTCGATTGTGATCACAAATTTAATACGGTAAGTTTATAAATTGATTGGCGCACTCGACTGTCTATAGCAATAGACTACTCATGAGCAGTTGACTACTAATAAAAGGGAGGCATAATGAGAAATAATTATGTATTGTGATAAATATGAAAGTTGGATACACATGTTGAGTATTACGAAAATCTGACTACACAGTTCAATAAATTACCGTTGATTCATTATAGCTCTAGAGAAGAAGATGACACCAGTATTGTCCAAGCATTGTAGGGAAGAAGTAAGGCAGACTTTAGGGTGTTAGACAATTTTGCTACTAAGATTCTTGTCGGAGTTAAAAGGGACTAGTTTGAATTTGAAATTACAAAAAAAAAAATCAAACTTATATGTCAAGATGACCATTTTCGCATTGCCAACTAAGAAAATCAAAGGCTAGCTTTGTCGCTTGAGTCCCCCAAGTGTAGAATGCTACTCGATCCCGAGGAATGAGTGTCGAGTGGTCGAGTCCCCCGACTACCGAGTGACTCGAGTTTGAGAGCCAAGCACTATGAGCCAGAATTTTCCAACTACCAACGTCCTCTCCGAGATAAGAAATCCACATGTAGCTCTTTTTCTCAATTGATTGATTGCGTTTACTTGGGAAGCAAACAGTGGGGAGTGGACCACAACACAATTGTATATGTGCTTACAGAGTGATAGAGATAGAAGAGGAAGAGAAAGGAGTTGGCTAAACTCAAATGCACTATTATACCCTTCACCTCCAATTTCTTCATATCGTGAACGAGATCATAGTTTAGTAAGCATAGGGCAAGGTGTTAAGGGTCCATTAACATTTTTATCTCAAAGTCCATGCCATTCCATGTGATGAGGGGAGAAAAAGAGAAGCCATGTGCTCGTAAACATCACATGTGGGACTACAAAATTTAATGTTTTGTACTCTCTTTTCTTTACAAAAGAATTTGTATCAATGTGGAAGGTTTTGCCCTGTCTAATAAGGAACACAAACTATCCAATCAAATATCAATTTTTTTAATTGCATTTTTTTTTTTTCTGTCTGCGCCTTTTTAGTTGTATTGATAGTAAAGTTTAAACCATTACGGCAATACAATTGGCAATCAAAACAATTATTATATTATTATTTATTTTATTTGTTTTTAGTAATTTAAATATTCAACTTTTAGAATCCCAATAATCTTAAAGTTAATCAATCTAGTTCTAGAAAAAAATTTATCAACCATCAAAATAAATCAAAAAATACAAATCAATCATACTACACAACCAAGTATCATAAGTTTTCTGAACTCCCCAACTATAATATATCCTAGCTGAATTTGATTATTATGTTAAGTTGAAGTACATTGAGCAGATATCCTAATTATTTTAGAAAAAAATTAAAAGGATACTTTTAATTATAAAGATGTTAAAAGAATATTTCCAAAAAATAGAAAAATATACTCCGTCGTATTTAGACTCTCGAGATAGGGTGTCGTAGGCCTTCTAGTGGTAGATCAGGAATCTAGAGTTCAAAACTGATCATGTTTTTCTCCTTAATAGGTAGCGGACCTGAGAATGCTAACTGATCATGTTTGAAAATGCAGAGATCGCGCGTTGGGCACGGTGGCTTGATGGTTGACTGGTAGAAGACATTTTACTTCACGGAAAAGCTTTCTTTTGATCCTATGCATACGGAGATGAGTTAACAAAACGTTAGCACCTAGAAACCAAGGAGAGTCCCTGGCGAAGTCCCTCCGATGCTCAAATCAGTACAAGTCCAGACAAGTGAATGAAGAATAGTAGAGAACATACGCGCGAGAGTAAGTTACAGATGTTCAGAGAATTTACCTTTGACACAGAGAGGACTCTCCCTTTATATACCACCTTACATAACCTCTGCAATCATGAGGTGACGAAGTATATCAAAGTTTGTTAGGTAAAGGAAAGTGTATAACCTAGGCAATGTATAATAATTATCCGAAGAATCTTCCCTTTACCTATATGTATACATCTTTTGTCATTTATAACTTATGTCCTTGATGTGGTTATTGAATGAATATGTTGTTATATATAGTCTGCTGATGGGAGACACGATGATCTCTGAAAAAGCTTCCAACAGAATATTTTCTGACACATAGTTATTATTCTAATATGTTGTTAGAATTCTCTAATCATGCTGTCGGTTAAGTATATCCCGGTCGGCCTATAAGGTCGGTCGTCTTTATGTATGTCCTCGCATTAAGATGCTTTGTCATATATTGAAGGCTATTTAGAAAGCCAAAGTATATATCGAAGGCTATTTAGAAATCCACACTGGAAATAATATGACGCCTCGGGCATATTGGAAATCCATCTAGGAAGCACTATGATAACTTGTGCATTCTGAAAATCTATCTGATGACATGTGTGTGTTATAGATCTATCCGGGTAGTAATATGAAGATAAGTGTCTTAGGCTCGGTCGGTCTTTTATCCGGCCAGGCGTATAATGAGCTTTTAGAGAAATGAAACTGTGTTCTAAGCAGTTCGGTTAGTATTTTGAGCCAAAGTACCTTAAGCTCGATCGGGTCCATGTCCGGTCAGGAGTATAATAACTTGTGGGTAAAGTCCACTTGGAATTCCGACCGAATCTATAAAGTTATCTTACGCTTATGCATATAAGTGACAGGTATATGGAGCCATATAAACTCGTTCGACTCTATTATTGAATGGATACTCATAGGGTTGACAGACGATCAGGGTGACCAGGTATATGTAGAAAGGCTCATACAGAGTAAGGAGTTTGATCCTCCCTTCGACCAGGTCTATAGCTGGTCAAATATGAAGTGGGTCGGCCATTCTGGCCGGCTATAAGGATGATCATCCTTAAACTTGATCGACTATTATGTGACCGGGCACACTGTCTTTTTAGTTCAAGTGTAAAGTATTAAACCCCTTATATTCAACCGACTTAAGGGCCAATCAGCTTTTTTCCACATGGCTTGGAATCTAACTAGGCCGA
Organism: Zingiber zerumbet; assembly: GCA_037833815.1. Classification (NCBI taxonomy): domain Eukaryota; kingdom Viridiplantae; phylum Streptophyta; class Magnoliopsida; order Zingiberales; family Zingiberaceae; genus Zingiber; species Zingiber zerumbet. The sequence goes on along the minus strand of JBBMJZ010000096.1, from coordinate 2,315,284 downwards.
TTCGGCGAGCCTTAATGTTGGGTAGCCAATCAGAGCCAGATGGAGAGATGCTTCCCTTCATTGACTTTGACTATGACATCATCTCCTGGGTCTACGTGTTATAATTCGTATCATTAGCTATTAAGATGGGCCTTTATATGTACTTCTCTAATTTATCCCAATTGCCCTAATTCCCCGTGAAAATTTTTCACAAGACTTTAACTGATTAATCGTTTTTTACACATCGAAGTTAGTCTAAGTCTAATATTGTTATAGAAGCTATATCCTGATAAAAAAAAATGTATTAAGCATTTTTATATAAAAAATTCTTTAACAACTTGTTTAAAAAATTCGAACTTATCAAAATTGTTTCAATATGCTCAAATTCATAGTAAAAATATTGTAGCAATTATTAATGACGGGTAGCAGCTATCATATTAATGACGGTTTTGTAACACTTAATTACTCATTCTAATAATAATTTATTTATTTTATAAATTTGATCAAGTCATTCAAATAAATTAAAAATAATTTTTTTAAATATATAAGTGGTGTATGTATACATTTAATTTTGAATTGAATTATTATTATTATTATTATTATTATTATTATTATTATTATTATTATTATTTAGAGATATAGAAATGTTATCGTGCTCACCTATCTGTGGACAACCAGTAAGACATCTAGTGTTGAATTTTTATTTTTATTTTTATTTTTTTTTAATTTAAGATTTAGAATTTAGAATTTAATGTTTAGGTTTGAAGTGAGATTTTTAAAATAAAATAATAATAAGTGCTCATGGATTACTAGTAGATGGGTGAGTAAGGTAATAAAACTTTATATAGAGCGAATTTTGTTATGCATATTCCTATGAGAAATCGTGAGTATTTAGTATTAATAATTTTATTAAACCGTGTGAGAAATTCCGATATTACCTATTTTAGGTACTTAACTTTTATAAATTTAAAAATATGTATCATGTGTCTTTAAATTTTTCTCAATCCATTCAAACATTTATTACTGTTCTCAATTTATATTATTGAATTCAAATTTAAGGGCATGAATATATAAGGAGACTTGTAAAAAAATATTAATTTTGATATAAAGTAATTTAGAGTTTTCTACATATATCAATCAATTTTAAAACTTATAATAATTTGAAAAAAAATTATTACAAGTTCATTATAAATCATAAGATCAACTTTCCACTAATGATTTCTTAGGACACTCCTAATTTAAAAATTATTAAAATTTTAATTTTTTGAATGATGTAAATCCATCAATCAGTTTTGTTCAGATTTAATTGATAGATTTAGAAAACTCTAAATTGATAGGTTTAGAAAACTCTAAATCATTTTAAACTTAAATCAATGTACTCTTATCAGCCTCTTTAAGCTATTTATACCATCATACCTGAATTTGATAGCATGAATAAAGATCAATAAATTTTTAAACTTGTAAAAATTTGATAAAATTTGTTATGGACTTATTATGAGGCCTAGGGTAATGAAATTCTCTAACCAACACTATCAATGAATTCCTAGAATTTCTCTTGTTTAAAAAATATTAAAATTTTAGATTTTTAAATAATATAGATCCATCAATCAATTTCTGACAAAATTAGTTGATATATTTTAAAAACTCTGAATCATTTTAAAAGAAAATCAATAAACTCCTGCAAATCTTGTTAATATAATTATGTTTTTAGGTCTAAATTAGATAGTATAAATTAAGAATAGTAAATTTTTAAACGGATAAAATAAACTTTTAAAAATATATGTACATAAATTTACGTAATTATTTCATCAAAAGGATATAATTGAAAAATGGTTATATATATATATAGCAATGATATGCTTAAGGAAAAAAATTAAAGAAAAAGCTCAAGGATAAACACATAAAGTCATGACCCACCATTTCACTTTTTATGGTCTCAATCAT
>JBBMJZ010000096.1:2258910-2273851 GCA_037833815.1 Zingiber zerumbet | reverse complement strand
ATCCAAGACCAAGTCTTGGAATCTTTTCGGCTTGTTTTTTTATGTGCAAGATTTTTTTAAATGGCTCACAAGAAAGTTACAACATAGCCCACCCGCCTCTTTGGCTATCAAACATTTCTAAAAAAACAAGGATATTATCTTGAAGAAGCAGGGTCTGGTCCAATGGATAGCACATCCTTCAAGAAATCAAATTATTTAACTATTCAACCCCTCCTCTGTCACCCTATTATCATGGATCGATGGCACTGCGCCTCCGCCGCCCTCGCAGCTGCAACTTCAACGTACGCCGTTGCTTCCGTGGAGTACGCCCCGATGCTGCCGACGTTGCTGGCCTCGTTGCTTCCCTAGCTCCCGTCGATGTAAATCAGATATCCCACCGCTTTGTCGTCTTTTCTTTGGAAGACACTTAGATCTTATATTTTTGGACAGAACTATACCTTTTGTATTAGGGTTTAAGTCTTGACTATTTTTGGATAGAACAAATACCTTTTGTATTTCTATATTTCGTTCTATAAATGATTCTTCTATAAATAAAATATTTGGACAGAATCTATAGATTTCTACTCCTGAAAGCTTTGTTCTTATGATAAATGTTAGATTTCAATTTTCAGATAAGATAATCATAGTCATTTTCACATGTTCATTGAAGATAATATCCTTGTTTTTTTTGAAATGTTTTGATATGATGGTATCACATCTGTTCTCAGCGATATGGTGGAGGATGTCTCCGAAGGTATCTCATTTGTGTGCAAAAATGCTGAGTGTTATGGTTGTGATCCAAACAATTTGTGTGCAAAAATGCTGAGTGTTATGGTTGTGCAAAAATGCTGAGCAAGTATATTCAAATTGTTCATATATAATAAGCATTATTTTTGTCCAATATATTTCAGAATCTCACCAATTTTTATTTTAATGCTAATCATATGTTGATAGTCTTGAGTGTGATATTTTTTGTTTTTCATCTTCTATGTAAGTCATAACCAAAGAAATAGTTAGTCAGCTATAACCACAACATGAATCAAATTGTGGATATGATACAACTCTACAATTTGACCTTAATAATGCATATTGGGACAAAAAGGAAATTCCATATGAGTTCATTGAGGATGAGTACGAAAATGAGACTGAGGTTAAGGAAACATTTAGACAACAACAGAGGAGGATGAAGAGATGGTCTATGTGGATTTGGACGAGTACTCAAACACAGCGGATTATCATGCATTTGATGTAGATGGAGAAAGCCATGACTCGACTTGATGTTCAATGAGATAACAAACCAAACAAATACACATGAGGATATTTTTATATTAGATACATTGAATGAGAAGGTTGAAGCCGAGGATAACATCGTGAAAGAGACATTGTTAAAGTATCAACCATTATCATTTATAACACAGTGTTCCACCCACTACAAAACCCAGATGCAATGCTCTTCCACAAACAACTTAGACTATTATACCAATTATTGACAATTAATATCCTTTGAACAAAACTTGTTGACATTGAAACAACGAAAAACTCATTCACTGAATCAAACCTAGCTAATAGGAAAGATACTTAAGTTTGTTTTCTAGTTACCATCCTCTCTAGCTTTCTCATCTCTAGTGTTCCTAGTTGCTCATTCCGTAAAAAATCCTTCTGATAAGAAAGAACTCTCCTTCTCCAAACACTTATATACATGAGGGCACGCCCACTGTAAAACCTAGATGCACCACTCTTACACAGACAACCTACATTTTGATACCGTGTATTACCAGTTAGGATTTAAGTTTGTTGTCTAGTACCATCCCCTATAGATTTCTCATCAAGTGCTCCTTGCTGCTCATACCTCAAAAATTCTTTTCCATAAGAAAGATCTCCCCCTCTCTGAACTCTGAACTTCCACGCTAGTATACTCCAAGGCATTGTGACCACTAGGACTCTCCTTGGAATCAAAAACTCACAGAACAACTCCCAACCGTTGATACTTCCAAAAAAGTACAAAAATCCCCACAAAAGAAAACCCTTGAAAGGGATTACTAGGCCGTCCTGGGCCAACAAACAATGTTGACTGTGGACCAGGAGCGAACCAACCCAACAGTAAAATAGCAAATCCCATCTCTTTCCCACCAGTTCTTCACTGGAACTTTTCTTAACAAGGCCAACAAGTGAGCAGTAAAGAGGAAAAAAAAATTAACAAGAAGAAGACAAAATCATCAAAATAAATAGTGTGTGCTTCGCACAAAGGAAGGGGGAAAGAGCTTAAGCTTACCCCTGGGAAAAATATCTCCTTGAGCTGCAACTTCCAGTCGGCGCTCCCACCGAAACGATCCACCACCTCTTTCACCGACTCGAACGGCGCCGAGGTATCGATCTCCGGACTCCCACAAGCGGCAGCCGCCGCCGGATCTTCATTCATCCCACTAGAATCTGTCGCCACAGCCCCTCCCATCTGCATTTCTTCTGGCGAAGTTCTTAGGGTTTTGCGGTGATTCGAAGCCGCTTCGTGCGAGCCAGCGAAGAGCGCACCTGAAAGTGGAAGTGGGAGTGAGTTTACCCATGAGCCCTTAAAAAGCCGCCGAAAGCGGTGATACGATCACGCCACCCTCCGGCTATCTACGCCCATTCCGGTCCGTCCACTTCAGCTCGAATAGCACGGTGATAGCAGAGGGGCGTGTGTTTATCACGCTGCACGTTTGATTTAGCTTCGTTCATCAACTTTTCGCGAATCTCGAGGTAGAGAAGACCGTTGCGGTGAATGTCAGATACTATGGCTTCGTGGTCGGACGCTTTCAACGGTAAGTTCAAAGGAAAATTCGTGAAAAGCCCTTGCTATGTTCTAAATTTAAAAAACACGTCTTTATTTCTAAAATTTAATCCACCTTATTAGAGTAATAAAATAAAAATATTTTCTCACTTTTATCTTTTTATCTCACAAATAAAAAACTATTTATTTTAAGTAAAGTTTATGTTGCATTATAAATAGATATAATCTTATTATATAAATAATTAGTAAATTATAATTAACTGTAGTTTTAATTCAATACCACTAGAAAATTAAGTTAATGAAATTACTTAATTTTCATGTGTTTATATTGAATTATTTAAACATATAGAGATGTGATTAATTATTATCTTTTGGTATTAAAAGTGTAGCAGATCAATTGTTAGTCTAATAATAAGTGAGATAGATTCAGAGAATATCCTACCACTATACGAGGGTTTGAATGTACAGATATACTAGAATAAATAAGATAAAAAAATAAAAAAATTAGGATAAAATAGAGATTAAGAATAATTTTGAAGACACATTTAACATCATATAAAATATGTATTAAGCATCCAGTAAATATCATAATTAGCCAATACGAGACCATAACAAATACCACATTAATAAAGAAAGAGAGATCAAAGAAAATTGATAAAATAAAATAATATATATTTAAATTTAGATGACGATATATTAGGAGATCGAATTCAATCAGGATTTATACATCCAACCTCATTTAGTGGGATAAAAATTTAATTATTATTCTTACATACGATGGTTTAAACATATTTAATTAGTGATATTGTTGGAAGAGATTAGAATAAATTTAGCCCGTATCTCAAATAGTTTTCCTTAGCTAATAACTTTCATCTTAAAGAGGATATAAATGTTATGTGGTATGAATTTATATGATTGTAATAAGAACACACATATTTTGATAAAGATTTTTTTTATTGGTATCTTACTATTTATTAAGAATATCTATCCTTTAATATTTATTTTTGATAAAACTCAAAATTAAATTATGTTGACGTTAGAGAATCCCAACAATAAACTACTGTAACAGGCTTCCCTATGTAAAAAATTAATTTAATTTAATATTATACTTATTTAGTAAAAAAAATTAAGAAAAGTATATTTTTTAATATCGTCGGCTTAAAATATTTATAGAAATTTCTTTGATCATAGTGTTGTCAATTCTAAGATATGGGACTAAAAAAAATTATATTTTTTTATATAAAACAATCAAAGAAAATTAATGATGATAAAAATTCATAATAATACGCCGTAGCTGAGTCTCGAACTCTAGATCACTGATTGTTTCGCTTGTGGAATTACTAATAAACCTTGAAATTATTTTTACTGTGAATAGAAAAAATGACATTAACGTAAATTCATTTTAGGCTTCACCAAAGTTAATTAGTAAATGGGGGAAGATTTTTAATAAAATAGTAGGATAGTAAGATATATATATATATAATTTGTAGTATTAATTATTAGCAACTAATTAATGACTATAGTATTGCTTATAATTAATTATAATGTGATAAAAGGATAACTCAATCTAGAATAATATGGTAAAAAATAGGAGTTTAATGCAATCTTCACAAACTTTAGTTGTTCTCTAAACGAAACAAAGTTCAAGGATCACATCCTTTTACTTAAGTAAACTAATTCAAACCGTTGTAGTTATTGATTTGATCTAAGTTGTCGTTTTGTCAAACTTCCTGAGCGCCAGAGTATCTTAGGACCCGAAAGCACTCGAGAACCCGAATCTAAGTGTTCCATCTCTCAGTCACCCAGAAGCTGAGGACTCGGGAGCTCGAGCCCAAGTACATGTGTATCTTTAGTCTAAGTGCCCCTTTATCAGCCACCCCAAAACTAAGGACCCGAGAGCTCAAAACTGAGTACATGGGAATTTTTATGCGGGCTAAGACTTATGATAAGTTACAAAGGGGATGCCTCCTTAGATGAGGTGCATCCCTTAATTGGGAAAACACCATCCCTTGCACCTCTTCGCTTGGCATATAAGGGAGGTGATATTATTCTCTACTAGATCATGTGTTTTATTCTATTTTTTCTTTGAATCTCACTTAAGCACTCGAGGGGTCTCGTTTGACAACTCCCGATGAGCCCTTTGACGGGTGTTATTCTTCACAGAGTCGACTATGTCAAAAGGTGAAAGATGCAACGCCATCACTCCATGGTACATGATAGATTTCTACTGCATCATTATGCAAAATAAAAGATCAAATAAAAAATATACGTGATGTCATGCTGATTGATATCTAGAGTAGAGACCCAAATGGAAGAATGACCAATCAATATCACACAACTACTTGAAGAACCCAGTTGGTGAAACATTACTTCTCAAGATCTTTAATTATAAAATCACACAACTTGCAAGATATAAGCATTCATGGGTGCACCAACAATCTTAGAAGGCAGTAAGAATAATTTTGAGACCAATGTGACAAAACACAATGCCTTATTTGAAGATCTCTTGGCAAGTTAGTCATTGTACAAAGAGCTGGCATTCCCAACCCTCTCACACATGCAACAGAATCAATCATACATTTTTTATATATATAAGAACTGATCCCAACAAATATGATAAACTTGCTAGCTAGCTTTGTCCTTGCAATTATTTTTAAATGATTTTCTTTTTGGAAAAAAGCACACCTCTCTTTCACTTCATTTTTTTATTTCTAAAATTATCTCTATTTACTCGCTAGTCTCAATGTATAGAAACTCTACTATTTGTAGGCATATTATGGCAACTATAATTTATAGCTACTATGACCAAGAGTTCGAATGAATGAAGCTGAGCTTTTAAGATCAAAAAAAAAAATTTATTTGATTTGTATTTAAAATTATCAGATTTGAGATGAATTCCAACATATTTGGTAATTTTTTTAGCTGAATTTGAGTTCATAATATTTTATTCAATTGTTCATGAGTGGTTCACGAGCCAAACTTTATTTATTTTTCCCCATAATTTTAATATAAATCTACTCAAATTAAGGTTCGAATAACTTGAATCCAACTCAAATTTAAATAATTCTGGGTTATATTCCAATTCTGCTCGAATTAAAGTTCGAACTAGTTGAACTTAAGTTTTATTTCGATCAAACTCGAACCATGATCATTTAATTGTTGCGCTTTGAATCGAATTTGAATATCACGTATTTTTTTCAAATTTGAATTCAATATTTTTATATTATTCAACTCTCAATTCGCTTCAATTCATTTACACCCGTATCTATAAATTATATGATCAATGTTGACCAATACCTTTGTACATATTGAATTGAATAGGATCTCACTTGTACATATATATTGCGACAATTATAGATTATAGTTGCTATGTATTGTAACAACTATGATTAATAACTATCATGTTCCTTGAGCTACGGTGTAACGGTAAGCTGTTTAAGTAGTTTTTCAAATATATAACTATTTTATTTAGAATATCCCCTCTTTACTAACTAACTTTGGTGAAACTCAAAATGAAAATACATTAATGTCCTTTTTGCTATTCACATTGAAAATAATTCTAATATTTATTAATAATTTTCATAAACACATCAATCAGTAATCTAGAATTCGACACTCAACTACAGTGTATTATTGAGAATTTTTCTCATGAATCAATTAGAAATCTAGAATTCAAGTTCCACATCTTAGAATTGACAACATGTGAGCAGAGAAGTTTTTATAAATACCTTGAGCCGACGATGTTAGAAAGCATATTTTTATCAGCTTTTTGGCTAAAATCAAGTATGATATTAAATTATTTTTTTATAAGGAGGAATCCGCTACGGATTCTTGAGCATTACCCTAACATTGCACTATTGCAAGGGTTTGGTGCACCCTTATCCAATTTATGGACAATCTTTTGGCTAAGATTAAGTGTAGTATTTAATCTTATCAGTTTAATATATGATATAAATAATTAAAAGTAGGTCAATTCTTCTAAAAAATTAAAACTATTTTTTCTAGGTCAATTCTTCTTCTCTTAGATCTTTTCTTGTATTATCCCACCGGGTATAAGGGACCTAACTCACGCAATGTACGTGTGTGTATATATATATAAATGCTCTTTTGGTTATTTCTTCCACCTTTGTTTTTGTATTTATTATTTATGATTTGAACCTATCATGTCCACTTTCTCTTAATTACTTGCCTTTTAAGCACTCCTTTGCCTTCTAAGCACTCCTTTCCCCCTACATATTCCCCCCCTTTTCTTCTTCTTTTCTTCTTCTTTTCTTCTTCTCTCCAATCTCGACCCTCTTCTTCGTTGCAGGTCACGAGCATGCCTGAAAATGTCCACACCACGGTAAGCAACTCGAAACCCTAAATCATCGCATGCTCGATCTCTATCTGCACCAAAAAACCTAACCCTAGTCAGGAATATGATTAAAACGTGCAGGGAAAGGCTGGTCGATGAGGTAGGCAAGAAGATCAAGAGGGAAGCCGATGTCGCCGGCGACAGCATGGCTCGCCGGCAGCAGCTGCTCGGCCCCGCCGGAGCCCTGAACCGGATAACGCCCTGCTCCGCCTGCAAGCTCTTGCGGCGGCGGTGCGCGCAGGAGTGCCCCTTCTCGCCCTACTTCTCCCCTCACGAGCCGCAGAAGTTCGCGTCCGTCCACAAGGTCTTCGGCGCCAGCAACGTCTCCAAGATGCTGATGGTGAGGAGCCGCCGCCGGCCGCCGTCGTCGTTGCATGCATGCGTCGTCCTAACTAGCTGACCGTTGTTTTTTCTTTCTTTCTTTCTTTCCGGCGATTGTCCGCAGGAGGTGCCGGAGAGCCAGAGAGCCGACGCGACGAACAGCCTCGTCTACGAGGCGAACATCCGGCTGAGGGATCCGGTCTACGGCTGCATGGGGATCATCTCCTCCCTGCAGCAGCAGGTGCAGGCCCTAGAAGCCGAGCTGGCGGCTGTGCGAGGGGAGATCCTCAAGTGCAAGTACAGACAAGCCGCCGCCGCCGCCGGAGTAGCAGCGGCAATCCTCCCCGCACCTCCCTCCTCCTCCGCCGCCTCCGGCCAAACGATGATCTCTGTCGCCGCACTCCCGCCGCCGTGGCCGACCAGAGCTCCGGCCTCCTCCTCCTCCTCCTCCATGGACTACAGCTCGATCACAAACGAAAACATACCGTTCTTCGGGTAAATTAATTATCTTTATGGATTAATTAAGCTACGAACGAAAATATCATGCATGAAGAACATCCACGCATGTTGCATGATGCTTCCTCTTCTCCTTCTTCAATTTTTTTTTTAATTTTTGTTATTGTTCTTGATGAATTGTACTATTTCAAGCGGTGAAAATGATTGAAAACCACAGATTTGGTGGATATATAGATGAACATACGATCCATTTCGAGTGCTTGGGAAAGAGGGAAGAAGAGTATGGGGATGGTGAATTGAATTCTTCAACCCTGATTGAGATTGCCTGTGCACGTGATCATTATGGCGTTGACCAAAGTGGATCACATGCTCTTCTGTAGATCTCGAGCTGAGTAGCATTAAAAGAAAGGGAGGGGGACAATAGGTGTGTAGTTTGACCCTCCTATGTCACGTAGTATGATAAGATAATTAGAATTTAAAATAAATTCAAATTTATTTATCTTCATGAGCTCAAGTTTGATCCATGTTATGTTTGATTGTTTGTAACTTGTATATTTTTTCTATGCTTGTTTGATTAGTTAATAATTTTGTTATTATAAGTATATTTACTTGTTTTGAAAGGTTTTTTTTGTCAAATGAGTTTGATAAGAGTTTTATTAATAAATATGTTGAGTTTATTTGATTGTTTAAATTTTGTATATTTTTAAACTTATTTAATTTGTTAATGACTTTGACATTACAAGTTTGTTTGTCTATTTTGAAGTTTATTTGTCTATTTATAAGCTTAATAAGAGTTTTTTTAATAAATATGATTTATAAATTTTGTTCATGAATATTATTTATGAATAGTGTACAATATTTATTCATGAATATTGATGAGTTAATCACATATGTGCTCAACTTTATTATATTGAATCAAAGAATCTAATGTTTTAATCTCAGCTGCAGCGTATTGTAAGATATTTTTCCTTAGTAAAAAGTGGGCCTAAAGATATTGGTCGTCTGAATAAATCTCCATTAGCATTTTCTTATTTATTTTGATAGCTGATGAAAAATTTCTATGAGCTAAACCTGTCACCCTTCTTATAATAAAAAGTTTATCATATTGAACGAATATAAATAAACTTTTATTAAATCAAGCATTTGTTCATGAATATTTAATTTATTTATAACCCTCATAACTCCATCTGCGTATTATTAACAATGAGTTTGTTTTTGTTTTGTTTGATCGAAAGTCGCGTGTGTGTGTGTGGATGGAGTGTGGCTGCCAGAAAGTGATTGTTTCAGTTATGCAGTACTCTTCCATGAAAGATGCATAGATGGATGGGATAGCAAGAGGTTTCTTAGAAGGTACACAAACAATGATAAAGCTGAAATAAGAGATACACCAGGATTTAGGGTTCTTTTACTAGAAGAAATTATAAAGAGGATGATGAACATTGGGCTTCATTGACAAGAAATTGCTTTGGTAAGTGGCAAAAGGCAAACCTTTCACCCTCGCTAGTATGTCCCAGAACCAACATGGAGAAGGTAAATCACAGCGACTAAAGAGGTAAGTGGATTGGGGGATGAGTTATACGAGATGCAGAGACTTACGCCTCGTCGGCTTCAAGGTTCAACCCCTCAATCTCAAGTGACAAACCTCCATCCACTTACCACCTCAGCTATGCCCGTAGTGGCTGCTTTGGCATGTGTAGAAGTTCTCCACCTGACTCAACCATCCATAAGTTGAGATCCAATTGTCATGTCCCTCCTTTGAGCAACTCTTAAATGTGTCAACGGGATTGATAATCAACAAGTCGATTCTATGGGTCCCTTGGTGACCGGCTAAATGGGGTGAATAACCTGCACAATAAGAACAAACAAAATCCCCTTTCTCAAACTTTACATCTTTATTAACACTTGCATAAAAAGTAATACAAATTAATTAAAGAAAGAAGAGACAAAAGGATTACTTGGTTTGCAATCAGGGGATTCTAATCCAAGGAAGTTAAAGCTTACTAAACAATCTCCTTCAGGCGGAGAAGCCTCTTACAGTAGTTGAAGCACTTAAATATAGAACAAAACTAAAGAGGAATCATTTATAAGTGTTGATTTCAGCTACTGGGACCAGGGCTGTATTTATAGCCCTGGTCGGGGAGTCTGCAAGGGTTCTAGGCGCCTGGAAGGTTCCAGGAGCCTAGAGAGGGACAAAATTTTATCCCTATCATAATGAAATGCGCCAAGTCATGTTTGGATGAATTTTCAGGTCTGGGCGCCCAGAGGGGTTTTGGATTCCGAACACCCGGAGGGGTTTTGGATTCCGGGCGCACGGAGGGGTTCCAGAGTCAGGGCGCTCAGTTGGTTTTTTGGTCCGAGTCTTCCGCTCTGGTTCTGCTCACTTGGGTCCAGATCTTTTGCTCCAGCTTTGCTCGCTTAGGTGATTTCAACCATCCAGAATAGGGCTCACCCAAACCAATTTTTTTGTATTCGAGTAGTCTTCCGCTCCGGCTTCTCGTCCCTCAAAAACGCCATGTGCTTTCTTCTCATCCGCCAGCGTACTTTTCCACATCTCATCTATCAAACGCACCAAGCCCGTCAACTCTCTTCTGTGCCGTCCTTTTCACTAGCTGTGTCTTTCACTCGACTTCCTCTGCTCCTAAGTTCTTACACACTTAGACACAAGGGTTAAAAACACAACATGACCTAACTTGACTTGGTTGATCATATCAAAACTACCATGGAGTATTTATAATCTCCCCCTTTTTGGTGTGAGCAACCAAAATTAAGTTAGGGTAAGCCAAACATAAATAATAGTAAGGTAATAATTTTGTGAGTAAAAAAATACACAAAAATTAATGGATGATACTCCCCCTAGACTTAATCTCTAATTATTCCCCTTTGATCACATTAAAATGGGATAATTTATGCAAAGTCGAAGGGATAAAATCAAGAAGTATTAAGTTTTTGAAAATCTAGAATTTTCAACTTATGAACTATTTTTAGAAAATTAAAAAAATTAGGTTTTAAAAAAAATTATTAGACAGAGAAAATGATAAAGTTCCACATAATTTTTTTTTTCCAGAAAATAGCAGTGTAAGATATTTTTGAATTGAAGAATACAATTTTTTTAAAAATAATACAAAAAAATTCTATAGATGAATAATAAAATTTTATTTCTCAAAAAATTTAATTTTGTTTAATTTCTAATAGAAGTTATGCATAATAATTTATTTGAAAGCATTAGATAATTTTATAACTGTTAAATGCTTTAACAGTTAGTTAATTAAACATTTATTTCAGTAATTGACTTCCAAGCTATGGCGAGGTACTAGGCTTTCTTGGTTATTGGAACAACAACCACTTCTAGACAAACTTCTTAAATAAATTAAATATTTAATTTTCTTTCTGAAAGTCATAGGTCTAACTTTCAAAAATATGCACAAAAAGATAATTTTAATTTAAACATGACTTAGGAACCCAAATAAATTCATTCCTACTGGATTAATCAAAAAAATTTTTAGGGATATATTTTGGTGACAACTTTCTAACTTGGCCTTTATAATACCTGAGATACCGGTTAAGTCTTGAATTATTTCTAAAATTTAAAGGAATCAAAGTTGATCATGTAAAATTTTTTAAATTTTGTATTTGTTCTTTTAAATTTTTATTTTCTATTTTTTTCTTGTCAAAATCTTCTAGTCGATAAGATTTTGCTAAGGTTAATTTAACTCTTTATTTTCTTTTAATAATTTTTTATTTTCTATCTCTAATTTGTAGGAACTCTTTGACAGTATTTTTATAAATTTAAATAATTGGTCATGAGATAGGGACCGTACCTGACTTACCTTGTTGATTTATGATGCTCCCCCTGTAGTGCTGTTTTCCTCTGACGATGCTTCCCCTTTATCGATGCTCTCGATGCTCATTGAGGATGAGCTTGCTCTGTCTTCTTCTTTTTGGTGACTTGCCACTAACGCAACTCTAGCGTTGACTTCAATCTCCAATTCAGACGATGTCTCGTCTCACGCTGCCTTTAGATTTTGATGTTGTATCTGGACTGGTCTTTTATCCTTGCTTTTGTCCTTGTTCTTACCCTTGCTCTTCAATTTAGGGCAGTTGTCTTTCATGTGTCATTCTTCATTGCAATGGTAAAATCTTATTTTTTTTTCTTCTTCTTTTATCCTACACTTGATTAGATTTATTAGTTTTAAATAACTTTTTAAATCTCTTTACCATGAACGCCTTTTGTCATCATCGAGAGAAGATTCAGAGTCAAGTTCATCCACTTTTTCTTTTAGGGTAATGTTGTACTTTGGCTCCTTCTTCAGATCTGCACATCTTGTTTTATGAACTTCAAATGTTGAAAATAATTCTTCTAAGGTACTTATCTCTAGATCCTTAGAGATATAATGAGCATCTACTAAGAATACTCATTCAGAATTCCTAGGAAAGACATTAAGTGCGTACCTTAGTGAATCTCAGTTGGTTACCTTTCTTACTAATGAACCTTGCAAGCTAAGAAGAACGAACCTGATTCTGACACATCACTAGATGAAGATGAAGCTACATTTATGGTAAGAAAGTTTAGTAAATTACTAAGTCTAACAAGTTTAATAATTCACAACTAGAAAAGGAGAATTTAGAATTAAAAGTCATTTTAGCAAAATCATGCCTATTAGAAGATTTTAATAAATTGAAGGTTGAAAATGAAAAGTTAAAAAGATTAGATAGAAAACTTGAAAAAGGATCATTCATGTACAAATGTTCAAAATTTTCCAAGCCTTAATTGGTATTTTAGACTTCACAAGGGTCAAATTTAAAAAATTTCTAGAAAATATATACCACGCAAATTTTTTATAAATTAAGTAGGTAGGAACTTATTTTGAGTTCCTAAATCATAATTAGTTTAAATCTTTACGCATGTTTTAATTTTAATTTACCTTGATTTTTTATGCTAAAAATATCTTATAGTTAAATTTATCAAAAAAATTATTTTGTATTCCTTCGGTTTGAAACTAATTAGATTTTAATTTTTTTTTGCTGTAAAAAAGAAATTTGTTACTTATTAGTAGAAACAATTTTAGGATTTTTTGACCATTAAATAATATTTTATAAATTTATTAACAAAAATTATTTTTAAAAATTAAAAATCATATTTATTTTTTATGATAAACTATCATGTTCTCTATTACAGGAAATGTTTTCGACATTTGTTAACTATTATCTGATTTATTTTGAATTTTTTTGTCAAAAATAATGTTCTTATAATTAAAAATTATCTAGACATTATCTTAGAAAATTTTAATTTTTTATGAATAATCATTAAATTATTTATATTCATAAAATTATCATGATTTTTAGATATCAGATTCCATTTTTAAAAATTTAATTTTAAAAATTAATATCTCTGATTAAATAATTCGTATTGTCAAAATAAATATTTATTTGCCATCAAGATTTTTATTTTGACCTTTCTATTTCTGATTGACAATAGTATTTTTCAAAACTTAAAAATAATTTTTAGATTATCTTTGTCAAGACTGGTTTTAACTTTTAGAAATTTGTATAGTCACAAAAAATAATTCTTTAAAAATCTTCTCAAACTTAGAAATTTTTTTCAGATGCTTTTTATATTTAACCCTAATTTTTTGGTATAATCAAAGGGGATAGTAATTTAGGGTAAAGGGGGTGTCAATTATTTGCATATTTTAGTGGTACTTAATTGCATTATTCTTGGTTTAAATTTTTAATTTATTTTTCAAATAAATTGTATGTTTGTATTACCCTAACTTAACTTGGGTTGATGCACATAAAAAAAGGGAGATTGTAACTACCCTGGGTTGGTTTTAATGTGGTCAACTAAGTCAAGTTAGGGCCTATTATGTTTTGATCCTTGTGTTTATGTATGCAGGAACTTAGGAACACAAGAAGTCGAGCAAGAAACACAGTGGACGAGAATGATACCATGGGAAGCGAGTCGATGGGCTAGGTGCATCGGAGGGACGAGAAGTTGTAGAAGAGTACGCCAATGGAGCGAGAAGGATGCGCAGTGCTTCCAAGTGACGAGAAGCTGATGTCGTGTCCGCAAGTGCAAGATTGTCGTCAAGTAATAAAATTTCTAAATGTCGATCCCACGAGGATTGAGGATTAAGTTCTAGTTGGTTATGTACTTCGAATTTGACTAGACAAGATCGATAAGTGTTTGTTTGGAGATTTTCAACTAATATTGTAAAGTAAAAGGAAGAAAATCAAGGAAGTCTTTAATTCAAAAAGTGTTCTAGGCTGTTGGTTTCATTATAATGGTGGATGTTATGCTATGAATTCGCCCTTCCCTAGTTCTCTACTTATATGCTTGCAGGACAGTCTAAGTTACTACCGAATTCCACCCGGTGACGGTGTGTCAGAGTACTCTTCTTGCCAGTAACCAGGTATGCCATCAAGTGAAGAAGTTACTTAGAGAGGTCAGGTTTTCAGTAGAATACCTCCTGTCACATTGTTGGTTACTACTCGGAATACGTACTGGTTCCCCTGTATAAAAATTTATACAAGTACTGAACCTTTCCTAACATCCTGTGTGTTCTTTATAAGTTAAACTTGGAATCGCAAACGAAACTTAACATTATTAATTCCAAGTTCAACTTATCTGTTTTTAAAGGTTAGACTTGGATTGCATACGGAACTTAACACTATTAATCCAAGTTCAACCCATGTTACAAAGTTGATTAAATATTTATTTCTAAAATTGACTTCCAGGTTAAACATGGCAAGACACTAGGCCTTCTTGTATATAGGATCACCCACCACTTCCTTGACAAAGCCTTTTAAAGAAATTCAATATTTAATCTCCTTATAGTAACCTTAGGTTTAACCATTAAGAACAATTGAATGACAAGATCAAAAAACAAAAAGAATACTAAGTCAAAAAACAAACCGACACCTAGAATCGTTAACCTCTTGTGTTTGGTATTTCAAAATCAATACAAAGAACATAAACTAGTTATGATACGGAAACAAACAACTAGTTATACCTTTCTTTGTAGATTCAACAACCTCTTGATCTTCTATTGTATTCCTCTCCTTCT
>JBBMJZ010000096.1:2205351-2217586 GCA_037833815.1 Zingiber zerumbet | reverse complement strand
GGAAAGGGGAAAAAAGCTAGAGGAAGAAGAAAAGTTGAAGCCTAAAGTCAACAAAGTCAAAGACACTATCCGAGGAGGAAATTCAAGAAGCCTTTACCTTAAGGATTGAGGGGGAGCATCATTAGTTGACACCGGAGCAAGAAGAAGCTTCTACCTCAGGGTCAAATTAAGAATAAGATGATGCCACTTTTAAAAATTAAGAAAAATCAAATGGAGCATCAAGTGCCACCCCTACTAGCAAAGATATAAAAATTTTAAATTGTAATAATAAAAATCACATTATATGCTTTGAATGTAGGGAAAGAGGACACTACAAAAGTAAGTGCCCAAAGTTGACTAAGGAGAGGAGTCAAGTGACACCAAAGGCTAAGGAGAAGCTAAGAAAGGTCAGCCCTATGATGTGGAAGGGTAAGGAGTACATTGTGTGCTTCTTGTGTAGCCAAAAAGGGCATTACCGGAGTCAATGCCCATGGGGGAAGAAACCGACCAAGGTCAAAGGAGGAAGCTCAAATCAAGGGGAGCTCTTAAAAGCAAACCCAATGTATCATTTGTTGAAGCGATTCCTTTAAATCATGATAAAAAGTATGCTAGATCAAATTTATATCATTTTAATGCTATTTATCATAAAATATGAAGCATGATAGAATTAAGGAAAAATTTATAACATATCATGCTACTACTTCACCTATGGCTAGGAAGGTAGATAAAAATTTAGGCAATAACTCTAAGAATTTTATATATTATTGGTACGGGAAGCATCCGACGATCGAACCTAAGTTTTGATAATGGCAAAGGGCTCAAAGTTAAGGTTATTTGTGATCTAATGTATTTAAATGAGCTTGTAGGAAAGTCCTAAGTGTACTTAGGCAAAAGTCCTAGTTGCGGTTAGGAAGGTGGAAAATCCTAGGGGGTGGTAACTCTAGGCGGTGGTAACTCTAGGTAGAAAGTCTTGGCGGGTCGAGGGCTTCGGGCAAAAAGTCCTAGAGTCGGGGACTCTAGGTGGAAAGTCCCGGTGTCGCGAACCAGGTGAAAGACTGGACGGGTCGTGGAGCAGACGTCCAGCAGGAAAGACCTGGAGCCTCGAGCGGGCGTCCAGCAGGAGGACCGGTCTGACAACAGGTATATTCTCCTGAGTGGAGTAGGTGAGGACTTGTTCTCTGGTGAGGGAACAGTAGGCATCGGTTCGACCTAGGGTTTCCGGTTGGGAATCCGAAGTCAGAACCGGACAATCCGATGATTGTCAAACTCCTTGTCTTTTATGTCTATATTATCCTAACGTTGTTTTGCAGGGTTTGTTGGACTAACGTATTTTACAGGAAGTGAACTTGGAGAAGGAACCTCGCAGCAAGGCGTGAGGGCGTCCTCATGGTGCTTGAGGGCGCCCTGGACCCTGGTGCGAGGGCGCCCTCCATGGAGGTTGAGGGCACCCTCGGGCAGATAGGCAGCGAAGAAGTCAGAGCTCATCCATGCGGCAGGGATGAGGGTGCCCTCCATGGTGTTGGAGGCGCCCTCAACGAGCTTTATAAGCAGGTTTCGAGCAGCAACTTGAGAGTACAACGGAATCGCAATATGTCTTCTCCGTGCTGCTCAAAAGACAATCCAGAAAAGCTATAGCAAGACCCCGACGACCAGGAGCTTCAAACTAACTGTATTTTGTTGTCGGTATAAATTTTTCTACTGTTCTAATATTGTACTTAAATTGTAAAGAATTTCCGTGCTTATAGTGATTGCCCAAAGTAAACGTTTAACGAGTGTGGGCCTTGGAGTAGGAGTCGCCCTAGGCTCCGAACCAAGTAAATCTTGGTGTTCGTGTGTTTTCTGTTTGTCATTTACATTTCCGCTGCGTATTACTCTAAAGGTTTCCGAAACGAAGTGAAAGCCATGAGCGCTATGAACCCCCCCTAGCGCTTTCGATCCAACATCAGATTCCTTTCAAATTTGAAATGTGAAATTAAAGTCTCCTATGAGGCTCCTTTTTAGTGTTTTGAAAAACACTTTTGGAAAATCTTTTGTGGTAAAAAATTTCCAACAGATAACATATTTTTCTCCTTCTCCTTCTCCTTCTCCTTCACCTTCTCCTCTCCGTGTTTTGAAAGACATTTTTGGAAGATCTTTATGCTGAAAAAAATTCCAATAGATAACTAGTTTTATAATCTTGGATCCCTTCAATATTTTAAAAGAAAGATTATTGTTCAAACTTCTGTGCTTGGAAAAAGATCTTAATTTGCAGTCTTGGATAGAAGGCCTTAATGGTTGATCACTAAAATTATTATTTTGTTGGCAATAACGGCAACACTTTTCAATTTATCATGCCCCAAAAATGGTTTATAAATGGAATAAAATGTTAATCCACTACTCTGATATCTGTTTGCACAAAATTAAACTTGAAGAGAATATGTAGGAAAACATCTTTTAAGGAGCTTTGTATATTTGTCCAGGTAATTGTGTGGGCAAGGCAATCATATATATGGTAGTTTAATCTGCCTTCTATGTATGTGACATGGGACATGGAATCAAGTTTGATGTTTGATTAGTAGGCTCTCCATGCTTCCCTTTTCAGTTTAGTTCACAATTAAGGATTGAGAAATTTATTGATTTTTCTTGTTATATAGACATTAGCTGTGCGGCTTATACCTAAAACAATGAATGATGAAAAAGAAAGGAGAAAAAAAGTCAAGAAGTGTAAGGAGTCAGCATGGAAGTTTCTTTACTTCTGTTCAGGAGAGTTTTTGTCCGTCTACGTCACATACAATGAACCATGGTTCACAAATACCAAATATTTTTGGGTAGGACCAGGAGATCAGGTCTGGCCCGATCAAAAAATAAAGTAAGACATGCTATTTTCCAGCCAATGATCTTTTGCTACTTGTTAGTGTGCTAATTGGATTAAGCCTAAGTCTTGTTTGTTTTTCATCCAGGTTAAAACTTAAGGTCGTGTACATGTATGCTGCTGGTTTCTACGCATATTCTATTTTTGCTCTCATATTTTGGGAAACAAGGAGATCTGACTTTGGTGTTTCAATGTCTCATCATCTAGCAAGTGTAGTTCTGATTGTGCTCTCATATATATTCAGGTTGGTTGTCACCCTCAATTTTCTATTGTTTTTCCCCCATCATTCTGCCATAATGGATGCATGCAGCTAGTTTGTTATTTTTTTTTAAATTTATCAAGAATGGCTCGAATATAGGAGAAAAAAATGTGTTCAGGATTATTGTCTATATTCTTCATATAAACTATTTGAAATATGAAGAAAATCCTTATTCACAATATTAACTGTTTTATTGATTGGTTACTCTGATAGCAATTTCTATCTAAACTGCCTTTATTTGAACATCACATCTTCTAGATACTCAAGTAAAATCTTTTAAGCGATAGCTGATTTCCTTTTTCAAAAAGATATCTACCAATTTAGATTGAGTAAATTATGGTGACCAATTTCTTTTCGTCCCTAATATAGTACTCACATCACAGTTAAAAACTTTTAAGCCCAACTTCACTTAACAATTTAATGTTGGAGATTTTTTTGTATCATAACACAATTGTGGCAACACTTTCAGTTGAACTTTTTTTCACTTATCTGATAGATATTTGATTCATGCATAAGATGTTTAAGTTGCACAACTGATTTATCCTGACTCATTCAGCTAACTAGGCTGGTAGCAGCTGGAGCCTTTTTGGAATCTTTGTTTCTTGTGGGATGGGACTATCACAAGTCTACAATAAGCACTTATATAGTTCCAAAAGTTGTCTCACAAGACAAAAGCATCTTCCACATACAAATAGCTTGATTTCCAAATGATAAAGATATCATTGGCATTGCATCTCTTGTACTCTCAAGACTCCTATTATACTAGAAGAAAGTTGCATCAAGGATTTCTATAGGACTTAAAATCGTTGAATACTTACTGTTTATAAATTCATGAATTGTATTTTAAGTTCTACATGATATTGGAGCTGCCCTTTTAGAATTGGGTCTTTCCAAAGTAGTATTCTCCTTAGGTGGATGTTGCTGACCACCTCTCCTTATCCAACTTTCCCCCACATGCCTTTGCTCTTGACTTTCTCTTCCTAGCTATTGTTGGAATTCTTAGACTTTCTCTATGCCATTGTCAATCTTCTCTTCCTCGTTGTCCTTGATCTCAATCTAGATATAGCGATCCTAGTCTCTTTGTCTCCATCCAATGACCCCGAAGGACATAGTGGGTGCCTCAAAGCTTGTCACAGTCGACCAAATGCACCGATGAGGTGCAAGTCCGTGATTGTCAACCGACCATGTGCATCATGGTGCCAACATCCCTTGACACCGATCGTGCCTAATTATATTGGGTAAATCCTTGTTTCAGTTATGAGGTTGTTGTCCTCTAAGACGTGTCCATATCTACTTGTCTCCCAGTGACCTTCCTCGAGCAACTACTAGAACTATGCTTCTAGGAGCACAACTATAGCATCGTGAACATCCATGTGACACTTCTTTACATGCAAGCCACAACTTCACATGGATTCCAATGTCCTCTTTTGCTATCTTGTTCACAAAGCCCTCTCTTGCTCACAGAGCCAACATAATCCCCCTTCTCCTTCTAACATTAGAGCTTGTAAACCACTGCCAAACTTATCGATAGAGGTTCCTCCTCTCCTTTCAAGAGGATCAGGTATTCATGTTCATTAAGCAAGTCCAACCAACCTATAGATTAGAGAACATTTTAAGATGTGAAAGCAATGTTGGAACTAGCTGGGAGGCGGGAGCACCAAACTACTAGCCTTTTGCTCATAGCTTGATCACCTACCTCTATGCACTACAAGGTCTTTCTAGGAACAACAATACTACCACACACCCTCTGCATATAAAGCAACAGCCTATCGACAACTATATCTCAATTCTCACATGGGTACTACCGCCATCACTACTAGCCTTTACCCACAATTTGAAATTCCACGCAAACATATGAGCATTGCTGCCACCAACGTTTGGTCGTGACCTTATAACCTATCGATGATTGTGCTTCATGTGGACACAAACACCATCACTATCAGCCTTTGCTTGTGTATGGACCACCCTCACGCTTTTTCAACTATTTTCAAAATTGGTTGATCATAGGTCAGTTGGATCTTGGTTGCAAGCTTTGTTAATTTTTAAGTTTGGTTTCACATTGCGAGCATTATATTTTATTTCATCATTTTTATGTCTAGTATATGGTTATGTTTATAAGAGTTTTTCTAATGTATGTAACAAGTTGGTATAGATCGGTGCCATTGCTCCATGTTTATGAGGACTGTTTGAAGTATTTATTAGTAGGGTTTCTTATCTACTAAGATTTAGTCTCACAGGGAATTCTAGATTTGTGATTTATCATGATTATTTTTCTCATGAAGGATAATGAACACAATACAATCGTTTCCTATTCCCTAAATTCTACAATAAGCATATAATTTAATTGTTTTTAAGAGCCTAATCAAAATAAAAATCCTTCAAGCTAGTTTGAAATTACCATACATAGTTATTAGGGGTGGGCACGGTTCGATTTACTGACTTCATAGGTAAAATCAAATTCAAACTTTGAGTTTGAAAAATTCAGACCAAAATGAAAATGGTTTGGGTTGGAATTGAACCGAGAATTTTGGTTTGGTTCAGTTGAAATCAAAATTTTAATTTAAAAAATCATAAACCAAGTACATACTAACTACTAAACTACTAAACAATATATTATTTAATTTATAGCTAATAATTATTATAATGTTTACAATAAAAAGAATTCAGACAATAAACAAATACATAGTAAATTATAGGTTAATGTGGGTTAAAATATGTATTTGTATTTATATAAGTATTAGTCGATTTGATTTGTTTTATTGGTTTCACCAGGAAGTAACTTGAAAGCAAACCGAACCCAAAAGGAATGACTACTTTCCAACTGAAATCAAATTGATAAACTAAAAAATTGAATTTTTCAATTTGGTTTACCAGTTTCAGGCTATATATGCCCACTCCTAGTGATTGACAAAAAGCAAAGGGTGTCCCAGTCTAACAGTACAAAAACATGTAGTCCTCCTTATTCTAAAAGTTATATTTTATTCTAAATAGTCCAATCAACATTCTCGTTCCTATTACATTCTCTTTTCAAGGCATTTCTTCCTTTCTCATCTTTTGATTCTTTACATTCAAAATTAAATTAAATACAAACTGAATTAGGTACCTTCTTATCTATATTTTTCTAAAAATTTAATTAACTAAACTTGCTTGTGTGGGTAAATTAACTGAAAATTAGTAGCAACATGCAACTATATATGCAGATGTGAGGTGTGGGATGCGCTGGATATGCATATTTAAGCATGTATGTGGTGACATGAAATACTTTTCTATTGGAAAGATGAGCTCACCCCAAGCGGCCCAGTATTGCCGGCCCTATGGCAAGATAAAAAAGACCCTATAACATTAGTGGGATAACAAAGATGCAATTTATTGGAGGAAAGCAAAGCAAAACCGAAAGCAAAGCAAAACCAGAAGCAAAGAAACGGAAGTAAGAAAGTGAAAAGTGCCTTTTCTTAAAAAAGGCCTAATTCATATTATATGTTTATGTTACACCAATAGTATATACTTTTTGGTCTCCTTTGAATGTAGTTTGCACCCCCCACCCGGAAGAGTTTTTTTATATTGTCCCACCCGTTTCGATTCGAAGAGGTAAAACTAGTGACTAAAGCTCACACGGGTCTTCGTGCACAATGCAAGAAGGCAATGATTGAACCCGCTTCCCAATTATTGCTGCACCCAAAACTAAACCTGCATTCTGGGGACAGAACTATTTCAGAAAAAAATAGTAAATCACGGGGGACATGAAATACTTTTCTAGAACAAACAAATTGTGACTTTAGCTGGTATGCGTTGCCAACTCTAGAGGTTTGATCAGTCTTTGTTCTACTAATAAAGGATTTCCTTATAAAAATCAAATGGATAGTTCAAGAATGTCCGGGAGCATAGCATGAGCAGAAGTTCGTACATGGCCAGATTATACTGCCTAATGCCTCGCAAAGTTAAAGATTTGGAAGAAACATTATGTAGTTTTATTTATGTTTTGTATCCAAACTCTGTTAAATATTTGGCTTAAAATGATAATGTTTCTAGAAGTAATAATAAGTTGGTCTTTTAGTTTCTTTAAGATTATGATTCTATAGTAATTTATCTCTTTGTATTTGGGCAGATTTGCTCGGGTTGGTTCAATTGTTTTGGCCATACATGATGCAAGTGATGTGTTTTTGGAGGTGGGGAAGATGTCTAAGTATAGTGGAACAGAATGGCTTGCTACCATTTCATTTCTTATGTTTGTTGCATCATGGGTCATACTTCGTCTTACATACTTTCCATTCTGGATCCTCCGAAGCACAAGGTAAAATATTCTATTTCTCTTACAAGTTGCTATTGAAGTAGCTTTTGTAACTCGGGACTGTTTTCAGTGCTAAGATGCATAATTAGTTATGGATACTGTTTTGCAATGGCATTGTAATTACTACTCTCTTGCCTGTTTTGAGCATCTGAACATTTATAATATGGGAATCATATTCCTGCAACAATGTACTTATTGACACTTGGTTTACTTGGGCGGTAATAAGTGGGAAGATTAGGGAATAGAAAGCAACATAAAATTTAAATATGAGAGTGATCCATGATCTATGTGTCTTCCCCTCCTTCCTCTCTCCTGCTATCTTCCCACTCAACCTAGCCTAAAGTCATTTGTACTTAATATTCAAAGCTTTAGTTGAAAACCGCATTAGTGGTCAATTCTCATGCATCTCTTTATTTTAAGATGTAGCCGAGTGAACTACTGACTTCATATCTCAACAGTTACGAAGTCGTCCTGACCTTGGACAAGGCGAAGCACAAATTTGAAGGACCCATATATTATTATGTATTCAACACTCTTCTCTTCTCGCTGCTTGTTCTTAACATATACTGGTGGGTTTTGATGTATCGAATGCTTGTGAAACAAATCCAGGCCAGAGGCCGAGTTGGTGACGATGTCCGATCAGGCAAGTCCTCTTCTGCAGAACTACTCTTCAAACTTCATGGTTTTGATAGTGTCTTTCTAATAGCATCTATCATAATGTATGATTTTTGTTGGCCCTTTTTGGCTTTTAGATTCAGAAAGTGAAGAGGAACATGAAGATTGATTGGGAATATCTTCAGGTTAGTGTTGATGTGATTCGGCAGCATTCTTTTTGCGTATCCATGACTACTTTGTGCTATTGTGCTAGTGATTATTCATAAAGGTGGCTTGCGATTCGCAAATTCTCAAGAAAGATCAGCCATTTTTATTTTTAGGTTGACCTGGCATTAAGCTTCTCTAGACGGAAAAGAACATCTTCATCTCATTGGTGAGTGGTTGCCATTGGAGATTCAATTATCTATCTCCATTAGAAGGAATTCGATGTTGATTGTATGCAAAATCGAATTAAAATTGCTTCAGGTTAATTAAAATTGCTTAAGTAGTATTGTAGCAGTTACTAATCATAATTATTACAAATACAACTCATAATTGTCACAATATTATTTAAATGATTTTGATTAAGTCGGAGTAATTTTAATTTAGTTTGAGCTAGTTTAGTAAATTTGTAAAGAGTATTTTGATATAAAACTTCTTTGAGTAGTAATTTTGATCAAGTTGAAGCAATTTGATCAAAATTGACTACTATATCATAAATTTTTATTTTAAAATAGAAACACTTTAAATTTTAAAACTTAGTGAACTTTTAACTCTTTCGCTAACTTATAGAAGAGAACCCCAAAGGGATGCTTATGATTTTTTTAAGTGAATTGAAGAGTTGAAAGGAAATCTTTTTATAACGCCTTATAGAGATGGAGGAGTCCAATAATGTGTATGTACAAAGGTGCAAGATGTCTTTTCCTGAGTTGATGCAGTTGATAAAATATTTAGAAGAGCAATAAGCGAATCAAAATTCGAATTCTAAATGAGAAATATTTTAGATATCAGACTTTTCAGTGTACAAGTTGTACTTTGAATTTATCTAATAGGTGAACTAGGGAGGTGGATAGTCTACCTCTAACATTAGTGGGATGAAATTCGAATACTTAAATTACAAAATAAAAATTTATAAGATGTCCAATTTTAACTTGGTGCATATTTCTCTTTTAAAGCTTCTATAGACCTTTTGACACAAAAATTTAACCAAACTCTATCTAATTTCCATGACTATCTTTAAGCGACAATGGCAGTTCTAAACCAATAAAAATTTAAATGTCAATCGAGGAATAAAAGTGCTACATGCATACTCTCTTTCCCTTTTTTTTTTTTTCACTAACGGGTTCATTAATTACATTTGTTAGAAAAATTAAATCTTCATTTTGGCTCATTAAAAGAAATACCAGACAAACAATAAAGAGGAATCCTCTCCACTAACAAAGTACATAAATATAAGTATTTGCATTTGGAACCTTACTTTCCGGCATTTTTTTCCGCTAATATTCTTCTTCCACTTTTCAAGAGAGGAGAATGACTTGAGCGTCAGAAGATCTAGCTAGGGTCTAGCTGTGTGCATGATTGTGGAAGAATTTCTTTGAGATCTCAGAAGGCTTGTCGTTCGTCGATCAATCACTCATCGGAGCCAGTGCACCATCTCATCACTTTCGGACAGGATCATACGTCATTATTGTTCTAATTTGATTATTCTTATGAATGTTTATGTGTTATAATATAATTATCTAGATATAAATATCTCGGATTTGGTAGCTACATCCAATGGGTAGAATATGTTGCGAATTGGAGGTTGGTAAGTATCTGTGTTATTAGTAATTTTCATTGCATCTATTTTTTTATATAACATATTTATAATATATTTTTTTTGATGTAGTTTTACCTTACATGGTTATCGGGTAGTGGCATACATAACATCAAAATTTAAAGAATGATTCAGTCCTACTAGTACTATATAGAGGTGTATAGACCAAGATATGAAATAATTTTATTATAATAATTTTTTTATAAGTAATTTTAATTATCAAGATTTTTATTCTTTTTTATACTAATTTGTGAACTTATTGTTGCAGAAAAGATATACCTAGGAGCCATGACATAAGCCAACATTTTATGCAATTTGGAACACAACTTGTATCAAACTGTATAAAGATATGCTATTACACAGCAAGACAAAAGGGAATAAAGTCATTCTATGTATGAAAGGATATTTGGGATGCATGGCCAGCCATCTAAGTTGCAAATAGATGGAAGAAAAAATCAACGACAGCTCGAGCCAACAGAAACACTAAGCTGGCTGGCCCTAGTATCAAATCCACAAAGTATACAATTGGATCCCGATTGATCATCGAACATGTCATAGATTTGGTGAGTTTACAATTAATAAATTTATATAAAAATTATGTTATTATCAATGAATTATAATATTTTGATTTAATTACATTCTTTAATATTCAGGAAAATGAGTTACAACGACAATCTATTTGTTGGGAGATATTTACCAAGATATACAAGTCAAAGGATGACACATTTATCTATCATCAATCATCGGCATTAGACATAAGAATATAAAATTAAATATCTTTAACTGTTAATAATGATTAGCTTTTAAAATAAATATCTGATATGAATATTTTTTTTAATGTAAATAGGAAGAAATCACTACTAGGGTTACACATGTATCTCATCCTTCTATAGAGGGAGTAGAGGTGCAAACTCTATCCACCAATTAGATAAATGAAATTTATTATGATGTGGTAGGTGGAAGGAAAAAGACCTCCACCCTCTATGGTCTTGGGTCCCAAGCGAGAGTCGTATATGATATGGTGATGACTATTAGGGCTAAGGGTCATCCCAGTGGATCATCTAGCATATCTGGATTATCTACTAAAGTAGATGCCTTAGAGCAAGAAAACCAAGAGTCAAAAAAATCAACTCTTGAGATTGGAGAGAAAATTTCAAGAGGAGTGACAATCTTGAATAAGATATGAGAAAATTGGACAGGAAATATGGGAATTCATGGCTTGAATGAGTTAAACACCGCATCATTTTGACTCTCAAGAGACTTAGAACCCTTAGGACTATATGGATCAATATCCGACTCAAAGATGTATTAACCATTTACAAAATAAATCTATTAATTTTTATATTAGATGCATTTCAGTTTATCTTTTTGGAATATTGTAGATCTATTCTACATATCACCATCAACATATATCCCAACTAACATTTAAGTGTAAAATAAGTTCTATCCAAACTGTTCATATTATTACATTCAATTTGTTAGTGATAATTCTAAAGATATATCACTTTGTTTCTTGTTTTATTAATAATCTATCATATTATACAACTTCTACAAGATAGCTAGTTTTGGAGTGGATTGTTTTCGCTAGAAAGTGTTGAATTTCATATTATTAGATTTAGATGTATTATACTTTATTTGAGATACATGGATATTCATTTTTGTTTTGTTGTTAGATTAATTTGATACTTTCTAATTTTGTGAATTGCATCATTTTTTTTTAATTTCATATATGTGAATGTTATATGTGTTATGTGTTTGTGAATGTTAATATTGTGTTTGAGAATGTGTTATGTTGTTTGTGAATATGTAATATGTGTTTGTGAATGTATTATGTTCTTTGTGAAAATATATAATATGCTTGTGAATGTATAATTTGAATGTGTTTAAAAACCATCATATGTGATGATGTCGATTGATATATATGTAAACAGAAAATAAGTAGTTGTTGGAATTTTTTGAAAATTAGAGATGAAATTTTTTATTCCGTCGCTGTGTTTAGATATAAAATTTAAAAAGTTATGATAATTAGTGATCAATATTAAACGTCCATAGCTAATTACAGAAGGAATTTTAAAATTTAGTCGCTAGGTTTATATATGAAATTTTAAAATGTTACTATAATTAGCGACGAACATTTAATATTCTATCTATAATTAGCGACAATATTTAATTATTTAGTCTCTAATTAGCAATGTTATTTTATTATTCCGTCGTTAAATTTGAGTAAGTTACAACGACACCATTAATGAATTCAGTGACCGAATTAAATATTCCGTTGTTATTAAAGATAGAATTTAATATCCTTCTCTAAAAATAATGATGAACTTTCATCTCTATTTTAGTGACGGGGACTGTACAATTCTGTTGCTAAAGTTGAAGATGGAAATTAAATTTTGTTTATATAGTAGGGACGAAATATTTAATTTCGTCATTAAATGACATCAGTGA
>JBBMJZ010000096.1:2191452-2205251 GCA_037833815.1 Zingiber zerumbet | reverse complement strand
TACCCAGTCAAGTCTCCTGTCAACCCTGACCTACTTGACTTATCTTCTCATCAACCTGGTCAACCCTTTGACCATCTCCACAACCGGACGATTGCCCTAACAATCTCCATATATTGTCAAACATCAAAACTCAAATCCCAACTCAAGCTTGACTCAACTCAAGCTTAGTCAAACTAGTCAACCTTGACATAGGGAAATTGCCCCAACATACCTTATCCAGAGCTAGGTCCTTTACCTGATCAAGATGATACCACATTCACTATTCTAGAGCCTCCAAGTATCTTTCAATATGGTAAGGATGATATTTCTTTTGAATTTTTAGAAAATTACATGGAGATAATTCATTCTAATTTTATAGAATGTGACACATTTTTTTGATTCATGCTCTGTTGATATTGATATTATTTATGGTCCATCTCACACAGCATGCGTGCAGGAATTACATCCTCTTTTTAGTGCACAGGATTTTTATAAATATTTTATTTATAGTCAATCATGTAAAGATGCATTCTACTAATTAAAGAAGACCCTAACACTTTATGCAATAATCAAGCTACTGGAGTGGACACTCCAACTGTACCGTCTTCGATCACTAAAGAAAAGTTTGAAGGAGGCGATGGTAGAGGGAGTGGTGCTCAGGTTCATCTACATTCATTCCACTTCCAGATTAGCTTCTGGAACTAAATTGACTCTGACTACCAGAAATTTAGGGGAGCCTGTTCCATCTCACTTTTTCTTTTTTCTTTCTACTTGTATATATTTCTTTGATTTATTTACTTTTGTTTGGTAGTTCATTTTTAGTTTATCTTATTGGTTTTTATAATAAATTTCCTATGCATTCTTTTTATCATTGTAGAATGTGAAAGCTAGTTAAATTTGATTGTCAAGTTTGGAAATTTATTGTCATGATTAGATTCTTGGATTATATGTGGTTACAACTTGGTGATGGATTTCATATTGGTAGATTGAGATGATAATTCTTGATATCTAGTGAGGATTTTCTAAGCCTATTATTTTCATTTAGTGTGATGCATTTGTGGTTAATGTTACTCTAAAACTTGCTTAATTCTTTCAAGACCACATTATCATAAGATTACATGATTTTTATGAAGGCTATCTCACTTGCTTTTATTCATTTTTTTTTTGTTATCACATGTTGTTTGAATAATTCCTTTATTTTTGGTCATGTCATTCTTTCTTTCATCCATTTATTTCACTTTATTCATCTTTTAGATGTGGATATTTTTGGATGTTGTATGATAAGTATTTTGCCCGAGACGGATAAAAGTTTAAGTGTAGGGGAGAGGAATAGTTTAGTAGAATTTAGGAGAAGCATAGGTCAACTATACTTGATCACCATAGGTAAACCATGCTCTTTATCATTTTAATAGAGCTATTATTGGTGCATAGGAAGGTATTGCACAATATGTTAAAAAAGAAATTGAAACATAGAAATGAAAAAAAAAAAGGCAAAGCAGAATACATAAATGAAAAAAAAAGAAAAAAAGGAAAAAAAGGGGGAAATGTTTTGACATGTCGTACATTTTATACTTATTGGTGGTAGAATTTTTTGTGAATGACAATCTTTATTATAGCGATATTAAGATATTATTGTATATCATGAGTAAATTTTTATTAAAAATCTATAGTAGGGGTTGTTTACATGTTTATTGAGTTGTGAAAGCTAGTTTAGAGGTTGGATGAGATACTTTTGGAGCATTATTTCTTATACTCATCTATGTAGCATTCCATTATGTCCAAGTCTCCTACCATTACTTTATTTTATCTTCCTTATTTCTGCTTGCACACTATCATTTACTTTTATTCATGTTTCCCTTACATTTCAAATAATGCCTTCATTATTTTATTATGCACTATTATGTATATGATAGTGGTGGAGATTAGAAGTAAAGCAAGCATGTGTGCATAAATCATGAGCAGCTTGAGTGAGTTCCACTATTACATGAATATGAGAGGAGAGTCAGCATCACTTACCTTGTGAGGTTTATTTTGTTATCATTCTTAGTTTATCTATTATGGATTGAAATTATCATGTTTGTTAATTAGTGTATGAATTAAATCCATAAATGTTTGGGTCTTTGAGATTTGACAATTCTAGATGACTTTCTTTCACTATTTTCTAAGCATGATTGAGAATTGTATGGGAATGCATCTTTAGTTATTTTCATATTTTGTTCACTTGCTTGAGACGTGCAAGAATAAGTATGAGGGATTTGATAACCAACATTTAGACAGGTTATTTTAATGTTATTTATCGATATTTACCTCCTCTTATGGATCCAAATATGTACTTTTTGTGTGTTTCATGAGTTGGAATATTTGTTAGTCTTCATTTCAATTCTTGTACATTTTATGGATATTTTAGATATTATTTGATTGTATTTTATTTTACAAGAATTGAGAGAGACGACAATTGAGGAGAAGGACATCGATTTGGTTCAACCATGACTTAATTTAATTGTTGGATTAATGAGGAAGAAAAGCCTAATCAAAAAATTCAATATCAAAGTCTCATCCAAAGCCCAATTTCACTTCCTCTTAATGGATCTGGATCTTACTCCTCCCATCAACCAAAATCTAAAATCCAAAACCCACTAAGAAACCTAATCCCTTTTATTCCCATCACACTCTACACACTAACCTTGGCTTCGTTTTCTCTCCCACAGCCTCCAAACCTCTTCTCTTGTGATTTTCTCCAAAGCGACGGCGGCGGCGTCCTCGACAGTGGCTGCAAGATCCGGCAATGACATCCGATCTTGTTCAACTCACCGGAGTGGTTCTCCGGTGCTGTCCTCTTCTTCCACTGCTTCCTTGAGTTCCTACCAGCGTGATTCGGATGAGCAAAAATCTAAGGAGCGGCAGCAGAAGCGAGCTCCGATCATCTCTAGCTCACCGTAGTGGTTCTCCAGTGTTTTTCTCCGCCTCCGGCGTCCTTCCTGCACTCCTGCCTCCCATGGTTCAGACGGGTAGAGGAAGAAGAGTGGCGGCAGTCCATTCCCTTTAACTCTCAGGCGAAGTTCCCTCCCCCGTCCATCACCGGTGTCGATTAGAGACACTCCTTCCTTCTGTGGTTCGGATGGTTAGAAATGCCTTCTGAGAAGTTCTGACAATCGTCCTACTTCTCCGGCGAGTGTCCACAGTGTTGTCTTCCCTTCTGCCTTCATATGATTTGGTCAAGCCTACCGTGGTTCTGGTTCACCTGGGTAGAAGCATAGATCGACGGAGAAAGATCAGCTCTCCACCTCAGTGGAAGATTCACATCTTCATCGTTGTCGAAGTAAGCACCGCTAGCATCTTTGCTGTTGCCCACCGGCTCTGGGGGTTCCAAATCTGGGCCACGGCGAAGGGTAGTCATTTGGTGTGTGGTTTGATTGTTTATGTTCAGTCTTTAGTTTATTTTTTTTCTTTGATTTATGTGTTATTTCCTTATTCATGTTTGATTGTCTAGTGTTGAAATTTTGTTTAGTTTC
Organism: Zingiber zerumbet; assembly: GCA_037833815.1. NCBI lineage: Eukaryota > Viridiplantae > Streptophyta > Magnoliopsida > Zingiberales > Zingiberaceae > Zingiber > Zingiber zerumbet. The sequence continues at coordinate 2,201,760 of JBBMJZ010000096.1, read as the reverse complement.
GTTCATGCATGATTGTTGATCTTGAATCATAGGGTGACAACGTGATATAAGTTTAGCTTTTATGCATAATTAGATTTTGTTAATTATTGTTTTGGTTTGTTTAGTTCACTTACATAATTTAGTTATATGCCTTACAATTCCATTTGTTTTTGTATCATGTCTATTGATAATGATTCTTGTATCGTAGTGTGATAATAAGGTGCAGGGATAGTCTTTGATAGTTAGATAGGATTTTAGTTTAACTTCTCGCATGTTATTTCTATTTATGGTGTTATCCATAGTGTAGAGTGACGCTGCGCTATGGGTTTATCGTTGTTGGTTAATTAGGATTTCATTTATCGCATTAAATTTAGAGAACAACCCCAAACCGGACCCCTAGTTCAATTTGCTTTGAACATAAATGTCCTGCAATTAGTTCCACGTGAGAGATGACCCGATCCTTTATTATATTACTTTAGTGTAGGTTAAGAGATTTAGTATATTAGAAATTAATTAATTTGATTTGTGCAAGTGATAGTTGCGACCTAATCAAGTACATAGTGAACCGAGCCTCGATTGGTTACCGTTTTACCGAGATTGATTTGTCCAATGATCAGCTCCTTGATCTTCGTGTGTAGTTGAGTCACCTTCTCACATTTTCCTAAGCAAAGGTTCGTTAGCTTGTTCCAAAAATTATCCTATCGTGTAAGCTTCACTTCGGAAATGCCTTCATGGAGCTCCAGGAATCTCCCAGAGTTCTTTGGCCGAGGTGTAGCTTCTGATGCGATTGATTTCTTGAGATGGTAATACACTTAGTAAGTGATATTCCACTCTGCTATTGGCTACGAGGTCACTTTGTTCCTTCTTCATCCATTGATTTTCTTCTTTTTCTTCTCCTTATTGATCCATAGGTATTACAAAATCATATTTTATTATTAAAAGAATTTCAAAATTTGTTCTTAGAAATACTTCCATTTGGCGTTTCTAGTGTGCGAACTCTCCCTTGAACTTTAGCAGGTCGAGGCTTGGTTTGGCCCTTAGTTCTTTGTATCGATTTTCAATTAGTCCTTTTGAAGTATCCTTGCTCTGATACCACTTGTAGGTCCTGATGTGACTGACAAGAGTGGGGTGAATTGCCTAAAAATTCAAATATACCCTTTCCAAAACTTTCGACTTTAGATTAGAAAAATACTTTAATAAATGAAACTAAAATGCATAAAAATAAGTACAAGTCAAAAAGATTTACTTAGTTTGTAACCGAGGAGATTGCTAATCCAAGGCAAATGAAGCTCTATATGTCGACTCCTTCGACACAAGTCGGTGGCGGAGAAGCATAGTACAAAACATTAATAGCTCACGAACAATAAAGAATAGGAAACAATTCGAGTACAGAGAAAGTGTTGTTTAGAACTACTGAGATCGAAGCTGTATTTATAGCCTACTGGTCGGATCTGACCATTTGTTGACGTGGCGCGATAGGGTGCCTAGAACTTATCCGGGCGCCCTAGTATAGTAAACTTTATCTCCACGCAATGGTTTTGTAATGGCGTGAAGATAATTTTTTATCCACTCCTGGGCACCCGGACCCGCTCCAAGCCCCCGAACCGCTGCTGGCGTGGATCCAAAGTTGATCCACTACATCGATGTACCCTTTTGGAACCAAAGTGGTCTGAGTATCGGATCAATCAGCCTCATGTTGATTGTCCAGCGCCTTCTTTGGTCGCTTTCGTCTCCGGTCGCTTGGGTATGCTCCGACCTTCCGAAATCGGGTTCACCCGAACTTATCTTCCGGCTTTCTCCTCAAGCAATCTTTTGCTCCAGCTTCTCATCCCTCGAAAATGTCATGCACTTCCTTCTCGTCCGCTAGCGTACTCTTTCGTGGTACCTTGTCCCTCGGATGCACTGAACTCGTCGACTCTCTCCTGTGTCATCCTTCTTGCCAGCTACATCTTTCACTCTACGTTTTGTGCTTCTAAGTTTCTACACAGTTAAACACAAAGATCAAACATAACAGGACATATCTTAACTTAGTTGATTACACCAAAACTACCACAGAGTACTTATAGTTTCCATCCACTCCATGTTTCTTGAGGTGTTTCATTCTTTAAGCTCTTTGTTTGAGTTTGATTTGAAAGATAACAATATGTCACAACTTTAGCTCAAAACTCCTTAGGAAGGTCTTTAGACTTTAACATACTCCTTTTCATATTAAGTATTAATGTCCTATTCTTCCTTCCGGCAACCACATTTTGCTAGGGTGATTTAGGAACCGTCAAAAGATGATGAATTTCCTGCAATTCACAAAAATTGTTAAATTCATTAGATGTAAATTCACCATCCTTATCAGTTCTTAAGCTCGAATGTAATATCTATTTTCTTTTCAACAAGAGCTTTAAACCTTTTGAATGCATCAAATATGCCTCAAATTTTTTTGCTTTAAAAAAATAAGGTCGTGCCTTTCTACTTAAATCATTAATAAAAGTAATACATAATAGCCTTTACTGAGAGATTCAGATTTGATAGGCCACAAACATCAGCATGGGCAATTAGAGTGTGGTTTGATTGCTCTTGAAAAAGATTACTTTGGGAAGCTCTTTTTTGGATGTTTGACAAGTATGCTTCACATAATTGATTGGAGTGATCAATCTTTGGAATCCCTTTCACGATCTTATGATCTCCCAAAGCTTCAAGTTTATCAAAATTCAAATGGTCAAACCTCATATGCAAAATCCAGGATCTAATAAGAACATCATGTTTTATCATAGACACCTTAGCAATAAGGTCAGAATCTTGATCCAGTAGTCAAAGTATACAATGATTTATATGAGTCTTGTAGTTTCTTTCCAAAAGGTGACCAATGCTTAAGACATTGCTAGTTATTTTTGAATATAATAAACACCGCAAATGACTTTATGATCACCATTATTTGTTTCAAGAAGAATTATATCTTTACCTTCAATTTTCACCTTTGTATTATCTCCAAAGGTAACAAAGTCTTTCTTAATTGTATCAAGATCCACATATTTACTTTTATCATTTGTCATATGATTGTTGGCTTCATTATCAAGATATCATGTGTTTGTTTTTCCAATAGAATCCTCCTTTAGTGCAAGAAATGTGGATTGTTCCACATGGGCAAACTCATAAAGGGGCAAGGGGGTCATGGGCCCCCTCTCATTTTTGAACATAAACGACTAGTATATCCTTAAAGATTTAATTAATAACATAAATTTAGCCTCTTGCTCTCTTCTCAAAAAAAAAATAATAATAATAATAATATTCTCCTCCTCCTTTAACTTAACTTGTGAAGGTATACATTTTTCCTTACTTTCCTCCCCTTTTGGCCTTTTGATTTTGATATTTTGGAAACATATATCATATTTATTTGTTATTCTTTATGTGTTAATTGTTAGTTTGGTACTTTTGAGTTTTCATCTATTTTGATAGTAGGAATCTTAAATATTTTCCATTGTTTTGGAGTATTAATTTTTGAATATTTGTTAGTTTTATCATTTAGAATGGATTCTTAGTATTCTTATTTCTTGACATATTCCTTGATTATTTTGTTTAGAACTATTTGTAATATGTTAAGATATTTTTCAAGAAAATCAAATATTTAAGAATCGCCATCTTTTGAAAAAAGGGATACTAATCCGTCTACATGAAAAAAGGAGTTATGAAACTTGTGTTGAAAAAAGTCTGAAAAGTCTTCTAATAAACTTCATATTGGTTCAGATATAATTAATCTTCCATAAAATTATGAACTCAATATCCATGAAAGAGTTCAAAGAGAATATTATCTAAGAGGCTCATGCCAACCCTATAAGCATAAATTCAAAACTAAAGATTTCAATAATAAGCCAAGAAGATTTAATCTATCATGGTTTGATGAATTTAATTGGTTGGAGTATAGCATTACTAAGGATGTTACATTTTTGTCTATATTGCTATCTTTTTAAGGAGTGTGGAGAGCAAGGGGGCGGTGATATATTTGTTAGTGAAAGTTTTACAAATTGGAAAAAGAAAGAAAAGTTATGAAAGCATGTAAGGAGTCCTAATAGTGCTCATAACTTATCTTTCAGCAAATGTCGAGACTTGCTAAATCAAGAACATACTGAGAATAATTTTATTAAAGCGACAGAGGAAGCAAAAATTGATTATAGGATTCGACTTGAGACATCAGTAGAGAGAGCAAAAATTGATAATAATGTTTTAATTTTTCTGCTTGTTTTTTAGTTTATATAAATTATATTTTTATAATTTTATATGAATTGTGCCCCCCTAAACAAAATGTTTGGATCTGCACTTGTCACTCCACATACTTGTTCTCCATTAGCTTTGCCTCTTCATCTTCTATGTTTGATTGACACTCCCAAACATAATGTCCAAACTTGGACAAGAATAATGTTCAATTTGAGATTTATTTCTTCTATCATCATACCTCACATATTTACCTCTTCTTCTTGCTCTTCTATGACCTCTTGCAAATATTTGATTTCTTTTATCAAGCTAAGAAGGTTGCTCATCTCTCCCTAGACCATGGCTACATACCGAACCTCGACCTCTACCTATGTCTTATCCTTGGCTTCGACCTCTACTAGAAACACCTCATTTGGTCTTTAAATTGGTCTTTCCAAGGTTCATCCCTTTTTCATGAGCCCGCAATGATCCATTTAATTCATTAACTTTCATAATCTCTAAATCTTGGGATTCTTCAATCGTGACAATAATATGATTAAAATTTGTGCTAATTAAGAGAGCATAGTATCTTCTTAATTACCTAAACATCAGGCACGACTTCTCCAAATCTCTTCATTTGATTGATAGTAGTAAAAATTCTTGTAAAATAGTTAGAGATATGTTCACTCTTCTTCATAAAGAGTTATTTAAACTCAATCCTTAGGGTGCGTTTGGTTCAAGGTTATTGTTGATAATCTTGGTTATATATCCAAGGTTATTAACATTGACTTTCTTTGGTTTAGGTAATGAGTGACTCCCCATTATGATGCATGCCCAACACATCAGCAAATGAGACATGCGACCTGGAATCAGAATACCTCAAAAGTATAAGGTTTTTCACGATTTCAAGTTAATAAATTTTTTCTTCCAAAATTATCCTTCAATATTTACTCTTTGAGACAAAAATAACCATAAAGATTTATTAAATCTCAATCTACCATATAATCAAACCCGTGGTGTTCCTGACTCACAAAGAACCCAACATTCCTCCCTCTGTGATCATATAAGTATCCCGGGTTAGTTTTGATGTGATCAACTAAGTTAATTTAGGTCCTGTCTGTATTTGATCCTTGTGTCTAAGTGTATAGGAATTTAGGAACACAAGAAGTCGAGCGAAAGACGCAACTAGTGAGAAGGATGACACGAGAAGGGAGTCCACGGGCTCGGTGCATTCGAAGGACGAGGTGCTGTGAAAAAGTACATTGGTGGACGAGAAGGACGTGCACGGTGATCTGAGAGACGAGAAGCCGAGGAGGAAGGTTGTTCAAGGAAAAGGTCGAAGTTGGGTTTGAGTGAGCCCAACTCCTATTAACCGGAGCATCACCCACGTGAAGGGATTAACTACTGAGCTGATCTGCCTTGTGAAAGGCGCCTTCCATAGGCTGGAAGGCCCCTTAAATGCCTCATGGAAGGCGCTTACAATGCCTCATGGAAGGGGTCATCCAGCCTATGGAAAGCGCCTTCCCTAGCCGTTACCCGAGGATAAAGTTTTTTCCCCGGCGGATAAACTCTATCTGATGGAAGGCACCTTGGACTACTTTAAAGGCGCATTCATACAGCGGATAATATTTTTCAGGGGCTATAAAAGGATCTCTGAAGTTAGAAAATATTCAACAATTAGAACTACAACTCTTGTAACACTTTCCTAGCATTTTCTTGAGTTTTTCAATGATTGTAAGAGGCTTCTCCACCTGCAACGAAGGAGATCTTCTAGTGTCTTTCACTATCTTAGGTTAACAACCACCTAAGTGTTGGAGCAATCCCAATGGTCCATGCGACCATGTGTTTGGGTGTTTGGGCAAAGGGTTTAAGTTAGATTCACCCTTGTTATTTGATATGTGTATGTGAGTGTACAAATTTGTAGGATACACATATGGCTCAGCTTGGAGCATCCGAGGGATCGTGGACAAGGTAGCAAGGACAAGGGCCAAGGGAAGCGACTTCAAGGCATACACGAAGGATGGCATTGAGGACATGCCACGGGCTTGGATGCATCCGAGGGACAAGAGCTAAAGAAAGTAGGCTAGAAGCCTAGAGGTCAAGGCTGGAATGAAGGGTCAAGTGAGTCGTGAGGGTACAAGTGCATGAGATATTGTAATCGGAGCAAAATCTTAGGCTTAGGGCTTTACTGTAGCAGTACTGTAGTAATTACTGTAGCAGTTACTATAGCAGTCGACTGGTATTTTCATCAGTCGACTGGTACAGTCGACAGGGCAGTCGACTGGGAGCGAACAGAATGCTTCTGTTCACTCGGTTAGCATGGAGTAGTCGATTGATGGAAGTATCAGTCGACTAGTATCAAGCCATTGAGTTGTAACAGTCGAATCTCCACAGAGGTCAGTCAACTAATGGTTTTGGCAATCAACTGGTAGGCAGGGTTTTCCAACTCGTGACCTATATAACCAAGCATTGGTAACTTGGTTAAGGTTGATGAAATAGAGGTGGTTAACCCCTATTAGTAATCTACTAACGTCCTAGCTTCTCAAGAGTTCTTGTGAGAGTTGTGGTGAGGTTTCTCCACCCACAAGGAGCTATGTGAGTTAGCTGGAGGTCTTCCAGAGAGTAATCCACCGACGGATAGGGATCGTCCACCTTGCAGACAGCCGTAGAGTAGGAGCTTTATCTCCGAACCACGTAAATTGGTGTGTGTTGGTTTGCTTGCTCTTTCTTGTTCTTTATATTTGTATTTAGCTTTCGTATTTGTATTTGTATTGTTTGTATTTCGCTGCGCAACTAACAAATACGTAGAAAGCGGTCGATTTGGGAGAGCCGTCTATCCAACCCCCTTCTTTCCGGCCACCGATCCCCTACAAGTGGTATCATAGCGAGGACGCTCTCCTTTGGACGAATCACTAAGGAACCAAGAAGATGGCCGACTTGATAGTACCTCCAAAGTTTGAAGGAGGAAGCCTTGGGGACATCACATTTTGGATGATGAAGATGGAAGTCTTCTTCGACACGGATTGGGACACAATGATGGTGGTGGAAGAGCCATTTGAAGTCCCGAAGGATAAGAAGGGAAAGAGGCTCCGACCCCGACATTGGACGGAGGAGCAAACCACACGGTCAAAGGCAAACGATAAGGTAATATCTATGTTGATTGATATTTTGCCTAATGACGTGATGAGCCGTGTAGGTAAATACGAGAACGCCCACGATTTGTGGAGAAAAATAAAGAAGGTTCAATGGGAAGAACTCATGCCTACACAAGAAGAAGAAGAAGAAAAAGAAAAATCCGAAGAAGCGGATGTAGAAACTCAAGTAGAGGAAGATCAACAAGAAGTTGAGCAATATTCAACATCCGAGGAGGAGAAGAAAGATGAAGTGGTCCAAGAGGAGAAGATTGACCAATCGGATGTGGAGCCCAAGGAGATGGGTTTAATAGCTCAAGATGAGAAGGAGAATGAAGAAGTATCATCAACATCCTCAAGGGTTGATGAAGAATCCAAGACAAGTGAAGAAGAGGTCTTGGAAGTAGTCAATCTAGTGAGCATCTCCACCGAAGCAAAGTCAAAAGACCATATTGTGTGCTTCGGTTGCAATGAGAAGGGACACTACAAGAGTAGATGTCCATTGGGTAAGAAGAAGGTAACTCCTAAACCCACTCAAGTTAATTTAAATACTAACAAGGGTTATAGGAATGAAGAAGCCCAAAGGAGAATGTGTATTAGATGCTTCACATGTGGGGAGAAGGGTCACTACCACACCAAATGTCCCAAGAAGGGAGAGATCAAGAAGCTAGCACAATTAAAGAAATGGGAGAAAGAGAAGAAGAAGAAAAGCTCAAGTCAAGGGGGAGCTCCAAAGGTAAAGGGTAAGGTAAACCCTAGTTTAAATTTGAAGTCAAATTTAAATTCTTCCATGCATGCTAGGAGAAATGATTTTGTTAATCATAGTATGCCCATATAAAATTTTGGATTTAGATATCATGATAGGAATAAGATAATTGTAGGTCATAACCCTAGGATAGTCATTCATGATAAATCTAGAAATGGTAGACCTAAGGAGAACCAAGGCATTAATCCCAAAAAGGGGAGACACATGCCTAGGAAGGGTAGGTCTAGGAATGTCCAATGTGGACATGTCGACTCTAGGTTTAAGAACCTAGAAAGGGAGAATCAAGCTTTAAAGACAAAGCTTGATCGTTTGGAGAAACCCCTAGATAGATTCAATATTGGATCTATGGGTTTAGGTATGGTGTTGGATAGCTAAAGACCCAACAATGATAGATCGGGTTTGAGATACCGATCTAGTGCTTCAAATACTAAGGGAAAGTCTTATGCTAGGGTTGCATATGTCTATAGCAAGGAAAAGTCAATAAATGGCAAAGGAAAGTCATTTAAAGGTAAAGAGAAATTAACCAAGGAAAAAATATCCAAGGTTAAGAAGGTTATGTTTGTAAGTCAAGTGTCACCGGAGGTACACCGATGTGGCCTAGTGATTATGGATGAGTCACCTAGGAAAGTGGCTAAGGTTAAGAGCTCTAGGGGAGCTCAAAGAGTCAATTTGGGACACATGACCAATGGATCTCAAGTGGATTTTACCTGAGAGTCTAGATTGGATCATGGAATGTGCCAAGTGGTTTGGAGAAGGATTTGAGTTTGAACCTTAAGAAATTGATACAATTGGGTTGTGTTTCATGGAAAGAAATATGACTTTAAGGTCATATTGCATGATAATTGGTTTTGGATGTATAGATGTAACGCCCGCCCTCCCTGCTACTCCTAAGGGACGGAGCTACGATACTCTACGTATAAATTTTTTCTTTTCTTTTAAAACAGCGGAAGACTTAAAATAATTTTTCGTAGTTTTAAATAAAACTTTTCTTTTAGATTTCTTTTCTAGAACTATACTATCACATGGTACCAAAATCATAATATCACATCTAGTGGAAACATAATGTCAAGCCACACATAGTTAAATACTACAAGTCATATTAATACCAATGCATAGTTCTTGAAAGAAACTTAAAGCAGGTTCTTATTGGTTTGCCTAGCCACTGCCACACACACTTCATTGCCCCTCCTGCTGCTCCTCTAGCTCATCCAGCTTTTTCCTTTATCTGCGGTACAAGGACAGTAAGCTATGAGCACTCATGGCTCAGTAAGTTCCTTTCCTACTCACTAAAACCGCAAATCATCGCATAGTCAAGAATGGATCAACATATCATCATCTCAACTAATCATAACATAACATATCATTCTATTCAACCATATCATGCATCATAATGGAATCACAACTAGTCATGGCAAAGACATCATCATGGCCGAAACATACATAAGGTGCATGGCATGAACATAGCTAGTCATGGCATAACAAGACATGTATCATGGCATAGTAATCATGGCCGAAACATATATCAATCATCATCATGAGATTACGGCCGAAATATATAGCAAGCATCATAAGATCATGGCCGAAACATATCGTAAGCTTCATCATAAAATCATGGCTGAAACATATATCATAGGCATATCATGAACATGACAAGTTCCTACTAAATCATGGCATATCATAGTTCATGAAGCATAACATGAAGCATACATAATCATGAGGTATATGCAATATGACTTTTGAAAACATGTATCCGAAAAACATGCGTACGTCTTATGATCTTTAAAACCATTTTCTTTTACATATATACTTAAACATAATATCATCATAAAGGGGATCCCGGCTATGTACCACTTACATATTGCGCGCAACTTATGTATGTCCAAGGTAGCAAGTCTTGAATCATACTAGGAACTAGACCTAGATCACACAGCATAGGTCTCTTTATTTTTAATAGCCTAGATCACACAGCATAGGCCTCTTTATTTTTGCTAGCCTAGATCACACAGCATAGGCCTCTTTATTTTTACTAGCCTAGATCACACAGCGTAGGCCTAGGGGCGCTTATGGAGCCCACCCTTGGTACAAGCCATCACATAGAAAGTAAAATAGCATGTTGTACTTATACATATCATGTATCATAAAAACATGCATCACTTAGTCACATAGCATATCATAGAAGTATGCATCACTTAGGCATACATCATGTCATAAAAGTATGCATCACTTAGGCATACATCATATCATAAAAAGTAT
>JBBMJZ010000096.1:2135599-2150786 GCA_037833815.1 Zingiber zerumbet | reverse complement strand
AAATTAAATGGACAACTGCATTAAACATATAAATGCAGACATTTGACCAAAGTGATTCTTATTTCAAAATAAATGTTCATACAAAAAGCTAGGCTTTTAGTATACATCCTAACAAAAGCTAGAGTTAATAGAGAGAAAGAGAGAAATCCAGAGAAGATCACAGAAATACGACAGTGGTGAAGGTAATACTAGGACTTCGGTTTCACCCAAATCATTGTCAACACCTAATCTATGTTTGGTTTCCAATCCTTAATGGGTGTTTATGTAGGTAGACCGTCATATGGTATCCGATGTGAATTTTTACTTCTACAATGGCATATCAATCCTAATCATTGTCTACAACGAATTAAGTTTGCTCCATTAAGCTCTATGACGGTCTAGGTCTCCTCGTGACATACCGAGTTACACTTTCATATCTGAGTCATTGCGTCTCGATTTCCTATAGATCGGAGGGTTGGGTTCTCCTTCCAGTCTATCCCCAAACCCTCGTGGGACATGAATCTCATGCTTTTGGCATTAAGATCATGTTAATATGGTAAATCCAGTCCATAAACGCACATCTCATCAAACAAGAAATAATAAAACATATAGATTAATTAAAAAGATGTTCACATAACAAAAGGCTACTCTCTACATCCTAGAATCATGAGAACTACTCCATAACAAAGAAATTACAATCCAAATATACAAATGAAAGCATTTATATAGATGATAACAAGAAATAGATATAGAGAGATGCTTAGGGAGAAAATTCTCGGTGTCTTCAGAGTACTTCCTTGCGCCGGAGATGGACAGATCATTAGAGTTGATGAAGATAATAGTTCTAGAGTTTCCACTAGAGGGGAAATCTCTCTCCCAAGGAGGGGGACGAAGTCCCCTAGTCCAAGCTGTTGGTGTGGTTAACACTAACAGTTTAACTCAGGTTTTGATGAATTACAAAGTATGTTAAGTTACTTTCATTGTGATCTAACACTTTGGCTAAGTGTGCAGGAGAAGCCCAGCTAGGTCGACGGGCCAATCGGATAGCTAGCACGAAGCCCAGCTAGGTCAACGGGTCGACCGGATAGTTGGCACGAAGTCCAGATAGGTCGGCCGGATGTCTAGCATGAAGTTTAGCTAGGTCGAGGGGCTGACCAGATAACTGGTACGAAGTCCAGGTAGGTCGACGGGCTGACCGGATGTTTGGCAGGTAAGTTAAGGCAAGTCACTGGAGGGGAGTAAATTGGTGAGGATACGTTCCCAGTTAGGGAACTTAGGCGTCGATCCAACTTAGAACCATTTCGGGAATCTAAGTTGAGATCGTGACTAGATTTTAGTCTCGGTGAGACGAAATCTAATTACTACTCTTTTACTATAATTGTGCTAACATTTTATTTTGCAGGGCAGTATAATTTGCATTTATCTCAGACTAACATTTTCTTATAGGAAATAGAGTTGTTGGAAAATGGTGGTCCAAGTGCTCAGAAGGGATCCGGGCACTCGGAGCTGGTCCGGGCGCCTGGAAGGGATCCAGACTCCCGGAGTGCAAAACTCTATCCCGACGTAAACATAGAGCGTGTTGGTTGACCGAGCCTATGTCACAGTCCAGGCGCTCGGAAGGGATTCGGGCGCCAGGAGCTCTCCTATAAATGGAGCCTACCTCCAAAGCTGTGAACAACAACTTCTTCCTACAACTGGTCTATTGTGCACTACTCCTGCGATGCTACGAGACTTCTCTGACAACCTGGGACTCGAGTTTATTTTTCCTGTTATCAGTATTTTTAATCATTCTTGTACTTACTTTTATAATCATCTTTCAAATTGCTAGTTAATTGCCCAACGAAAGCACTCGACGAGTGCGGGCCTTGGAGTAGGAGTCGAAGAAGACTCTGAACCAAGTAAAACTAGTATGTGTTAGCATTGTGCTTTTATTTTTCCGTTGCGTACTCGACTTATTTTTGCTAGGAGTTTTAGATCGTTATTCACCCCCTTCTAGCGACTTCTACGATCCAAAAGTGGTATCAGAGTAGGTACTACTCTGATTTGGTGCAACCACCAATCAGACAGAAGGGGTGAAATTCTTTTTTATTTTTTTCAGCTTTAAGTTTTTCGTTACAATCTAAACTGGTATCGTTGCCTTTTGGGAAATTTTTTCGTAGCAAATTAAACTGAATTGGTGCAACACCAATTCGGTATTAAATTTCCTTTTTCTCCCACACTGCTAATCCAAGACCAAGTCTTGGGATTTTTTCCTTGTTTTCTTGTGTGCAAGATCAATGTCTCAAATCGAAGGTTTCAGTACAATTTGTCCTCCTCTGTTCAACGGTGATGACTTCCCCTACTGGAAGAAGCAAATGAAGGTTTATCTGAAGACTGATTTCGACCAGTGGTTTAGAGTCACCAGAGGCTATAAGGCACCTGTCGACAACTTTGGAAATCCATTGGACTTGGAACAGTGGAATTTGGACATGAAGAAGAAAGCCCAGACAGACTTCAAAGCCTTCAACACACTGCAATGCAGGCTGACAAAGGAAGAGCTGAACCGAGTGGACCCACACCAAAATGCAAAAGAACTGTGGGACAAGCTCATTGAACTGTACAAAGGAATGAGCGACACTAAGGTAACTAAACCTGATATTTTCCTAAATAAATTATTTAATATTAAAATGCAGGAAGGAGAAACTGCAAGTCAGCTCCACACGAGGATCAAAAACATCCTCAATAGACTTCATACTATCGGCCACCAAATGGAGAACCGCGATTTAATCAGGTATGCTCTAAACGTGTTTCCTCGAAATATATTGTGGGCATCCATCGTGGATGCCTACAAGATTTCAAAGAATCTTTCTAAGTTAAAGTTAGATGAGTTGTTTTGTGAACTTGAGCTACACGAGCAAACTAACACCAGAACCGAGAAGGGTATCACTCTTTTTGCAGGTTCCTCCAAGGAAAAGACAAAGACCAAGCCCATGGTGGATACTATTTAGCCCAAGAAAACACCCAAAATCGACACACCCTTTCCCAACAACACGGGGGGCCCATGGTGGATACTATTTGGGGTCATTTTGGCACCATTTTATTCCCGATTTATTTTGTATGAACATGCTCGTGTCATGGGACATTGTCGGATCATGTTCCTTGATTAAAACTTCATTTTGGTGGGCTTTTCAATACTTTTTCTTCATGGATGCTTCGTGTATTCGGCTCCTTGCTCTACTACACTTTCAATACTCCATTTTAGCTCCTAATTCACATTCTATCAATAAAAATAAGTAAAGTGCAGTTCTATGAACTAATAGTAATAAAAAGAAACACATAAAGATTAAACCTGAAATATATGCATATAAAATGGGATAAGATATGTGTCAAACTACGATAAAAAACCTATATGAAATGCACACACATAAACACCCTTATCACTAGGGCTCAAGAGTTCATCCTAGGTATCCCGGAAACCTTTTCGGAATAGCGCATGAGTACGAAAGTTGTAGCAATTGATGTTTTGAAGCTGCTGGTTGAAGACCCTTATATATGACCATTTCAGATGCTTGGAACCCCTCCAAGTGCCTAGACCGCTGCTGACGTGGTGATCTCTCATCGAAACTTGATCCGCCAAGTTAATCCACTTCCGGGAGTCTGGACCCCCTCAGGGCGCCTAGACGGTTGATGTGGTTCAGCTAGTCGTCGTGCTCTAACTCAACTTCGGGATAACTTTTCTGGTTCGAGTGCTTGGACTAACTCCGGCTGTTCGAACTGCCCAGATACATGACCAGACACTCTCTTAGGTGAGTTGGTCTGGGTGCCTGGACTAACTCTGGGCGTCCAGACCAACTCTGAGTGCTCAGAGTCCAGGCGCCCGAACTCCCCTTTTCTCACTTTTTCTTCTTGTAAAAAAGAGTTAGTCTAGACAAATAAATATAGATTTATCCTACAAAATAAAGTTAGCACAATATAATAAGATAGGAGTTGTAATTAGATCCTGTCTCTTCAAGACTAAGATCTAGTCAAGGTCTTAGATTAGGTTTTCTAAATAGATTTAAGTTGTACCAACGCCTACAGTTGCTTATCTCTACTTACCAATTAAAGACTTCAGGTCCCTTGACCCACCAGGACTTCCTGTCAAATTTCAACCAATATGGACTTCCTCCTGCCAAATTTCAAATGATTTGGACTTTGTGCCAACTATCAACCTACCTATACTTCCTCCTACTAGATCTCAACCAATCTGGACTCCTAAAGCTAATGATAGGGGTGTCAAAAATGAACCCAACCCGACGACCCAACCCGAGTCGACCCGAAAAAAATCAGGTTCGGGTTGGGCATTTTCGGGTTCGGGTCGGGTTCGGGTTGGAGGGTTCGCGGGTTAACAAATTTCGGGTTGGGTCGGGTTGGGTTCGGGTTGACCCGGGTTGGCCAAAATATAGGATTTTGTGGGTTTTTTTTAGGGTAAAATCAAATTTTATTTTGAAAATTAAGATGTTTTTATGTATATTAATATTATTTTTGTATGATAATGATGGAATATTGAGGTAAAAGTGAAGAATTATAGGGAAAATAGTCCAAACAAGTCGTTTTGAATAGGATTTTCGAGTTATATGGGTCGGGTTCGGGTTGATCGGGTTGGTCGGGTTCGAGTTTAGGTGTTTTCGGTTGAACTCAGGTTCCCCCAAGTAGATAAAATCTCCACTTTGCTATAGACTTTAGGCGCATATTAATTCCATCAAATGTTTATTTAAT
Organism: Zingiber zerumbet; assembly: GCA_037833815.1. Lineage (NCBI taxonomy): Eukaryota > Viridiplantae > Streptophyta > Magnoliopsida > Zingiberales > Zingiberaceae > Zingiber > Zingiber zerumbet. The sequence goes on along the minus strand of JBBMJZ010000096.1, from coordinate 2,146,070 downwards.
TTGGAATGTATTGATGCGATATTATTTTAATCACGATTGTAATCATGCAACAACCGCCGGTCCCACGTAGACCAAGTCAACAGAATGTTAAAACCGTGGTTTGACTTTCATGCGTCGACACAGCCCACCGTCCCAGCTTTCATTCGCATTCCATTCCATTCAATTTCAGTTGATCAATTCCTGGCGGCTGGCGGTCGATCCATATGCATTACGAACGGTTCAACTTAAAGACCAGTCGCCCAATTATCTTCTTCTAAATGCTTCCAGAAAGATCGCTGTTTTACTAATTCATATAATAATGAATTCTGAGGGCCAGAAAATACAAACTCTAACGGTGATTAAAGGTGAGCTGTATTAATTTTATATAATCTTTTATTACTTTTAAAATAAATTTAATTAATTAGTATTAACTGAAATAATTAATTTTGATCTGATTCAATTAATTTAATTTTAATAAAACTTTATTTAATTTGGTTAGTTAATATTAAATTAATTTATGAATTAAATTAACTGAATATTCACTCGATTGCTTACTCTATGAAAAGCTATTTTAGAATACCTTCTTTTGTAACGTTGCAGGCCCCTAAAGTTAGACCTTAATGTGATCTGACTCGATAAGTTCCTTGTTCCATTTTTTATCGTCAAAGAAATATTTATTTAGAAAAGAGAAAGTTCTTGCCTGCTCACGTCGCCCACGTGAGCAATGAAGTTCTAAAATCAATATAATTTCATAATTTCAAACCAAGAAATATGTGTTACTGACAGCTGGATTGGTCTCCGCTTTATGGGACCCACTGGGGTTCCGTCTCTCTGAACCGACACTTGAGTGCCCGTGGCGTCCAAGCGATGCGCTGGGTCGGCGGCACCGTCAGTTGAGAACTCTTGCACGGATCACGATGGCCTCGCGTCGGATCGAACGGTCATGCTTGGGCCATGCTTGGGCCTGCTGCCGAAAGCCAACTCGTCGTGACCAAAGATGGGTCCCGGAGGCATCTGGGCAGTGGGAAAGCACCACGTCGAGTGCTGAAGAAAGGCATCTCGGGATGTGCTGATTCCGATCCGCAAGGATGTGTTCGATTATAAGTAGGAGCGGAACGGAGCGTGAAGGCAGACCCAAGCTCGCCTTTCTCTACCCTGCTACCGATCTCGTTTCTAGGTTTCTCGTGTCTCCTTCCTTCGGCCTTCGTTTTGCGGAGATCTGGGAGGTGCAGCGGCTCTTCTGTTGGCGTTTACAGGTATCTTTTTTCTTACGCCTTTCTCCGGAGATCATGGATCTACTTTTGTGGTTCTGCTTACTGCTTTTCGATTCCAGTTTTCTTGCTTCTCGTATGAGATCGGATCTGTTAGCGACTGAGTTCGTCTCTCCAATGTGCGAGAGAGAGCCTGTGTCGGTTTAAATCTCATCTACGCTGCTGATTTCTATGCTGTATAATAGGCTCTCTGCAGAGGAATCTAGGTTATTTGGAAGTGTCTGTCTTTCGTTGGTTAATATTCTTTCGAGATCTCTCCGGAAGATGTTAACGGATCGATCACGCAGCCGGCGACCAAACCTAATCCAGTCCGGCTGGTCCGTACCTGACATAGCCCGTTTCTTAAATGGTTGAGCCATTCTTGACTCGACCTGGTCCGTTGGTCGAGCCGGGGGGCATGGGTTTATGCCGCATGAGTGGCAGGGCTGAGACAGAATAGGAAAAATATGATATATATAGTAAAAAAATGGGGAAATAATTTACTGTATTTACTATGCAGAAATGTAAACTTTAATAAGGTCTGATATATCTTTGATTAGAAAATAGGTTTTCTGAGCTAAACTAAGTTCTCTGTTTTGGCTGAACCTAAAAAAATAATAATTATTATTTTTTGTCTTTTTCATTTATAATTTTTCACCTTTTCTTTTCTAAACTCTTAGAATATTTTTTTCTTCTCCAGTGACAGTTGATATCATGTTATCATGCTCAACCTAGCGTGACACGTATATGGCTGACACCTAATTAGTCCATTTTAGTGAAAAAAAAGGGGCGAATACCCCGCCCGAGAACCATCTTGAGAGGTAAAGCTTGATAATTGGGAGATAATGTGGATGGAAGGCTGAGTTGTGCCAATTTGATTAGGTTACTAATGTTATAATAGAATGCATTCAAAATCATAATATTGGAAATAGAGCTGTCTTGGCCAAGCACAGTTTGGCCCGATTAGTTTCTTTTTGTTTTTTTTTTTGCTTGGGCTGTGCTTGGCATGACATGTTCATCCACCGAGCTCGGGCTTGTGCGCCTTAGGTCATGCCAGCTGAGATATCGTGGGTGATTTATTTAAAAGAATAAAAATATAATTTAAATAAAGAAAATAAAATAAATTCTTTTAGAAATGGTAATTTGTTAAATTTATAAAATTATTTATATTAATAATTAATTCTTTATCTTTTATATATAAAAAGAATGGACTAAACTGAATTTGAAATCTAATCTATGTTGGGCTAGGCATGATCCATTTTGGGCCTGGGCCTACGAAGTGTGACCCACGCGCACGGTATTGCGCTTGCCATGATTTTGGTCATGCCACAGGTAGGCCTTGTCCATTGATACCTAATTGGAAAGAGTTGCTACAAGATGTTAATTTATGTGGATAGAAATTATGGTCTCAATTAACTCTATTTTCTTTGTACTTTTGTACTTGCAATCCGTTCCTTAACTTACCTAAATTGTCTAATCTACAATGGAATATGTTTCTCACCTTTCATTCATAGCCTGCAATGTTATTTTCATTGTTTCAAGCATTACATTTTCGGATGCAGTTTTGTTACTAACATCCTTGTTTGGTTTTTAGTCTATCACTATGGCACCAACTCTTGAAGTGGCAACCAAGTCTTCTGATTTGAAACTCTCTCATCCACCTCTCAATGAACGAATACTTTCATCCATGACAAGAAGATCTGTTGCAGCACATCCTTGGCATGATCTTGAAATAGGTGAGGATAGTAATCTAAGTTTCATAATGTAGCGTTTTTCATTCTTTTCCTTGTTAATTCAAATGCTTATTGAACATGGATGCTGCATGCAGGTCCAGGTGCCCCTACAATATTCAACTGTGTAAGAATCCATACTTTTTCTCAAAAGAATTCTTGATTGATATTGGAATATTAGAAAAGTACAGTTAGTAACTTTAACTATTTATTTATTATTTTTATTTTGGCATGAATATATTGCATCTAACCAGGTTAACATGCTTACCTTGTACTTTTTCTCAAAAAAAAAATGGTAATTTAAACATTTTAATGCATTAGAGTTTTATATAATATATGAATTTTGTGGAGATTATTGTCATGGGAGTGAGAAGTCTACTTGTATCTGTGTTAAGAACAAGCAACAAAAATTCTTGCAGGTAGTGGAGATAAGTAGAGGAAGCAAAGTGAAATATGAACTTGACAAGAAAACTGGTCTGATAAAGGTGTGTATGAAAATTTATAATTTTTCCTTAATTTTTTCTACTGGTAATTTTGGTACTTGTTTTGCTGCTATAGGTGGACCGTGTTCTTTATTCATCAGTTGTGTATCCTCACAACTATGGTTTCATTCCTCGCACTCTTTGTGAAGATAGTGATCCCATGGATGTGTTGGTCATTATGCAGGTTGGTTGTACAAGGATTCTGCAATACATTTTGATGCCTGCACCTGAATGTATTTGAAGTGTTTGAACCGTACAAGTCATCATCATTAATACTTAAAAATGAAATAGAACTCTGATTCATATAGATCTTTTATTCTAATTATTTCTCCTTGTTTTTTCCTCCATTTTTTTATTATTTGGTTCATCAAGTGAAACTTTCTAAAAATGGTTGTTGCGTGTGCTTATTTAACAGGAACCAATACTTCCAGGATGCTTTCTTCGAGCTAAAGCAATAGGTTTGATGCCTATGATTGATCAGGTTTCGTCTACTCACAAATAAGCTGGATTCTTTTATTTTATGCCAGACTAGTCAAAGAATCTCATAAAGCTTTATATTCTACCGTGGTTATTTGGCAATTGTTGATTGGTCTGAGTTGTTTGAAACAGGGGGAGAAAGACGATAAGATTATTGCTGTCTGTGCTGATGATCCCGAGTACAAGCATTTTAATGATATCAAGGAGCTCCCACCTCATCGTTTAGCTGAGATTAGGCGTTTCTTTGAAGATTGTATCCTCATATATCTGCAAATGCATTTTATATACAGCAATTTGTTAACCACATCTGATGACTAAGTTCTTGTGACAAAAATTCATTGATCATTTATCTCACATAGAAAGGGCAGTGTACATGCTCTTGCTAAGACACATACACCTACTAATTGCAAACAAAAGATCCTTCCAAGGTGAAAGGATCTTTCCACTTTCCATACTAACTTGTTCAACCAAGTTACTAAAGGTAGACCTTGCAACAAATAGGAAAGGCACTTTTGGAGTTATGAATTGTGTGACACAAGCGTTGTACTTCTTAGCCTTCGGAAATCAGATAAGAAAAATGAAAACAAGGATGTAGCTGTAGATGACTTCCTCGATGCATCAGCAGCAACCAAGGCAATCCAACGTTCCATGTAAGTATTTTGTCATTTTCTATGTTAAATAAATCTTCCGAAATTGTATTGCAAGACCTGCCTGAAAAGAGACATCTAAAATTTGGTAATTTCAATTTCAAAATGTTTCTTACCCTCAAAGTAGATACATTAGAAAATGAACTGCAAGCTATAGTTGCTTTATCTGCCACTCGTGGAACAGCACAAGGAAATTTGTTTCCAATGGTTGTACCGTAACGGGTCCAAGAACAAATTACTACTCAAACAACGTTGCCTCTCTATTGATATCTTTTATTGCAAGTGGATTTGATGTGTTTGCATAAATCATATCTATCCCTTCTGTATTTGCAGGGATCTTTATGCGAGTTACATTGTGGAAAGCCTAAGGAGGTAGAGTGGGTCATGAAGAGAGATGGATCTGGTCATCTGGGGATACGGGCGTTTGCAGTCAAACTACGTACTATACTGCTATCGGATTATTATATATACATAAGGATTTAGCTTGTGAAAGTTTCAAATGTCTGTCTTTAGGTAAGCAAGCACTAGCTTCTTAAACGGATGCTCCCTGTTGATCAGAGCGTGTCATCAATGGCTATTCTTAAATTTCCTACTACTTTTGTTTGCATTCTGTGAATTATTAGAGACATATAACGATACTAATTATTTATATAAAATATTATTTCATACATATTAACATTTGATACAACACTACCGCTCAATTTTATTTTGCAATCATTATAACAATTAATTCTTTATAGCCCTATTTCCTATTATATTAATATTTATGTTTAAATAAATTTTATTTAATATTTATATTTAAATAAAATTTATTAAAAATATTTATATTTAAATAAATTTTATTTTCATATTACTAATTAATTTTTTTTATCTTCTTGTCGTTTGATAGATCTATTATTCTATTTTGCAATCATTAATTCAGTAAATCATTGTTTAATAAAACACACATGGAGAATTGGCTATTTAGATTCCGTGCCGATAAGTCTTTTTATATTACATTTTTTTAGTTCATTATTTAAAAAACACATATATAACAAAATATTTCTTAAAATTATACTTAATTATGTTTAAAAAGATTTTTTTATTATTTTAGTAATTTAAAATAAAATATTTGTTAAAAAAAAAGCTCGGCTGACCTAAACTTGGCTCGCATCAATCCCATTCCTATGTTGGGTGGGACCAGTAAAAAGATGATTCAAAGTTTTTTTCATAGTACACCCTTAAATTATATGAAAAGAATTAAATTATAGAGTTAAATTATAGTCAACTGTCAAGTAACTTGAGGGGATGTGAGGAGTATTTTTTCAAAGAATATACACTAGTTGAAAATTAATATTTTATCCCATTATAGTATATTTATCACATCACTAACTAATTGGGTACTCTTGTAGGAGCATATTAGGCTGGACCACGATTCTCTTCATCATTACTCCTCATGGTTCATCATGACTTTTCGTGGACGGGGCATGGATGCCCCCTTGGGATGGACAGTTAATTAAAGCATGATGGTATTGCCAACATAAGATCGGTTAAATCTTAGCTGATAGTCAAATACTTATCCTTCCTATGTACTATTTACTGTCTAAAATTAATAACCATCTGTTATTTATTTTTTCTGTGTTAATTTAGAAATGAACTGATGGAAACGCTGAAACGAACGAGGCATGAGCCCTTTTTGCAGACAGTCCTTAGCTCATTATTATTTTAATCCATCACCCAAACTTTTTAAAGGAACAAATTGATGGTTCGTACCCGATCACTACTCACGACGCTCCTTCATCGTGTTCGCATGATCCTTTAGCACAAGGTGGAGCTGTACAAGTACAGCACTAGTGCCCTTGAGGTGGGAAACCATGCAGCTTGCAATAGCAAGTATAAGAATCCCAAGGCAATACTGGGCTTTTTATCTAATTTCTTCGTATAATGCACATTCCCCTTTCCTCGTATATTGTTCAGAATAAATATCATTTTGACATGGGACAATGGCGTCGCGATAAAATAGGTTCTTGAACATTTTTTCTAATGACTGAAAAAAAACTTATGTGCAATCAGATCAGTCATCCTAAAATTAATCTACCTAAATTGAATGAAAAAATAATAAGAAGAAGAAGAATTTTATCCCTTTAAAAATATATTTCAGCAACCATTTATTCCATTTTTAATTTTCCTAAATAAACATAATATCTGAGGCTATGCTTCAGACCAGCGGAATAAAGAACACAGCTCGGTGTCCGTGCGTGGGCTGCGCGTGGGAACTAAGCAGCTCTATCCGTTACTTGACGGCGTAAGAGTTTACCGGGAGACGTGCCTTGTTGTAACTTGCAACCGGACGAAGCTCTCGTGCGTCGGTGCCTCCGTGAGACCGTGACGGCCGTTAAAAGTTGGAAAGGAAGAAGAGAATATGAGCACCTCCACCGTCGTCCTCACACGCCGCTTTCCTTTCCTCTTTATCTACCGCACCGCCCGTCTCCGATTTCGGAGCCCCGTGCCACGAGCCCTCCTAGCTTTCCTCCGCCGGTCTCTCCGCTCCGATCGGCCTCGCCGCCTACGCCACCGAAATGGTACCCTCTCCGCTTCTTTCTTCGATCACTTCGATGCTAGGGTTCCTGCGGTTTACGTTTCTTCGTGTGATCGACCAATCTGCCCTACTTTATCAACCTGCCCCTGTCCGATCGTCCTTTAGTTGCTCATTTCCTTAATTTGGGATCTGATTTCGCGTTTAGCTGGTCTGTTTGACTTCGTTTGGCTAGGGTTTGGATGTGAAACATGCTGCTTATTTTATGACGGTTGACTTGTGGAGCTCCGGTAGACGGTTCCGCTGATCACTGCTTGTAGATTTTAGTGACTTGACCCTCTTCATTCTCCATAGCCGCTGCTTAGGTTAATTGAATGTTTAAAATTTCGGATCCTTCACGGGTGTTTTCTCATTCTGTTCTTTGGATATACTCATTTTGCTCATGGTCATCGTTAAATTCATGGATCTGACAGATTAGTTTGTTGTGCAAGAATTATTTAAATAGGGATTGGAGGTTCATTTCTCATGTCTTATTTCGTTCATATTAGCAGACGGACTATGTTTTTCCTTTGCCAATTTTGTTCTTATTGTTCTATGTGACCTCTTATGAAGTTACATTTTTTTTTCCTTTGGCCTACATGGGGGATGGCTTGTGAAGTTACATTGCTTAAGCTACTGAATCCCTGTCAATGAATCCGTAGTCCATAGTATTCAACATGTGCTTTGTCAACCTGGTTAAGATATACCTGCAATTTTTGTTTGAGTTTAACAGGAGCTTATGTTCCTAGAGGCTTCGTTGATGGAACAAAATTTCCACTGGATGCGAGGTAACAACTAACACACTTATTAGTGATGATGTATCCCTCATAAATATGCGAGCATGGTCCCTTGGTCACACTGTATTGAGTAAACAAACTAATCTGTGTATACTGGACTTGATCAACCCCTCTGTGTTGATCCTTCTCCTCCCCCCAGGATTAAGGTGTGCCTGTTGATCAATTCATCTGATTTGCTAATATGACGTTTTTGCATTTTGATATGGCAGGCCAACGCAGTATCAGGAATGGCAGTGAATGATGACTGCAAGTTGAAGTTCTTGGAGCTGAAAGCAAAGCGTACCTACCGATTCATAATCTATAAGATTGAGGAGAAGCAGAAGGAGATTCTTGTAGAGAAGCTTGGTGAACCCAACTTGACCTATGATGACTTTACTGCCAGCCTCCCTGAAAATGAATGTAGATACGCTATATATGATTTTGATTTTGTGACTGAAGAGAATTTACAAAAGAGCAAAATTTTTTTCATCGCATGGTAAACTTTTTCTTCTTCTTCTTCTTCTTTCTTTAGTTGGCTTAACCCAGACAACAACTTCACCTTTCCCTTCTGTTTGATACTAAAGGTCCCCCGACACATCAAGGGTGAGAAGCAAGATGCTTTATGCAAGCTCAAAAGAGAGGTTCAAGAGAGAGCTTGATGGCATTCAGGTCGAGTTACAAGCAACTGATCCTACCGAGATGGGCCTTGATGTCATAAGAGGCCGCGCAAATTGAGCATACGGCTGTGCGCCTCTAGTTTACGCTGCCAAGTTGTTCTCTATTATTTGGTGTGGTTCTGCTGGAATATTCATAACTCCAAGGGAAGGTTAGTTCCCTAGATATCATGTGAGCTTGTGGTTGGCATTACTAAATAGAAACTATTCAAAGTATCTTCCCATTTCGACTTTGCTGTTATCTATTTTGTACTTGGTACTCATTGCATTAGCATCTAATCATGTTCTTGTGTTTGAAAGCTAATCGTATTCAACATCTTGTTGTATGGCAACAACTGTAGTCACTCTTATTAATGACTTTACTCTTGTGATGCAAATCTACCATCCGAGTAAACTCTGCAATGTCCGTGGGGGGATTAATGACTTTACTCTAGACACTTGACCAAAATGCCTCCTGTCTTCTAGGAAATAGAATGTCACAGATGAATGAGTTTTAAGTTCTGGTCATGTTGATTTTATTCTTGATTCAATTTTCTTTGAATATGGTAAGTTTGTGTTTTAGTACGAGAGTTGCCAAAATCTCATAGGCATGCCATTGAGCTGTGTTTTTCTTTCTCAATTGTGAAACCAAGCCTGATGGTTTCTAGTTCTTGTAAGTGAATTATGAAAGAATGAGGTTGTTGATGGACCCTGTAGCACATGACTATTAATTTTAGAATAAATATTAAAATATATTTTTTTAGAAAATTAGAAATTTAAATATTTACCAAAAATATAATGTAAGAATTTATCATGTAATTTCCATATTTAACTTGCTCTCAAAGTCAATGATTGCTATGCAATTTTTTATAAAAATTATATTTTAAAAATAAACAACTGATTTAAAATTGGTATATGTTAAGTAATTTTTCTTTCAAAATTTGAATGTAAATAAATGATACATTTAAAGGTCATTTTATATTTTTATATAATAAAATTTGATCAAAATTATTGTATTTTTATATTTTAAAAAATCTTTTAAATTTATATCACTTTACACTATTATTTTTTAAAAAAATATATTCCACATTAACTTCTAAATTTTTTATTTTACATCAATTATATATATATTTTAAAAAAAATATTTAAAATTTTTATAAAATTATAACAGCCATTTTTAAAAATTGTAATATAATTTGAATAAAAATTAAAAGGTGCTTGTATCATTTTCATCGAGATGACATATTTTTTTTGAAAAAATCAAAGCAAAAAAATATTTAAATAACTTATTAATATTTCTTAAAAAGAATCAAAATCGTCTTCGTTAAATTAATTTAAATTAAGTTACACTATTTTTGATAATTGATAAAAATATTTTGACATAATAATAATTTTAATTATATTGGATTAAAATACTATTTAATTAATTTACTTTAATATATTAGAGTAGCTACTATAATTTAAAATTTGAGTATATTTTAGATAAGCAATATGAGCGCAATTTTTTCTTTTTAACGAAAAAAGTAATAAGGGTTATCTTTATTTTTACTCTAAAATATTCAGATAATTTACTCTAGCAGATTTTAATAATTAAACCGTATTATAACACTAGATTGTTAATCTTTTTTAGAATATAGGATTTAAATTTAGGATATAATATTTAGATTAAAAGGAGTAAAAAACAATACGGCAATTTATCAAAAGACGTACTTGGTATAATGTATTTATCAAAAGGCGCATCACCCTTTTGTATTTACCAAAAGGCGCAGGTAAATGAAGTGTAATACTCAATATAACCATCCCGTCAATCGTCTCTGGTCAGTCGTCATTTCCCAGGCATCCGAACTGTTGGTGCAACCTAGGTCAAGGTTGACCTGGTTGACCCGACTCGAGTTGACTTGACTCGAGTTGTATTTTGATGTT
>JBBMJZ010000096.1:2113781-2130310 GCA_037833815.1 Zingiber zerumbet | reverse complement strand
ATCAGGGACTACATCTCAGGGTATTCAGATCGGGCTTTACAGGTCAGGATATATGGATCAGGGACTACAACTCAGGGTATTCAGATCGGGATTTATAGCTCGAGAATCATAGGTCGAGACAGACAGTCGTGGATATACACGCAGAGCATACAGATCGGATCTTGCAGGTCAGGATTTATGGACCAGGCCTTACAGGTCAAAATTTGCAGGTCAGGGATATACAGAACAATACATACAGGGCAAGATATGTAGGCCAAGGCTTACAGATTAGGATAGGTCAGGACTTACAGAGCTTGTTGCACAATTCAGGATTCAAGAATCACCAGATACACAGGGCTGCATATGCAGAGGTGAGTACCCAGGCCAGGGGTAACTGATCTGGTATATGCACTACGCGATAATCAGACCAAGGAAGCGTATACCTTTCAGGGAATAATCATCACTTGTCAGAGAATATGCTAAATGTCTTTAGCGTATTATTCGCCAACCCATCCTTTGGCCTATGAGAGGATGCCATCTGTCATTTACCAACCGACAAAGTCTGACACCCGACATTCTCTAGCACTTGTAGGTTCCAGAAGTACAGCGCATCATATAAAAGGGGAGGACCTCCGCCTTACGCAGGTACGCTCAATCATCTTTCTACACTCGTCTTTTACTTTTCGTCCTTTTTGTTGCTTTCTAAGGAAAAAATACCTGACTTGAGCGTCGGAGGGCCTGCTCCGGGAACTTTTTCCCTGATTCTTGGTCTCTAACGCTCCGTACGATCGTCTGAGTGTGTACAGAGTACTCACACCAACCATCACAATCATCACCTTCGTCATCCGCCCGTGTGACCACCTCCACGAAGGATCCAGACAGTGGGGATTTGCAGTGACTTTCCGTCAACGTCTAGAATAGTTCAGTCGACCTCCATCCGACACAGCTTCTGGACGGGATCATAAGATATTGAAAACACTAATAAAATTCTCTTTCGTTGTAGGCATCTTACAAGAATTGGAAGCACAGAACTTGAAAACATAATTGAAATTCGAAATACAAAAAGTGTTATTTTGAATGAAGAGCATCAGGGCTCCTTTTATAGGTTTACTGGTCGAAGTGCCGGTTGATGACGTGGCACGACCAGAGCGCTCAGACCATCCGAGCACCCCTAGCTGGTAGTCAGTTGATCCACTACGTCGAGACGCCCTTTTAGCACCAAAGTGGTCTGAGTGCCCAGATTGGTCAGCCATTTGTTGACCTTCTGGTGCCTTCCCCGATCGTTGCCTTTTTCTTCAGATGCTTGGGTGATCCTCCGACCTTCTAGAATTGAGCTCATCCAAACCCAACTCTAACCGACCTTCTCCTTGAGTAGTTTTCTACTCCAGCTTCTTGTCTCTCTGAAGCATCGCGCGCATCCTTCTCACTTCACCGGCGTACTCTTCTGCAGTACTTCATCCCTCGAATGCTCCAAGCCCGTCGACTCACTTCCCGTGTCATCCTTCTCGCTAGCTATGTCTTCCATTGAATTTCTTGTGTTCCTAAGTTTCTATACACTTAGACACAAGGATCAAATACATAGGACCTAACTTAACTTGGTTGACCACCTCAAAATCACCACGGTGTACTAATAATTTACCTTTTTTTTATATAAATCAACCCAAGTTAAGTTAGGGTTTAACAAAAAATAGTAAAAAAAAAATACATTTGTAAATTAAAATAGTTAATACAAAAAATTGAGAATTAATAGAAAAAATATTGTATCTCTCCCTACACCCCCTATAGTTAACATTTGTTCTCCTCATTTGATCACATTAAAAATAATGATGAACATCGAAAAAAAATTCTAAGGGTTCTCAAATAGTGATTAAGACTTAAAAATGTGAAAATTAATTTTTTAAAAATTGAATTTTTACGAATTAAACCCCATTTTTATAAAACTAATTTTAAAATTGTTTTTATTTATTAAAAAATTTTAAAATTTTTGTCACGGTTAAACACAATAAACCAGAATTGTAATAAAATTTTCATGAGTGAACAAAATTCATATAAGTAGTAAAAATTATTTTATATAGAGAGAGATATTTTCTTAAAAAATGTTTAAAAATATATTTTGAGCTCAAAAAATTTTGTAAAATTTCAGAGTATGTAAAATAATAAGTATATCCATAAAAAAATAGATTTCCCAAGATTTATATTTGAAAATTTTTAAAATTAAATATTTAAATTTTGATAAAAAAATTTATTGACGGTCAAAAAATTTTGAAAGTTTTTGTACATATAAGGTATAAAATTCTTTTTACGTAAAAATTAAGATCGAATTAATTTTGAAAAGAAAGGTTATAAAATAATTTATTTGAAAATATTAGACAATTTTAAGCATGCAATAAAAATATTAAGTAAATTAAAATTAAAATATGCATAAAGATTTTAACCTAAGTATGATTTGGGGATCCAATATAGATTTTTTACATAATGGATTAATTAGAAATCTCTTTGCAATGTACTTTCTTGTCACTTTTCTGATTTGATCCTTATGGAATCCATAATATCAATTAAGCTATTGATAATTGCTTAAATTTAAAGTAGCAAGATTTGAACCTGCATAATTTTTTAAATTTTCTATTTATTCTTTTAATTTTACATTTTCAGTTTTAACTTTATCAAGTTATTCTAGTGGACATGTTTTAGCTAAAATTGTTTTTAAATCTATATTTTCCTTTTTCAATTTAATATTCTTGGTTTTATGTTTATATACAGATTTGGACATTGATTTTCTACTATAATATAACTGGTCAGGTGGTATATAACATACCTCACTTATCAGATCTGATCTGAAGCTAGATTCTTCTTCTTCATAGTTGTTTTTTTCAAATGTAGCTCTCCCTTCATTGATGTTGGCTTTTAAGTTGCTTGGTTCTTTGTGACTAGCCATTAGTGCTAGTCCAGCATAGGCTTCTATCTCAGATTCGGATTATGAACTTTCATCCCAAGTGGCCTTAAGATTTTGTGCTTGTTTCACTTTGACCTTTGTCTTTCTCCTTCTTAAGCTCCGTGCAGTCATCCTTCATATATCCTTCTTTCTGACAATTGTAGCATCGAATCTTTCACTTGCTCCTTAGATTGTATGCATTTCTTTAAACTTGTTAGATTTAAAAAAAAAAAAAAACTTACAATAAACGATTCTTGGTCTGCATCAAGGTCTGAGTCTAACTCGAGTTCGTCTTTTTTGTTGACTTTCAGTGTCAGGTTCTGGCTTGACTTATTTCTTGTACCTATACATCTAGATTCATGTAATTCTAAAGTTGAAAAAAATTCTTCTAAGGTACTTACCTCAAAGTCCTTAGAGATGTAGTACGCGTCTATGATCGAGATCCACTTTGGAGTTCTGGAAAGGTGTTGAGCGCGTAGCAGACTGAGTCCTGATTGGTTACCGTTTCGCCAAGATTGATTAGTTCGGTGATCAACTCTTTGATCTTCCCGTGTAGTTGAGCCATCGTCTCACCTTTTTCTAAGTGGAGGTTTGTTAGCTTACTCTAAAGAACATTCTGTTGTGCATGCTTTGCTTCGGATGTGCCTGTATGGAGCTCTAGAAATTTCTCCCAGAGTTCTTTAGCTGAGATGTAGCTTTCGATGCGGTTGATTTCTTGAGGCGATAATACACTTAACAAGTGGTATTCCGCTCTGCTGTTGGCTACGAAGTCATTTTATTCCTTCTTCGTCCATTGATTTTCTTCTTTCTCTTCTACTTTATTATTAAAAGAATTTTGAAATCTGTTCTTAGAAATACTTCCATTCGATATTTTCAGTGTACGAAATTTCCCTCGAACTTTGGCGGATTGAGGCTTGGTCCGACCATCGATTTCTTTACTTCGATCGACGGTTAGTCCTTCTAAAGTGTTCTCGCTCTGATACCAATTGTAGGTTCTATGTGGCTGGCAAAAGGAGGGTGAATTAATAAAAAGACAAGAATATCCTTTTCAAGAATTTTGACTTTAATTAAGACAAACACTTTAATAAACAAAAATATATTACATAAATTAAAAGAAGCTATCAATTTTTACTTGGTTATAACCGGAGAGGTTGTTAATCTAAGATGTTAAAAGCACTAATAAAATTCTCCTTTCGCCGTAAGTAGAGAAGTCTCTTACAAGCGTTGGAAGCACGGAACTTGAAAATAGAATTAAATTTCAAAGTACAGAAAGTGTTGTTTTGAATGAAGAGCACCAGAGCTCCTTTTATAGGCTCATTGGTCGAAGTGACCGTTTGATGACATGGCACGATCTAAGTGCTCGGACCCCATCCAAGCGTCTCTAGTTGGTCATCTCAATTCGCTTCGCAACGGCAAAGGGATAAATATTTATCCACTCTCGTGCACCCGGACTTACTCCGGGCATTCGGGCCACTGCTGACGTGGACTCAAAGTTGATACACTGCATCGAGGCGCTCTTTCGACACCAAAGTGATTCGGGCGCTCGGGCCATCTTGTATGGACGCTCGGACGGTTCGGGCACCCAGATAAGTCATTTACTGATCATCTAGCGCCTTCTCCGATCTTTGCCTTCTTTTTCGAATGCTTGGGTGATCCTCCAGCCTTCTGGAATTGATCTCACCCGAATCCAACTCCGGCTTTCTCCTCGAGCAGTCTTCTGTTTCGGCTTCTCGTCCCTCGATAGCGGCTTGTATGCCCTTCTCAATCCACCGACGTACTATTCTGCAGCTCCTCGTCCCTCGAATGCACCGAACTAGTCGACTCACTTCCCGTGTCATCTTTCTCACTAGCTGCATCTTCCGCTCGACTTTTTTTATTCTTAAGCTTCTACATACTTAGACACAAGGATGAAATATACATGAACTAACTTAACTTGCTTAATCAATTCTTTAGTTGGATACTAGATGTGCTCCGTAATCGATATTCCAATAATGGTGATGAACACCCTATAATTAGTATACAAATGAAAGAAACAAACATAGATATGATTAACAACACGAAATTTGAAAAACATAATATCATACCATTGATTGTTATGAATAAGAGAGTGGAGTCACATAATAATCATATTATATAAAAAGGTGAAACACTTGTCCCATCATAAGAAGATTGTTTTAATCTTCTATATTCTATAGAGGATCAACTCTTCGCACTATTATCCAAACTCTCGTATATTAACCACTGAAATAAGTATAGCAGAGTCACATCATAATGTCACGTCATAGAATTTTGATCAAGTCATTGAATAAACAAGTTACTATATTCAATATTTCTGGATTGAGAGTATTTCACATAAATTTACAAAAACCAAAATATGTATGAATACAATGTCAGATATTGATACTTCATAAAGAAGTATTAAAAATATATTGTACCTTTTATTTCTTAGAACACTTTTCTAATGGACCTTTTTTCAAAGACTTTTAGAAGCTCCTTTTGTTTTAGTGTACTTTGGATCAAGAACTTTACAAGTAGAAGCTTGGGTTGCATCATTAACCTGATCGCAACTTTGAATAGCAACTTTGAATAGCAAGATCACTTGCTTTACCTTCGATCCACTTGAGGAGCATTTGAGTTTCATCATCATTATCTACAGACAAATTTGTACATGTCTCACACAATTTCTCATAATTTAACTGACTAGGAGTAGTTGTCCATCCATTATAATTGATCTTCACCCTCATATACAATCTACTCAGATCTTTCCTCCAACGTCCAAGTATATATCACAAAATCCAATTTGTGGCTAAACTATTTTGTCAATTGATTATATTGATTAAAAAAAAAAAATTTGTCAGTAATTTTTTCTAGTTCAATAATGTTCTTGAGTATCACAAAATCCAATTTGTGGCTAAACTATTTTGTCAATAGCCAAGGATTAATTTTCAATCGCTCTTTTAATTTAGTTCAATCATTAAGATAACTATTAGACAGAACGACAGCTGGAAAGATTGAAGCAACGACAGAGAAGGCTCTCATTCACAGAGAAGGAAGCAACGACAGCTGCTAGTTTGCCTCAGATTCGGCTGCCATCAGCCACAGAGCATGCTTCCTGTGAACAGCGACCCCCGGCGCTTCTTCCATGCTCACGTCCTTCTCCCTCATTCCCGGAGGCAACTGCCAGTCGAAGGAATACAGGAGGTTAGCCAGCGCCACCTCCGCCATCAGCATCCCCATATTCTTCCCCGGGCAAATCCTCCGCCCCTCTCCGAACGGAATCAGCTTGAAGTCATAGTGCGCAAACGAGTCCACCGCCGGCGACGCCATGTTAACAAACCTCTCCGGGTCGAACACCTCCGGTCTCTCCCACGCATCCCGATCCCTGCCGATCGCCCATGAGTTCACGTAGATTGTCGTCTTGGGAGGAATTTGGTACCCGTTGCTTAAAGTGACCGGGTGCATGGTTTCCTTGATGAGCAGCGGCGCCGGCGGGTGCAGCCTCATCGTTTCCTTGACGATGCGTTTAAGGTAGTGAAGCTGGTGAAGGTCGCTTTCTTCCACCTTCCCTTTGCTTCTCCCCACGCAGCTTCTCACTTCCTCTTGGGCTCTCTTTATCAACTCCGGCCGCCTGATGAGCTCAGCCATCGCCCATTCCATCACCGCCGACGAAGTATCCGTCCCGGCGATAAAAATATTCTGTCAATAATTTTAGAGATTTAATTTCGACAATTTATTTTGGCATCGAAACTAAAAATAATTAATTGACACCATAAGAACTCCTTTGAGGTTCTCCTCCGTCAGCTGCCCATCCTGCCGCAACCGAAGCAGAACATCCAATAAATCCTCATCATCATCTTCACTTTCTGATCGACTAGTCTTCGCGTTGACATGGCGATCGATGAATTTCTGGTAGATGCCGTCGAGCTCTAGAAACGATTTCCGAAGCCTCGATTTCATCCCCGTCGCCACATCGACCCACCCGAGCAGGGGAAAGTAGTCTGCCAAGAAGAAGCTAGTCACCACCTCCTGCGCTTCCCTGAGTACGTCGTAAACGCTGAGGTCGTCGCCCACGATGTCTCGGCCGAAGGCCGTCCTGCATATCGTGTTGCAGGAGAAGCACAAGGTGAGCTCACTCACGTCGATGGCGAGGGAGCTCGAGATGCGAGAAGAGATATGCTTCGCCATCTTCGCGATCTCATCTTCCCTTACGGACGTGAAAGAGTTAATTTTTCTGGCGCTGAAGAATTCGACGGTACAGAGCTTGCGTAGCTGCTTCCAGCGCTCGCCGTAGGGGATGAAGGCGATGTCGGAGCGGCCGTAGGAGAACTCCGAGGTGGCGACGTTGTGGGGGCGGGAGCAGCAGGCGAGGTCGAAGGTCTGGAGGACGTCCTTGGCGAGGGCGGCGGAGGAGACGACGACGGCGGAGACTTGACCGAGCTTTAGGTGCATGAGCGGGCCGTACTGCTTAGAGATTTCCCATAAGGATTGGTGCGGCAGATTGCCGCGTATCTGATGGAGGTTACCGATGATCGGGAGCTTCGTGGGGCCCGGCGGGAGATTTCGGATCGCCGGATTGGTTCTTGCTTCTCGACCGCTGGCGAGGAGAACAGAGGCGAGGAGGGCGACGAGGAAAAGAAGAGACAAGGCAAGCGCATCCATTTTTGACAACGGCCACAGCACGAAGAGATAAAGCGCCATTACATCCATTTAAATAGGGCAATTTAGTAAGAAACTTTCAAAATACTTACTCAACTTTCATATGTATCAAAAGTTTTGTCCACTCGGGACGATCCAATGGTTAAAATATGAAGTATTACTACATAAAATTTTAGGGTTAAAATTTAATCGTAATCAAGTATAACCTTTCCCATGTCTTAGCCATTTATACTAATGACTAGTAATCACCCATTATTTACTTCCTCCGTGTTGACCTAGGGATGGATTGACGAGGATGCTGGGGGCGAGTGAATTATCTTTTACCACATATGTATTAAAAGTTTTACCAAAATATCTTTTAAATGCCTTTTTTCCTTATAGCAAAAAATTAAAAAAATATAAAAAAATTAAACTGTGAAAAGATTCAGAAAAACTCTATGAGCCTTGTTGCCGCGAGTTCACAATGAACTTGCAGCCACACCTAACCATCGATTTTATTATCACCTAACCAAAAAAAATATATTCTTAGTTAGCCTCTTTAATTATTTTAAGATGATCAATTTAATCCTATAGAAGTTTTTTATTCGTCACCAGAATAAATCAAAAAATGGATGCGATAACAACTCAAAAGCCCAACATCTTTGATTGTACCCTTATTTGAAGAAAAAATTCTTATAAATTTTTATAGCTGGGGATCAAATCGTAAATATTTAAATAATAATTTAAATAACCTACAGCGACATAGCCTAGGGATTTATCATCACCTAATTAAAAAAATGATAATTTAGATGACCGATTTTATCATCACCTAACAAGTACTTAGATTTGATGGTTATTTTACAGCAACTTAATCTTAAGTTTATCATTGAAAGTCTCGAAATTAGCAGTTGGATTTTTTTAATTATTTTATTTTATTTTATTTTTATCAATTCTTATTAAGAGAAAATATTTTTTTTAAAAAAATAACTGTACTTTTAGTAAATATAAAAATTTAAATGCGTGTTTGTATATTTTTTAAAGTTGGGTAGCTAATAATATAAATTGCTGGTTTATTGTAACGTTTTTGTTTTTTTGGTACAATTGACTTATTGTCCGGAACGATCATGTTGATTAGGAGTTTGAGTTTTAATATTTAATTAATATGTCAGTGGTAAGAGAAAATTTGAATAAGTTATAGTAATTAATGATCAAAAGTCTAATAAAGAGTTTCAAAACGTAAAGTTTTAGTAAGTTAAGATTAATTAAATATCAATGAAGTTTCAGCATGTTAAAATTTATTAGATGTTAGAGAATAAGTAAGTTCTGATAGAATTAAGATTGATCAGATACTAGATAATAGAAAATCTTAGTAAGTTAAAGTTTATTGAATATTGACTAAAGAAAGTATTGATAGATTGAGGTCAACCGAATATCAAATAAGATGAATTCAATTTTAATTTGATAAACCTGAAATGTGAGTATTAGTTTATTGATATAATGTATCTATTAACCAATGGATTCTAAATCCTAAAATTAGGATTTAAGATATTTTTAGAGTTTGCTATAATAATTATGCTATAGAACTACATATAGATAGTAATCTGCTATAGAAATTATAAATAGTACTTTACTATAATAACAATCGATTAATGAGTTTAATCAGTCGACTGATCACACTATAGCAACAAACTGAAATTTCAAAAATCAATTAGAAAACTTCACTAATGGAGTGTATTAGTTAACTGATATCATTGTTCAAGCGAACATAGAGTTCAAAACTAAACTCTAGGATTCAACTGATTAGATAATAACTGATAATAATATGCAATCAATTGATACTCAGATGGAGAGAACTGTTGAGTTAACGAGTTAGAGCAATATTCAAACATATAATTAATCAATTGACTCATAAGTAAAATCAGTTAACTAATAGCTAGAAATCAGTCGGAATAACAATCTTATAAAAAAAGGTTTTAACGTATTTTGAAAAAGTTGATTGACGTTGTTAGGGCCGGTTGGTGCTAGAGGGGGTGAATAGCTCGTTGTGTTCATTGTCTTGATGCTTCGTGATGATGTGCAATGGAAAAGAACTCGAAGCAAACACTCACAACGCTAGCACAAGGAATTTACTTGGTATCCACCTCAAGAAGAGGTGTATAATCCAAGGATTCACACGCGACATTCACTCCACTAATAAAAACACTCCTTTTTGTTAACTACCGGAGGTGGAGAAACCTCGTACAAGACTCACACAACAAGATACAACACACGCAAGAAGGAAATACAAGTATACAAAAGAAAAACCTCTCCTTGCTTAACCTTGTTGTTGAAGAACACCTCTTGAACCTTGAAAGTGCAACAACACTTATCCCCAAGAGCTTCCAAGAACTGGCGGTGAGTGTCAGAGAAGATCGCGTGAGCTGGAGAAGAAAGGTTGCCATGTTTGAACACATTGTCGCCTTTATATCTGCTCTTCTGGGGCTCCCAATTGATTGGGGCTCCTCCTAATCGATTGCCACGCCAGATCCCAATGATCTCGGCCATCTAAAACCTGCATCCTGCGTAATAGTCATATCCCAATCGATTAGGGAGGCTTGAATCGATCGACTGATCGATTCAGAGCGCCAATATGCTCTCGCTGAAAAAGCCTGAATCGATCAGATAATTGATTTAGCCTTTATCATGACGCACATGATTTCCAACCCTTAATCGATCGGTTGATTAATTAGCAGTGCCCAATCAATCGATTGATTGATTGGGGACCGTTCTGTTTACACGATAAACACCCCCAATCGATCGACCACTCGATTGATTGTTGTTTATCACAACATTCTCCTAATCGATTGACAGATTGATTGGGCTTTGGTCCAATGGATCGACTGGTCGATTGCCCACCCTTGACTTTCTTAACTCAAGCTCAAGGGTCCCTAAAGTCAACATCCGGTCAATTGTAATCTGTTGAAACTCCTCATGCCTAGCATCCAGTCAGCCTTGACCTATTGGGACTTGCTCACTAAGTGTCCGGTCAATCCTTGACCCACTTGGATTTGTCTTCTCGTGCCAAGTGTCCGGTCAACTTTGACCCACTTGGATTTACCGTCTCGTGTCAAGTGTCCGGTCATCCATGACCCACTCGGACTTCCTTCAACCAAATGTCCGGTCATCCTTGACCCATCTGAATTTCTTTGTGTCAAATATCCGATCACTCCTTTGACCTACTTGGACTTCCTTCCACTAGATGTCCGGTCATCCTTGACCCATTTTGATTTCCTTGTGCCAAGTATCCGACCACTCCTTTAACCTACTTGGACTTTTCAATACTAGGTGTCCGGTCATCCTTGACCCACCTGGATTTTCACGTGCCTGACTTCACTCACCGAGTCTTTCCATCTCTATATCTTCACTCACTAGAACTTTCCATCTACCTGGCTTCACTCACCAGGACTTTCACCTAGCTTTACTCACTAGGATTTTCACCTGGCTTTACTCACCAGGATTTTCCCACTATCCGACTTCACTCACCGGGACTTTCATCTGCCTAGCTTCACTCACCAGGGCTTTCACCTAGCTTCACTCACTAGGATTTTCTCACTGCCCGACTTCACTTACTGGGACTTTCATCTACCTGACTTCACTCACCAGGGCTTTTACCTAGCTTCACTCACTAGGATTTTTCCACTGCTCGACTTCACTCACCAGGACTTTCACCTGCCTAACTTCACTCGCTAGGTCTTTTACCTGTCTGGCTTCACTTACCAGGACTTTCCACTTACCTAACCTCCAGTTAGGGCTTTCTCCAGTCGAGTATTCGGTCAACCTTGACCTACTTGACTCTTCTACTCATCAAACTAGTCAAACCTTAACTAGAGGGGAATTGCACCAACAATCTCTTTAAACGAATGATTACATCTGCAATCTCCATATATTGTTAAATATTGAAACCCAAACATCAAGAATTAAGCTTGAGCCAACTCAAACTTAGTCAACCTGGTCAACCTGACCCAGGGGATATTGCACCAACAATCTCCCCCCTTTTGATGTTTGACAATACCTTTAAGTTAGGTTAATCTCATAGCCTCAACTTTTTCTTCATGCCAATGCATGAATGAGGATTTCCTTCATTCTCTCCCTTTCCTAGAGGGAAAACTCCCCCTTTGGATAATGAAAGCATAACTTAGACCCTATATTTTCCCCCAAACTTTCCTAAAGGGGAAAAGACCTAACTTAAACCTTACATTCTCTCCCTATTGGCACACATCAAAAACTCTCCCCCTAAAGAGTTACTCAACGTTATTCATAACCTACCATGTTGGTTACAACACTACAATGAAGGTCTCATACCCTTCATTGTATCCAATGCTCACCCTTGAGCATTAACCTCTTCACAATGCTCATCCTAGAGTATTCATCATTCCAACAATGAAGATCTCGTACCCTTCATTGTAGCCAACGCTTACCCTTGAGCATTAATCCACTTCATAATACTTATCCTTGAGCATTCATAACTTAACAACAAAGATGTCCACTCTCCATTATTTTTCAATGCTCAACCTTGAGCATTTGCTCTAAAGGAGGTTAACCACCTTCTAAGGTATTTGAAATATTAATTTTCATCATTCTAAGACATGCTCCATACTTCTGTCATTGCACCAACAATAACTTGTAATCTATAAACCTTTAGGAAACCCAAAACTTGAAGTGTTGAGGTTTAAAAGATTCAATATTGAAACAAACCTCAACCTAAACTTTAATCTAGTGTTCCTTAACCATTCCTCCTTGTTCTCATCATAAAAACCACCCTTAAATGTTTAGAAATATATTCAAAGGGGTTAGGAGTGGTTAAAGGGACTAAAAATGGCTTAAAGTGTTGAAATCAGATTTTTCTAGCTAAAATCAGCCTTTTCAATCGATTGGGTTGAGACTCAATCGATTGCAACTTTCTCAATCGATCCACTGATCGATTCAACGAGGTCTAGTCGCAGAAAATGCCTCTGAATTGATTGCCTGATCGATCTAGGCATGAATGAATCGATCGACTGATCGATTTAGTGAGCTCCTGCTCATGGAAAGCACATCCCAATCGATCGACTGATCGATTGGGACCCTCTAATCGATCGACTGATCGATTGGGACTCTGATTTCCTGAAATTCAATTTTAATGAAATTCAGAAATGCCCTAAAAATTTCATAAAATTCTAAAAATCATGAAACTTCTTGTAGACATTATTTAGGGTATATACTATCATGGAAAAATAGTTTTATAAGAAAATACTTCTTATTTTCAAAAATTGACACAAACTTGAAAACTTTAATATTTTCTTCTAGTTTATGTATAACTTTTTAATGATGATTACTATCAAAAGATAACCTTCACTAAGGTTTTCCAAAATATATTTAAAATGATTTTCAAAAGTAATTTCCAACCATGTTCTTTGGGCTTAATGCACATAACTTTTACATTAGCTTTCCCAATGATTGGGGTACATATAACTATGTGTTTTGATGAATTCAAAACTCAGATAAATGCACTAAACCAATATTTTGAGTTTTATTCATCATCCTAACATCTCACTTGTATCTAATATGCACTAAAACTCATACAAGTTAACTTATAGTCTTTGTGAGATGTAGATTTTGGTTTTGCCCTAAATTAGGAATCATTCCTTATAGTCTTTATGAACATCCACCTAGGATGTCACTTGTTAGTAAATGTCATTATCCTTAATTACAAAAAAATTAAAATAATGTATGATGAGTTATGACATACATCAAAAAGAATAATTTTCAAAAGAAAACAAACTATTGCTAGATGATGCATGTATGACATGACACGGTATTTTTATTTGTTTTTCATAATAAGAATGAATGCAAGATATGATGTCATGGCATATGATGGGCAAACAATCATGACAATTAGCATAAGTAAAATATACCTAGATAATCTAAGTGTCTTAAATCCTTAGCTAAACCTAAAATTGATCCTAGATTGCCCTCATTTTCATAAGAAAATGTCAAACTCCCAACTTGGCATTTCTTTACTCTTGATTTGTTGTTCCAATTAAAATTAAGTCCAATTCCTTAAATTTTATCACATTTTACTCTTCCAAAGAGTAATCAATTAATCCTTTTAATTTTTAAAGGTTAACAAAAACTTTGAAAATGCCTTCAAGTGCCAACTTTACCAAGGTTGGGTTATTCACCCTACCCATTTAGAGTTGACACTCTCTAACCCATCTAGGGTGTAGAGAATATACTCCTAGGAACCCAAAACCCATTAGTGCTCCTTGGATGCTCTAGGTACTCACTAGGAATAACTTCCCTAGTTACCTTTCTAATAACCTTTCTAGGCTTCTTAGAAGCCTTGGTCACTTTCTCTAGATCAACTCTAAGGATTGCTTCCCTTGTGACATTCTTGGTGACTTTCTTTGACTTGTTAGAAATCTTACTCACATTAGTCTTTCCAAAAATACTCATAGGGATAACTTTCCTTGTATTTTTGACTTGACCAATAGACCTAGGGTTGATTTCATAACTATATGGAACCCTATGATAAGAAGGGACATCCTTCTTAGCTTTGTGTTTATATCTCAAACCTCTATAGCACTCTTGTTTATCTAAACCTAAGTTTTGCTCATTTTGACCCTTAAGAATATTTTCTATTTTCTTTAGGGTCTTTTCTAATTTATCAAGCCTTGACCTCAAGGCTTGGTTTTCCAGCCTTAAATCCTTAGATTTTGATTTTCCTTGAATCCTATGAGCATTTATATTTTTAAGCCTATACTTAAAATCCTTAGAGTTATTGCCTAACTTATTATCCATTTTTTAGCCTTAGATTGAGTGATTTTAGCATGATAAGCTACATAATTTTCCTTAACTCTATTATACTTCCTATTTTCATGATACATTGCATTAAAATGATATAAACTATTCCTAGCATGCTTTTTATCATTACTTAAAGGAATAGGCTCAATAAATGATACCTTGGGTTTACTCTTGAGAGCCCCCCTTGACTTGAGCTTCCTCCTTTGAGCTTGGTCAATTTCTTCCCCTTAGGACATTGACTCTGGTAATATCCTTTTTGATTGCAAGAGAAACACACTATATGCTCCTTGCTCTTCTTTGTCATGGGGGTGGCCTCCTTGGGCCTTTCCTTACCCTTAGGTGTCACTTGACTCTTCTTCTTGGCCAATTTGGGATAATTACTCTTGTAGTGCCCTTTTTCCCTACACTTAAAATATATAATGTGATTTTTATTATTTAAATTGGAAATTGTTATACCTTTACTTGTAGGGGTGGCACATGATCCTCCATTTAATTTTTCTTGATTTGTGGAGGTGTCACCATCTTTTTCTTCATTTGACCTGAATGAGGAAGCTTCTTCTTGCTCTAATGTCAAGGAATGATACTCTCCCTTAATCCTAGAGGTGGAGGCCTTTTCATCCTCATCCTCTTGTACATGAAATAAGGAGTATGCTCCCTCCTTGTATCTTCCTTTGCACTCCGTTGTGTGTGAAGCTTTTTGGACTTCTTCTTCTTCTGATATTGAGCACCTCTCAACCTCAGAGTCCTCCTCATCTTGGGCTTTCTCCAATGGATCACCCTCTTTGGATTTCTCTTGGTTTGATGTAGTGGAGGGTTCTTCATGAAGTTTGGCCAATTTGCTCCAAAGCTCCTTGGCGTCTTGATAATCCCCAATTTGGCTCATGATTATGCTTGGTAATAAACTAACCAATAATTTGGTTACCTTGTCATTTACCTCGCACATTTGAATTTTCTCATTGCTCCATTTTCTTTTCTTGAGAATTTTATCTTTTGAATCTTTTGGAGCTTCAAAGCCTTCCATTAGAGCAAACCATTACTCTATCTCCATCATAAATAAATTTTTAATTCTTGATTTCCAAGAATCGAAGCTTGTGGATACGAATGGTGGAGGCATCCTTGTATCATATCCGAGTCCATATTGGAAATCCATTTGAAGTTGAGCTCTTTTGAAATCTTTAACTTTGTTGAACTTACTTCAACTTCTTCCACTCTAGCTCGTTGCCCTTTCCGGTGATGATTCCGGTGAAGAGCGACCTTGCTCTGATACCACTTGTTAGGGTCGATTTGTGGCTAAAAGGGGGGGGGGGGGGGGAGGTGAATAGCTCCTCGCGCTCGTTTTCTTGCTTTGTGATGATGATATGTAGCGGAATAAACTCAAAACAAGACTTACAACGCTAACACAGGGATTTACTTGGTATCCATCTCAAGATAAGGTGACTAATCCAAGGATCCACACACAACACACTCTCTACTATGAAAAACACTCCTTTATAGTAACTATCGGAGGTGTAGAAACCTCGTACAAGACTCACACAAAAAGATACAACACATGCAAGATGGAAATACAAGTATATAAAAGAAAAGTCTCTCCTTGCTTGATCTTGTTGTTGAATAACGCCTCTTGAACCTTGAAAGTGCAACAACACTTGTCCCCAAGAGCTTCCAAGAATTGGCGGTGAGTGTCAGATAAGATTGCGTGAGCTGGAGAAGAAAAGTTGCCATGTTTGAACACATCTCGCCTTTATATCTGCGCTACTAGGGCTCCCAATTGATTGGAGGTCCTCCTAATCAATTGCCACATCAGATCCCAGCAATCTCGGTCATCCAAAACCTGCACCCTACGCAATGATCGTATCCCTATCGATTGACCAATCGATCGGGGAGGCTTGAATCGATCGGCTGATCGATTCAAAACGCTAATATGCTCTCGCTGAAAAAGCCTAAATCGATCAGCTGATCGATTCAGCTTTTATCGTAACGTGTGTGATTTCCAACCCTCAATCGATCGACTGATCAATTGGCAGTGCCTAATCAATCGACTGATTGATTAGGGACCGTTCTATTTGCGTGAAAAATACCCCCAATCGATCGACCAATCGATTGGGCTGCTGTTTATCATAGCATTCTTCCAATCGATCAGCTGATCGATTAGGCTTCGGTC
>JBBMJZ010000096.1:2006903-2023753 GCA_037833815.1 Zingiber zerumbet | reverse complement strand
ATTAAAAAATTTAATTAAAATCTTTTTTAACTATTTAACCCTAAGATTTAGACTTCCTAATTACGTTATAGTATTTAAGCTAAAATTTTTTAAAATTTTACTCTTTGGGTTTAGATTTTCCAATTGGTTTATAGTATTTAGTTAAAAAAAATTTAAATAAAAAAATTTAAATATTTACTGAGTATAGTAATATATTTATGGGATATATTAATATATTGAGAGTTATATAAGAAAATGTTGATTTTTTTAATTTAAAATTTAAAAAATAAAAAAAATAGTTGATGTCATGTGCGCACTCTTCGGCGCGCAGGACATCAGCATAATATATATACCTTACATATCTGCCTATGCCGACAAATGGATGACTGTCTGTGTGTAGAGTGTCCGAATCACTTCTGACTATATACATGTCAAATCAAATATCGTAAGCTTTTCTAAATGAGAACCAACATTGCATTAAAGAATATATAGGATGAATAATATCTAGGGTTCTTCCGGCATTTTACAAAATTATATATTTAACTTTTATTAATATCCAAATCACATCTCTTTTTAAAAATACTCCTTTTTTGTGCATTATCTCAAACATTAAAAATGGAATGTATCAAAAATATAATAATTTTAATTTGTATCAGTGAATTTTATCAAAACTTATTAATGGTAATGAATTTAGATAAAAACTTTTAAATAAATCCAAATCAAAACAAATATACTCTTAGAAGCTTTTTGAATCACATCATGCCCTACGACTTTGATTTCACATCCTACCCATGTTATTTTGAGTTTTTAAAATTTATATAACTTTAAATAAATTTAACATAAACTCGAATAATGAAATTCATATTCATCCAACAACACCACCAATATATTCCTGACCATATTCAAAATTTTAAAGTTAAAATAAAAACTTTGAAAAAAAAAATCCAAAATAAAAAACTTTACTATTTATTTCATAAGAAAAGATAAATTGCTTGCCATTTATTTTATTTAACTATAGTAAAATAAAATGAACGAACCCTAGGAGAACAATCTCCTAAAAGATAAAATGAACGAATCCCTAAATTTGTACTCGAGTAATATAGATGATCACAAGAGAGCAGGGATTGAATCCCAAGAGAACAATCTCCCCCAGTTAAAGAGATGGCGTTCAGTCATTATGATTTACCTCCCTTCCAAAGACCTTGGGGCAGGCATGGAAGGGCGCCTGGGATGAGCTCATCGTCTTTTCCACAACAGAACTTTGCCATGGCTCTTATTTTAGACCATGAACCCCATCCACGATTGACAAGATCTAGTATGTATAACATCTAATGCATGATGGACATCTAATATACAGGAATTTGCTCAGAGGGGATTAACACTTTGAATTATAGCAGCCTGATAGTCATATTTAGTGCATTGATCTAAATAAATATATAATAATAAACAGGAATTGACAAAAGGGATGCCATTGATGACTAGGCGAATGGGACTCGAGAGAAAAAAAAATGTATGACTCTAAAAATAAACCTTAAAATGAACTATATTGCTCGTCTCTCTGCATTCGCCCTAGATCCCTGACCTAAAGTCTAGTAAACAACAGGAACTAACACTCTGAGAGGGAGTGTAAGCTTGGGCTATTCTTTGTGCAAAATGAATAAAAAAAGAAGAAAGAAATAATCATGTATGCTCTGAAAGAGCAGCAGTACTGGAACCTCCATTCACATGATTTTGGGATTTCTTCTTAGTGTTCCTAAGACTACAGTTGGGACAAATGTACTCCAGGCCATCTGTCTTTGCGTAATCCTGTCACAGAAGTTGACAAATGTGCGAATCAGAGTCGTGACACTGTTCTATTGGTGACAAATTTTGAGCAAAGATATCAAAATAACCGTAATCAATCACAAGATAAAAATGATTTCTGATATTCACGGTAATAGCCTCTAATAACTTCAATAGTTGTGAAAGGATCAAAGTACCTTAAAAGTAGCAAGACCTAGTCGTCTGTCACAACCAAAATGTGCCCACTCCCCGCATAAGCCGCAATTCACCCAGTCGCCAGGAGTGCTACTGCAGAAGAATAAGAATACCAATCTCAGAATTTTGCATAATGGAGTTGAGAAACAAAATAAGCAAAGCATACCTGTGACACAATAAGCAACACTCTCCATCAACATCGTCATGTGCTAGCTCATATTCCAAGAGATATGTTTCATAATGTCTTTTTAATGTATTGCCAGCACCCTGGATTGTATGAAGAATTTAAACACAGCTCCCAAAGTCTTATTCATGCCATTCAAGTCGATGAGTTACAAAGGGAATACACTGGTAAACAGAGACAACCTTGATACAAAAATACTGAAATGAGCTACCTAATTTAGGGAAATATAATTTTCCAATAGAGTCAAAAAGTACTGGACACATGTTAAAGATAGAACTGTGGTAAAAACAAAAGTTCTAGAGCATTATGTCATAGACTAGAAACAGTAATTGTAAAATCATATGAAAATAAGAACTCACAGTCATTTTATTAGAAATTGTATAGTTTCGCATCTTTGAGAAAACTTGTCCTTTCCAGTTTATGCCATTCCCAACATAAAAACCTCCCCTTGAAACTACCTGCATGGTAATATGTACATGTATCAAAATTTTGGTTTGAAAATTAGCATATAATAAACACCAAAATATTCTACAGTTCCTCCAAAAGATTTAAAATATATGTAACCTCCTTGTACAAGTTGAACAGATCTAGACGTTTTGCATTGAGTACAACATCAGGAAACTCAGAAATTCCTCCTTGTGGGACAAGCCGACTATGCCCTCTGTGGCTTAGAAATTGCATGACATCCTCAAGGAATTCCTCCTAGTAACAAACACATGGAAACAAGGTTAGACAAAAGATAAACTACATTATTCAAATTCACAGAGGATCAGAAACCCACTTCAGAACAATCTTGAATTGGAGATCTCCTACATCCATGTTTCTTCAGTGGCAAAGGATTTAGAGTTACACTTTGTTGCTTATGAAAAGAATTTGATATAGATTTTCTGGGCATCAAAGGAGCATGAATACTATTACACTTTGTGGAAGGTAAAATTTGCAGCTTAACTTTTGCATGGCTTCCATCATTCACATCCTTGCCAACTGAAAAAGTCAACATTTGGTATCGGCGAAAATGTGGAATGGGCTTCATTGTAGCAATCCTAAATCTTTTATAAGGGCTAGGAATCCCATCCCATGAGCCAACATCTTCTAAGGCATCCCTATCATGTTTCAGAAAATATGGCCCATCTGTTTCCATGATATGGTTACAGGTATCCAGTTTAGTTTCTGAAGGCCTGGACCTTTGTTTCCTTGAAGGAGATGAAAGAGCAGGTAGAGGAGGAAAGAATTCATAGATGTGGCATTCCTTTTTTTGCTGCCGCCAAAAGAATAGAAGACGATCAGCATCTTCATTCTCAAATGACGCAACTGGTACACCCTGTATGCATGCAATGCCAAGAGTTACCAAGCTACGGTGGGCTACATCCGAAGCCAGCTGCTTCAAAACCTGCATCACATCTTTATCAGGCATCCAAAGACAATGTTTTTATATCAAATAATTGGTTGCAGTAGTTTGAAGTTAAATGTTCAAAATCTTTCATCTCATCATTTAAAATAGCTATGGCTTTTAGATTGTGAAAAAGGGCAAGGTCCTCGACTAATGCCACTGAGTCTTGTGACACTTCTTTAGTAAAAGGTAAAGGAATAATTTGCTTTGTGCTCACCACGCAGCTTTGTCATGTTGAAGCACATAGATTGTGTAGCCAGAAGTATGATAATTATGTATATAACTTTTTCCCTTGCTCAACTTCTTCAAAAGAGACAAAAAAAAGTGAAAGTAATAACTTCTGCAATTGTCCTACATCAAAAAGCAATGAACCTGAGCAGCCCAGGACGGAATTTTCATACAAACTTCAAAAACAGAAGCTCCACAAGCAACAGATTTAGAAGGTAGAGGCTCTGTCAGATGTGGCTTGCTTTTGCGAAAATCTGGAAGAGAATGGACTAGCTGATTCTTTTCAATAAGTTCACTTTTAATATGACTTTCCAGTAGCTGTAGATAAGTAGAAAACAATTTAAGGACAGTAGTTTAGCCAATTCACATAAAGTACAACAATCTAAGGTTTTACCTGATCATCAAAACAGGTTTGTGCACTGCCTGACACAAGGAGCGATATGTGTGCCGAACTACTAGTCACAAGATCACATCGCATGGTAACAACACCACGAGAAAGTGAGCCAACTTGCAGAGGAGGAGGCGCAGCACTGAAACATTATGATCATAAAACAGTCAAAGAATAATTAGCAAAAGACTTAAATAATGGGGAAACATGACAAAGCAAGCTCCACTTAGCACAAGGAACACAACCAGTTAATGCTCAAGAATTTATCTCACACAGGCCAAGTACAAAACGAGATTTTAACCATGGCGCAAGCTAAACTAGTGAAGACCTTAACAATAAGTTGTCTTCATGTACTCTTTCTTTTTTGAAGAAAACATTCCTGTGGTCTCAGTTTGCAATATGTTGCAAAGAATCATGCAAAGCAATTCATCTTTGCTTTAAAATCAACCTTCAAGTGTTCTTATTTCCCCTCTTTTTTCCCTCTATTACGTGTTATTGTATACGCCATCTCAAGGAGAAGTTCATGCAATAAATTAATTCACAAGAACTCAAATGATTCCTATTTGAGAAACCTTAATGCTCACCAAGGTCAGATTTCAGTACCAAAAAAATGCATATAAATTCAATTCATAGAGTTAAAGCGATGTGCTATCAATACCTGATTCGATTGTGAAGTTTGCTCCCGCGAATCTGAGTCAAGAAATAAAACAATATGAGATAGGTTGCAATAGTGAACTTATGATTCCAAAATATAGAACACTTGAGATGCAATGTGATGGAATTCCTGGTAAAAACCATCCCAATCTCAATCATAGTATTTATAAACTTCTTTACGCCTGCAAGACAATTCCACTTACGATCTAGAACACATCCATTTGAGCTCTCTATTGTCACAACTCAAAGCAAGGCATCTCAAATATGAAGAATCTTTTATTTCAAGAACATATGACTTAAGTCCCTATGGAAAATTTGATTTTTTCCCCCCTCGGAAATAGAAATTAGTATTATATACAAAATTACAATAGAAAAAATAGGAAACTAGAAGAGAGAATAGGAAACTTACTTATTCTTAAATATAAGATATCTTTCTAACTAAACCCCCTTAATTTAAGGGATTTCCTATTGTGTACACAGTTGTTTATTTCTTTCTTTGTATCCCTCAAGCTGAGGAATAGATGTTTTCCATTCCTAGCTTGACTATAAGATCATCAATTCTTGAAGTGTTTAGTCCCTATTTAACATATCAGCCAATTGTAGTTCCAAAGGAACATATGACATACACACTAATCCTTCCTCCAATGTTTCCTTGATGAAATGTCTATCAATTTCAATATGCTTAGTTCTATCATGTTGAATAGGATTATGAGCAATATTGATAGCTGACTTATTATCACAATAGAGTTTCATGGGGCATTCCCATATAATTTTTCAAATCAGCCAGAATAATCTTCAACCAAAGTAGTTCACATAATCTTTGCCTAAATTCTTATTCTGTAGATGATCTTCCCACCACATTTTGCTTCTTGCTCCACCATGTCATCGGATTACAACTAAGGAGAGAACAATATCTGTAGTTGATCTTCTATCCACTAGAGAACCTGCATAGTCTGCATCTGTGAAGGCTTCTAAAGCTAGTCTCACTTTTCCTGAACAAGATTTCATTTCCCGGAGTGCCTTTCAAGTAATGCAATACCCTGTAAGAAGCTTGAAGGTGAGATTCTCTTGGATCATATATGAATTGGCTGATTACACACAGTATATGTTATGTATGGCTGAGTGTGAGCAAGGTATATATGTCTACCAACCAACCTTTGATACATCCTTTTGTCAACAATTGGTTCTTTCTTAGCTTCTCCTATCTTGTGATTTGAATCCATTGGACTAGAATTCGGCTTACACCCAATTTTTCTTATTTCAGCTAATAGATCAGTCACATACTTTTGCTAAGAAATAAAAATTCCTTTGGTAGAGTATGCTACCTTGATATCAAGGAAGTACTTCAGTTTGCCCAATTCCTTTATTTTAAACTCCTCTACTAATTTCTACTTTAGCTCATGTATTCCCATTTCATCATTTCGAGTTACAATGATATCTACATAGACTAGAAGAGCAATTACCTTCCCTGTAGTTGAGTGCTTAATGAAGAGAGTATGGTCTCCTTAGCTTTGTTTATACCTAAACTTCTTCATAAATTTTGCAAATCTTCCGAACCATGCCCTAAAAGATTCTTTTAAATCATAAAGATCCTTCCTCAATTTACAAACTATGTAACCAATATCCCCCCTTGGGATGTTCATGTAAATTTCTTCATCTAAATCTCCATGGTGAAATGCATTCTTCACATTATATTGGAGTTGTCAATTGAAGTGTGTAGCCAAAGATAGTAGAACTTTGATGGTATTCATTTTTACAACTAAAGCAAAGGTCTCCTAATAATCTACCCTATAAGTTTGAGTATATCCTTTTGCCGCCAACCTAGCTTTATATCTCTTACTTTTTGTGAGTTGGTGATAGATGTTTAAGAGAAAGAAAGTGAGATAGAGGGTAGAGAGGGTGTTTGGTGCATTCTCTGTTACCTTTTCTAACATCAATGGGAAGGTCAAGGTTGTCTGTTAATTCAATAGGTGGTGGATTGTAATGATGGGTTAGATCGGAGGTTTGTGGATTAGGTTCTTGGACCTATATCACTTCTAGTGCAACCTTTCTCCTCGAATACACTTGAGAAATCCTTGGAGTATCACAAGGGACACTGGATGGAAAGGAAGATGGAGGTGAGTCACTAGATGGAATCGGAATAGAAGGTGATTCGGTACGGATTTGAGTAGGAGGAAGATCGAGGGGTGCACCCAAAAATCATAGGAGTAAGCCCATTTGTGGTTCGGACGATAGAAATTGTTAAGAAGTTACATGGGGCTCTTGTTGTTTGAGACACGTGAGGGAAGTCTGTTTATCATGTATGTGACATTAAGGACCTCTCCCTAATAAGATTTAGGGACATTGCTGTGGAAGAGAATGGCACAAGTAGTGTTGAGTAAATGTCAATTTTCCTTTTTGCTATTCCATTTTGTTAGGGTGTATAAACACAAGACAAGTCATGAATAATCTCCTAGAATTGGAAATAGGGGACAAAATTTGGTTGAAGTAATCTCTAGCATTGTCGATCTTAAAGCTTTTGATTCACTCAAAATTGATTTTGAATCATTGAGTGGAAATTAGGAATACAATGTTTCCATTAGATTTTTGTTTGAGGAGAAACCATGTAACTTGAGTGCAATCAGTAATTAAGGAGACACACCATCAAATCCTCAAAACATTAGGAATATTAGAAGGACCTCATATGTCATTATGAATCAAATGAGAGTAGAACTTCTTTTATTGCTAATAGGAAAGGGTAATTCACAAATATCACACTGAAACTCAAAAACATCCGATCCTTGAAAAAAAAATGAGGAAACATGACTTTTAAAACCCTAAAGAGGGATGGCCAAGACGTTTGTGATACAACCAAATGTTGTCTTTATTAGGACTGCGAAAAGACAAAGCAAATTATTCCTAATCTTCTTAGTGGGATTCAAGGAAGTAAAGACCGCTATGTTCCTTACTAAGTCCAATCCTCCTCCCCAAGTCCTCTTCCTGAAAAAAAAAATAAGGGAAAAAAATAGCATGACAATAAAGTTCAATGGTTAATTTTTTAATGGAAACAAGGCTGGTAGATAGTTTTGGTACATGGAAGACGTTTTTAAGGATAAAAAATTGAGAATTGGGAATCATGTGGTTAGTGTCACCGGAGTGTATTATCCATAAGTTATCAAAGAAATTGTTTGAGGTATTCATGCAAAAAGGAAGTGAAAGGATACTTGAGAGAGTCAAAGAGCATGCGCTAAAGGGTTTATCAAGAGAACCCAACAATCCTCGAAGTTTCTCAATTTCTACATTATTGGGTTGTCTTCTGAATGGGACCTGAGGTCTGTGCTATACTCCCCCCCCCCCACACACACACACAAAAATTCCACATTCTATGCCTAGTGGTCTACCAAGTAGTTTCCAACATGTCTCTTTGGTGTGGTGCAGTTTCTTATAGTACTTGCACTAAAGATGGGCTTTATTGTCTTTAACCGGAGGCAAACCACCCTTATCTTTCTCCTGCGAATTAATTTTGGCAACAAGAGCTAATCCAACCATGGGTTGGGGCTCAAGTATCACACTTCATTGGCTTTCCTCGGCCCAAAAGTAGGGAGATTGTCTCTGCTAGTGATGGTATCCAGTCTTTGCCAGTGATTTGGATTTGGACCTGATTAAATTAAGAATTTAAGCCAACCAAAAAATCATATGCACGTTCCCTTTCAATAAAATTCTTCAAAATATCAACATCTGCAACACATTTCATCTCAATTACTTGGTAGTAATAATCCAGTTCTTGCCGTAGATTTTGCAAAACAGTGGCATATGACTGTTTTATCTCCTTCTTAGTAGAACCAGCTTTGACTTTGAGTTCATAAATTTAGGGAGCATTACGGGCTTTGGAGTAGAGATGAGCAAAAATTTGGTAAAACTAAATTAACTGAACCAACCGAATTTAGAAATTCAGTTTGGTTAATTCGGTTTCTGTTTTTTTTTTTTAAATCGATTCAATTTCAAATTTCATAATTTGGTTAAATCGAATAGACCAAATAAGAATATTAATTTGATTATTTTTTATTTAAAAATATAATTAATTAAACAAAATCTTTTTTTTATTTAAAACCGAATAAGGTTCTAAAATTTCGGTTAATTCGGTCGAAAACCGAATTAACCAATATTTTATCGGTTCAGTCGATTCAGTCGATTCGATTTTCGTAGGAAAATTCGGTCAGTTCGGTTGGTTCAAAAAAATTTGGTTTGTTTGGTTTTCGATTTGTTCGATTCGGTTTTAACCGAATGCTCAGCCCTACTTTTGAGTAAGTGCGACATTCCCAAATTTCGTTAAGTAGTAAGAAACATACATGTATAACTGATAGATAGTTCCATGGAATTCCATAACAAAGACTTATCATAGTCTTCTTCATTCCATGCCTCAAAGGCTAGATTAATCATGGCAGATCCCATCCCAAGGATATGGCTAAGTTTCCCTTTGTCCTTGAGGTAAATACGAACAACCTGAGATCATTTCAAGCCTGAATATTCTATAGATGGCCAATTTTTTGGATTGAACTGCGGTCATCAAACATTGGTTAGGATTGCTGGAAATGATTGTTTGAGAATTAACCATGATGAAGAAAGGCAGTGAAAAAAAAGAATTAGCAATGAAGGTTAGGGCTCTAATACCATGTGGAAAAATTGATTTCTCTTTTTCACTCAGAAATGGGAATACACAGTATTAAATACCAAACTATAATAGATAAAATAGGAAACTAGGAGAGAGAATAAAAAACTAACTTATTCCTAAATATAAGATATCTTTCTAACTAAACCCCCAAGGATTTCCTACTCTATACATAGTTGTTTGTTTCCGTACACAACTATTTACAACTCAACACAAATATTTGCGGTTGACACCTATGATAACGAAGTAAAACAAAGAAAATATTTATGAAAATGCTAAGATCTTGAAGAACTAAAAAAGAATTGAGCAAACCTTTTCCCCCAAATGTCATTAATTAGATAGAAGCACTTTAAGAACGGAAAAGATCTTGAAGTGTACTTGCTGTGTATACTCACTTTTGTTGGATCGATACGCACGTGAGAGAGGGGGTGAATCACGTGGTTTTCAAAAACTTGTTTTATCGTTTTAAAAACACGAGTACGCGCAGCAGAAAATACGTACGAAGTCAAAAGTAAAACGACACAAAAAAACACAGGCGGTTTACTTGATTCGGAGTCTTCGACGACTCCTACTCCAAGACCTAGGTCCCGCAGACCTATCGATGGATAATCCACCAAAAGCCTCTTCCAGTACCTCCGGAAGAGAAAATCGAGTAAAAAAAAGAACAAGTGTCACACCCTGCACTCGTCCTATTGCAAGTAATTAAGTATGCAAATTACAGTTTGTTACCCAGTACCTTCGAAGATTGTCAGCTTAGGCTCGGTGTTGATTGGTTCCTCGACAATAGTCGAGCACAACAGTGTCATAGCAGAGTCACAGCAATAGGCCGGAGCAGTTGGAACCTCAATCGACGCACAGAAGCTTGTATATGAGTTGTGTTTTGAATCATGCACAAACAGGGTTTATATAGGCTGTGGAAGGTGCCTTCAACCTCCTCCAAGGTGCCTCCACAAGCAAATCTTATCCCCCTATCTTTGATGATGATAAAATCTACCAACTTTGGGTTTTATCCTTTGGAAAGCGCCTTCAAAGCACTTCAAGGCGCCCTCCAACTACTGGTTTGACACAGCAATTTTTTTCTCTATAACATAGAGTTAGAAAAATATATTCATGAATATTTTATAAAGATTTATGAGTTAGATCCTGTCCTCCCAAGACCTGTAATTAGTCAAAGTATCATATTAGGGATCCGAAATGGACCTAACCAGGGCCAACGCCTATTGTCCCCTAAATCGGGATGCATCCTCACTTAGTCACTCTCCTCTAGTGACTTACCTTTACTTACCAATTTGCAGTTGTCTGGTCTGCAGACCCAACTAGACTTCCTGCCAGATATCTGGTCGGTCCGTCGACCTATCTGGACTTCTTGCCAGATATTCGGTCAGCCCATCGACCTATTTGGACTTCTTGCTAGATATCCGGTCGGTCCGTCAACCTATCTGGACTTCTTGCCAGATATCCGGTCGGCCCATTGACCAATCTAGACTTCGCACTAGATATCTGGTCGGTCCATTGACCTATCTGGTTAACTCCGGTACACTTGGTAAAGTGGTTAGATCATAACAATACCTAACTTAACTTACTTTGTCATTCATCAAAACCTTAGTTAGATCGTTAGTGCAAACTGTATCAACAACTTTTATTGTCAATAAATTTGTATTGCAATAAAATTCCATCTAAAATTAGTCTTCAACAAAGATTCTAAGTGAAATAAGAACTAACAAATATAAATGGTGGATGTCAGGTTTAGCAACACATATAATGTATTACCAGAACCGTGTTTGGGTGAACTAATGTGTTTCTCCTTAAAGAATTTGGCACATCATATATCAAGGGTAAAATTTAAACATTTATCCCCAAAAGAAGGATGGAACTTAAACATGATATGTAAAACTTCAAAATACAAATCTCCTTTCCTATTGCGTCAACTCCTTTTGTTTGTCAAATGGTCCAGTAAATCACTCTGTATATTTTGTTGTTGTGATCTCAACTCACGGACAAACAAATGTGTGCTCAATGATTACTTTCAGGAAAAAAAAAAATCAGCAACTTTTGAGCATTCTGATTGCCTGCTCATCAAGCTCAGGCAGAATCAAACTGCCCCAAGTACTGAACTCCTTGGAATAGCACAGTTTGGAGACCTAATAACTTGATGATAGTTGATACACTCGTCACAATTGTCTTCTATGTACCAATTCTTGAACAATCTCTAGGTATCTACATGGTACAAATTTGGATTCCACATGAGAATTGTGTAGGTCAGATGCAGAATCTATGGCCGACCTTTCTCAATGCCATTTTTCGTATCTGGCTAGCCAGGATCCTCCCTAAAGATCATCACTAGCAGATTTTTTTAATCTTTGCAGGAAGCTTTATCAACTTTGCCATCAACTTATAAAACATACAAAATGTATATCAGGGCATTGTTGCTCAGTTGGATTCACCACATCTAGAAGGAACAAACAGAAATTATTTGAGAACTCAATTGAAGAAAAAGGGCATCAGACAATTCATTTTGACAGCAATGACATAGTCTAGTCTGAGTTATTGTTTAGCCAACACGACTGTAATATATAATCATACCCTTGTGCATATCCATATCAGTAACATATAGTTAGGTTCTCCACCTTCAAAAAATTAAAAACATATAAACTTGGGAGATAAGAATTACAAGAAAAAATTAATTCATGATGCTTACTTCAATGTTTAATAGGGCGTTAAGTCCATCTTCTAAAGAACCCAACAGGCATGCTTCCTGAAAAACAGTGCGGTCATATAGATAGTTGAACAGGCAATAGGCACTACTGCAACAGACAAGTTACCAGCTCACCACTGTGCAAGGTGATCCACAAATAAGAAACCTCACATCCACATCATCATCATAAATTTTTGTCACAGGAAGGGTATCAGAAGACAAATCTTCTCCATCCTCTAGAACACTTTCAGGAATTATAGCATTTATTTTAGGGGCATCACCCAGTAAATA
The DNA here is from genome assembly GCA_037833815.1 of Zingiber zerumbet. NCBI lineage: Eukaryota > Viridiplantae > Streptophyta > Magnoliopsida > Zingiberales > Zingiberaceae > Zingiber > Zingiber zerumbet. The sequence goes on along the minus strand of JBBMJZ010000096.1, from coordinate 2,011,319 downwards.
TGGTTCAAATTTATTGCTACAATTTTGAGCACTAGCATGCAAAACTAAATTGTTCCTTTCGCGATAGAGCCGAAAAGATGCATGGGCAAGTTGAAAAGCATCCCATGCATGGCAACATGAACTGCACAGGAGAAACCCAAGAATAAGACTTTAGTAAGTTTAGTTCCTTAAGGTCAAAAGAACTTTCACTAGTCAAAGTAAAAAAAAGAAAACTGGAAGCACAGAAAAGTACCTCTGCACTACTGAAAGTAGCGATTGGTGAAAATGAGAAGCTGCATAAGATGAGAACTCGTTCTTCCAGTACATTACATATGGAATCCCCTGACAAACAAGAGTGAATGAATCAATCATTTATCTGCATGAAAATAATATGGGATCCAATTTTGATGAGCGAAAGTAAAATAACAAGGGTAGTCCAAAGTATGGATATAGAAACATAAATTCTAGCTTTCCAAATTGATAATAGAAGGCATTCAGTGTAGAGCTATGGAACTTCCTCCACCTTAAAGTAAAGTGCTCGTGCTATCTTTTCCCCATCGGGAACCTCCAGATAAACCTGTGTCCATAAATGAAAATAAAACAATAAAATGTGGAGGATAAATTTAATATAAAATTAATGACAAGTACATATGGTGTAAAATAATTATGGTCTCTATTGCAAGGAAAAGAGATGAATTGGGATAAACAGATCCTATCATCAATAAAATGAACATCTTGCAGACTTTAAAAAAAACTTCGATAATGAATCTCCCAAAAGTAAATTGGGTTTCTTTATCTACACGTATATTAGGCACCCATAGAACTTCTCATTTAATGGATACATCAGAACTTGGATATTGATCCTCTTTATCTGAATGGTAGAGGCCAAATAATGGATGGTCCAAAGAAATATCAGACATTCAATAGGATACATCAGAACGCAAGGGGCTTTCTAGGTTCTGCCTTTGAGTGCATAACAACATAAACGTACTATAATTTGTAAAACTCCATAGGTAAGAAACTAAGAAATATGAAAAGGTTTCATAAAAATATTACAAAAATGAACTTATGAAGGTATTTGAAGATCTAAATGGCCCTCGACATAACTAAACGGCAAGAATGAAATATGGTTGATAGGACATTTTAGAATTCATAGTTTGTTAGAATGAATAATGCATCATTTGCAATCTTAATACTAAAAATCCATATCTTTGATGCAGGCTTTGTTATATGAGTTCAGATCAACCATTCGATAGAACTATTTGACAAATCCTACAATTAGCAATGTTGCAAAGTTAACGGTCCCCACGATTACACCAAAATTTAGCAGTGAAAATGAAGAATGTCCGGTAATAGAAATTGAGCATGTTTAACATCGTAGATTCATATTTGTAGATGATTAAACTCATTGATGAGAAAGAGAATACTACATAAGTAGACAATAAAATCAATGCCCTTCCAATATGATCCAAGAAATAATGAGAAAACAACTAGCATAAGCCTACAAAATTGCACTCTTTTTGTTAATGTTGCAGTTGCACAAGTATTTGAAAATTTGTAAGAGACGTATAAAAGAATCCTTCAAGTTCAGGTTTGCTAATATGCAATGATTTAGATCTCACTCCATGTCAAAATATTAAGTCATGTAGCATTCTGAGTCATTGTCAAGACATGGGCATATGCCCTATACTGATATGTGATAAATAATAAGACAGTCTTAGGTGCTTCTTAAAGTTGCATCATGCTCGATCTATGACCGAATATAGAACATTCAAAGGCCTATCGGCAAAGAGCAACAGTGACAACACAAAGCAAACTCCATTTGGCTAGAAGGCTATGCACAAACAAAGGAAAGGAGTCATCGCACAAAATATAAGATGAAAGATAAAGCATAGGGAGAAGGAGAACAAGAAGAAGATGCAGGAATAAAGGGACTGTTGCGACCGAAGGATGTTCACATATTTTCACAGTGACATGATATTGTCTACTTTAGGTCTAAGCCCTCATAGCTTTGCTCTTGGGCTCTAACCAAAAGGTCTCATACATCATTTTAAACCCATGATCTTTTCCATATCTTTTCAATGTGGGACTTTAATTGTATCCAACAATCCTCCCCTCAAATGAAGAATCATCATTAGGGCCTCCTCGCGAACATCTAGTCACTCTTGACATGTTCCATGCCTCCCCGCGAGCATTCGGTCATCCTAACCTGCTCCGGCCTTACCCACAAGCATCTAATCACCTGACCTGCTTCGAGCCTCCCCACGAACATCCGGTCATCCTGACCTGCTCCGGACCTCCCGCAACTTCGTTCAAGGCCACCCACATGGCACCTCCCGCAACTTCGTTCAAGGCCACCCACATGGCATTTGGTCTAGACTATGGCTCTAATACCATTTGTTGTGCCCAAAGAATATTCACATATCTCCATAATGGTATGATATTGTCCACTTTGGACCTAAGCCCTCATGGCTTTACTCTTATGCTCTACGCAAAATGTTTCATGTCAATGGAGATAACATACATCCTTTTAAATACATGATCTTTTCCATATCTTTCCAATGTGGGACTTTAATTATATTCCAATAGGGAAGAAATAGGAGCACCTGAAGGACAAAACAAAAGATAAAGGATTGGGTTAGCACCCTAAAAGGTCAACACTGAAGCAGAACGACTCCAAACAGGAACCTAAACAAACTGCATCTTAAACCCTTAAAAAAAATCAAACATGTAGACAAAACGTGCATAAGTTCTGATGTTACAAGAACTACTTACAATTGTGGGTGGAGGAGCAATGAGGGAAGTGAACATGTCAGGCTCTGAAACATCAACGTCTGCCCAGACAAGATTCCCAATTTCTTCCTCATTCTCAAGTTGCTGCCCCTGGAAGAACAGGATATTTGGTTCCAATGATTTCTGAGCTTTACGAAAACTTTCTGGCGACGGATTAACGAGTGTATGTACCTGCATTATACGAGCTAAATCAGTAGGAAAATAAAAAGAGCACTCGTACAACAAGTTTTTGCAAAATTGAACAACAGTACAAACCTCAATTCGCCCTGTTGAAACAAGTTCAGGAAACCGGTAAAGGCGCTGACACTTTCCCTCCTGCCCATCGGCAAACTTCCCACATAAGACCGCAATGAGCCTGCAAGGTTGCTTAGAGGATCCTGGAGATTGATACATCCTTCCAATGTATGATGATAGGATCCACAACTCAAGCAATCCGGTCTTCCTCTCACCACCAATAGCCTTACGCCCAACCCAATTGACGGCGACAAGGAGAAGACGAATCCAAAACAGTGAAGATTGCAAGAGAAACCCCTAAATCATTTGTGAATCTAAGGGGGGTGCTTCCCTGTATTCTCCTCACAAAAGAAAAGGAACAAAAAAAGTGAGAGGCCTAAATATAAGACCAACTAAAAGATCCAAAATAATGAAAAAATCCCTATCAAAATGCTACCTTTTCCAGTTGTAATCTCCGCAAGTCGTCCTCCAGCAGATTCTAGATCAGAAACTCATCTCGCGGGATTGACGACCTCAAAATAACTCGGGAACGGGAAGGGAAGTACAACATCCACCGAGAGAAGAGTAAAGTAAACAAATGTCAACGGCCTCTTAGAATCTGACCCACGGATATAGAAATAGGTAAATATAGATACATTGTGATGGAGAATGTGCAACCCCCGATGGCTTGATCACCATCGAGGTTTGGATCTTTCCTCTTTTTTTTTGGGTTGGATTTTCTTGATCCGATTCATGACTGGTGATTTGTGGAATTATTACAACTCCAACTGCACGGAACAAAACAATTAGAAACGTTTAATACAATTTTATTTAAGGGGAAAAAAAACAGAGATCCGAATCGAGCGTACGACGATCATTTGAGTGACGTGGATCGCTGGAGTGACGTGCTCCGGGCCTTAGTTGGATCTTTATTTCACGGACCGGACGAAAACTCTTTTTTTTTTAAAAAAAATGTGTTGATATAAATATTTGTTGAAATTTTTTTAAAGGATCCATTCAATTTTAAAATTTTTCTAAAAAGGGCATGTAGTTTAATTTTTATCAAAGAGCATATTTAATTTTCAAAACAATCCCTTCCTCCAACCGTCATAACTCCAATCCAACTCCAAAGCATCCAAACATCACTTAGAACTTCGAGCTTGTTAAGTTCTATTTTAAGCATCTTCAATGGCAGATTTATAAAAGGTTTGTAAAGTTAAAAAATCTCAATAAAAAAGCTCTAATAAGTGAAGACATAAGCTTTGAGGTTTTTATTTTAAAAGCAGGTTTGAAATATCAAACCTGCTTTTTTCTCTTGAAGATGGAACCATTAATCATTGAATAATTAATATTGCATGTTTGACTTTTTAAAATAATTAAATATTTTATTTAATAATTAAATTATATATATTTCTTTTGAAAATAAATATA
>JBBMJZ010000096.1:1947474-1970634 GCA_037833815.1 Zingiber zerumbet | reverse complement strand
CGAAGGATCGGGATCGTCCACCTTACGGACAGCCGTGGAGTAGGAGCGTTATCTCCGAACCACGTAAACGAACGTGTTAGCGTTTGCATTTCCTTTCCTTGTCTTTAGCTTTCATATTCGTATTTATATTTGTATTATTCCGCTTGCGCACTAACGAATACGTAGGAAGTGAACGATTTGGGGGCGCCGTCTATCCAACCCCCCTTCAAGCCAGTCACAAGACCTCCAACAGTAATCACATGTTTTTTTTTTAAAATAGAGAAATTTTAAATTTTAAAATAAAAGTACAGCGGAAAGATTAAATTGAAAAGAACATACAAGAAAAACTCAATCGATTTTACTTGATTTAAAGCATTCGGCGACTCCTACTCTAAGACCCAAGTCTTGTGGATCTATCAATGGGTAATTCACTAAACACCTCTTTCAGAACCATCGGAAGAGGTAATCAAATATAATGATAGAGACAGTGAAACAACTTACACTTCTTTTTTAAAGCAGTAGTATGAAAAATGCAACACAATTAAAAGTTACCAACAATTTAGAGCGCGCTCACGTGTTGCTATCAGTCTGCCAGAGATGATCGGATGACTCATAAAAGTAGCTCGATGGCAGAAGACTTCTTTGAAGTAGCAGCAGAAAGTTGGAGCAATCAGAACTTCAAACGAGCGCGCAGATCATAGAAGTGATGTGTGAGAAGCCTTGGTCTAGATGCCCTTTTATTGAACATGGAAGGCGCCTTCCATAGCACTAAAGGTGCCTTTAATTCATAAAATCTGATCCCAAATAGGTCTCTCCTTATCGTCGATGAAGTCTGATTTTATCCAATGGAAGGTGTCTTCCAAGCCTATGAAAGCGCCTTCCATGAACAATACTTAAGGCGCCTTCAAAACTCTCGAAGGCGCCTGGGGTACTATTCATCCGAGGTACTTTGTGATCCATTTGTCTTGTAAAATGTGTTAGTTCAACACTAAAACATTTAACCTATAAAACAAAGTTAGTACAATAATAATAAGCGGTAATAATTAGTTCCTGCCCTTCCAGGACTAGGAACTAGTCAAGGTTTCAGTTTAAAGATCCAAAATGGACCTAAACTAGACCGACACCTACTCCCCTCAACCGGAACACGTTCTCACCGAGTCACTCTCCTTTAGTGACTTACCTTTACTTACCTGCCAAACATCTGGTCTTTCAGACCTGTTTGGACTTTCTCTGGCCTTGCTTAGTATCTGACCAAGTTGATCTATTAAGACTTGCGTTAGCACAATATATATAAAAATGGTAAGGAAAAACAGTGTTAGCATTATTAATAATTCACTGGTCCTGTCGACCGCGCGCGGTTGACCGGAAACCAGTCGATCACATTTTACCTAGGGATGCACAACTTCACTCACCAGGACTTCCATCACCTAGCTACACTCGCTAGGGTCTGGCTCCATTCATCAGGACTTCCATCACCTAGCTTCACTTACTAGGGCTTGACTTCACTCACCAGGACTTCCACCATCTAGCTTCACTCATTAGAGCTCAGCTTCACTCACCAAGACTTCCACCACCCAGCTTTACTTACTAGAGCCTGACTTTACTCACCAGGACTTCCCCTTGTCTAACTTCTAGTTAGGACTAGTCACTTAGTAGACTTCTCACCTGCCTATCCTTTGGTTAGGACATACCCTTGCTAGTCAATTTTCTCTTCCAAACATTAAATCCTTGGTCAAACTGACCAGACTACGGTACATTGTCAAACATCGAAACCCTAGAGGTCGATTGCACCAACAGTTGCCACAAGGTTCCTTTCTCTGTATGCATGTGAATTTCGGCAAAACTATAAACATTTCTAAATTTAATTCTGCCTTTTAATTTGATGCATTCTCATTTAATACTAGTTGTCGCAATGTAGTTTAGCTATTAGTGTATGTTGTGTCAATTTAGCATGTTCCTTATGTCACACTTTCAAGCTTTCCTTCAAATATTTATTTTATCCAATTTTGAGTATTCTTCCATAGGGACTGGTTAAGCATCACTTCCTGTGCATATTCTCTTTGCTTGCTTGTTATCAAAGGAAGACTCTTGTTACTAATAAATCATAAGGCTAGGTTACTATTTCCAAGACATTTCATCAAGATGCTGAACAATGATGGCGAGCCTGCATCTGCTCCACAACCTGATATGTGGTATGACCTACGACTAGGTTCCTCCCTCCAAGACAATTCATCAACCAAGTTTTGCACACTTAGATGTGAGTTAAATTAATACGGTTCCAAATTTTCTCTTCCTTTCTTGCATTATTTTTTATTTCGTTTTTTGAGGGATGTTGCTTCTTGTGCACGAATCAATTTGGAATCTCGCCTATAGATTTTTTTTTTATGGTTTATGGCGCTCAATTTGGACCTGACTACATATTTATGTGTTGATTTGGTAGAGATCCCTAAAACTAATGCATGGGAACAGAGAAACAGGAAATAGAAGTCGTTTTCTTTTCTGAATGAAACTGGAAGGTACCTATGGCAGATTGTTTATTAGGAGAGGCACATAAAATAAATGAGACTATGCACAATATTGGCAAAAATAAAGAGAATGTAGTGGAGAACATAAGGTAAAGCACCAAGCATGTGACACTTTTAATTGATGTGGGATGGATAAGTTAGTTGTTTGTCGTTGAATATGTGTGAGTTGCATCCCTTACATATTGCACAAATCTAGGTAAGAACAAATCTTTGAAAAAGTTGGCAAATCACTGGATGAAGTAGTGAGGAGAATCTAAATTGAATACATTCTTTAAGGAGAACCCCTGGTAGAAAGAGAAAATAGTTTTCTTTACCTAACATAATTAATTGTCAATTTATGAATGGATGGATAAGGATTTCAATATGATCACAATTGGTTCAGATCTGCTAACTATGTAGATTTGAGGAATTTCTTTATTGCACTCTATCTTGTAAAACCACCCAACCAATGTTTTGAATGTGTGAAAAATAGAGTAAAAATAGAGCACACTTATCGACAGCTAGAAATTAAAAATTCTATGGGATTTATCTTAACAGTCATTCTTTGAGGCTTTACATGTTTTGACCAAGTATCTGTAATAGTTTCTAACAATAGAAAGGATTCCACTGAGATGACATGATGATTAGAAGTCAAGATGCCTACCAAGTCTTCACATGGTATAAAAATAAAGATTCTAGCTCAACTTTTGGTGAGAACTTTGGGTTAAATTTAATAGATAATTTTGTAAAAAATCTAGTTGGAAAAGAGATCTCTTTTGGCATATAATAATAATCCTAGTTCAAAGTGCCTTTTAAACTTTCATATCTCTTGGTTCCCTTGTCACTATCCATTGTTTTAATATGCAAGACCTTAAGCTTAATTGATAACCTAACCCAAAAGCCTTGCACAACCCATTTGAACATAGTGATTTAACGTTTGATCAAAGAGAGAGCAAGGATGTGGGAGGACCACATGGACCAAATAGAGATGCTTCTACATCATGATCTATATATGCTTTCGACATCTTTCTTCTTTGTATTTTACATTTTTACTTCATCACTATGATTTAGTATGGGAATACATTTTTTTTACTTGCTTGTACTACATATATAATCAAGCATTAGTACTGAAATCATATTTCTATCTGCAACTGTTAGATGAATTTAAGCCTGCATCAATTGACAAGAGCCAACCTGGATCATTGCATAAAAATAAGGAGAACAGAATAACTGTAGAGTTCCGTAATAATCAGCCTGGAAAACAAAATGTTTCCTTTGAGGGAAGCAGTGAGGATTACAAAGACAATGATGGAGTTCTTTTTTTTGATGGAGAGACATTTAGGTTGGAACGGTTGCACCGTGCAGTTAAGAGGTTGAGGCATGTGCGATTACCTGGTGACCATGCTTCAGCAGTTAACATTTCATCTGCACCACCCTCATCTGGAACAGCCACAGAGTCTCGTTCTCCTCCAGTTGGAAGGATGGCAAAAATGCAAGTGCCAAATAAAACAGTAGCGCATCCAATTCATGTAAGTAATGGTTAAATTTGTAACTGCTGAAACCTGCAAATTCAATTATCAACTTCTATATTTTCTGCAGTTCCTTGTTTGGACTAGGAGTCTAGGACATAGTTTAGTGCAAGAAACATTGTCATCAGTTCTATTGTCTACGGTAGCATCAGTTATAGGTCGAGTTACTTTTGCTTTGCTTGTGGTCAAATAGTGGTGGCATTTGCATTTATTTTTATATTTGAAAAATATTAAAGTTCATTTTGTTCCATTTTATATCTTAGACCTATGAACTTTCCTATGACCAATACATCTAATGCAGGAATGGTACATAGATATAAATTGTTACTTGCTCCAAATCTACAATATAGCATTTCTTGGTTATACCAATACTTTACTAGCCCTTTGCTGTGTATTGGAGTATCCCTTTGAAGGAATGAACAATTATATTACAGTTTCGTCCTTCTAAACTATGCATCTTCATAAGAGCTGGATGTAAAGATCCTCAGAGTGGAGCGATTAGATGAAACCTGTTTTCTTTTGTCTCAAGCTCTTGCAGGCCCAAATTAGCCCTGCCTAACTTCCTTAACATAAGAGCTCCGTGATCAGGAAAATAGAAGCTTGCTATTGAAATGGAATTAGTTCATGAATGCCATTCAAGATTCATTTTAATGAAATGTAATCTATTGAGTTTATGGGACACTTAGACTGACAATACCTTTTCACCATACTCAAAAGAACCCTGCAGTGTTTTCTTTTTTTCTAAGAAAAAAAAGATAAGAAAAAGAAAAACCTAGGTGAGGTCCTTTTGAGATGTGTGGTTACAAGTTTTCATGGAGTAAAAACTACACATTTTGCTTAGCATTTATTTAATGACTCAGTATGTCAAATAATTCGAATCTTAATATAGTTTCCAAGAAGTTTGATTTTATCATTCTTGATAAGCTAAAGCATCACATATGTGGACCTGCATAACATGTCATCTTGATATTGACAAGATACAATTTTTGGTACTTGTTTTTTGATGCCGCCTTATTTGGGATTAATTTTTTTCTTTACACACAAGATATCCTAGCGGATTGCATTGTTCAAGGTTTATATGAAGTTTGCATTATATCGAGATGCAAAGCATCCTATGTAACTGTTTCCTCTAATTAGGACACCTTCCATCTGTATTGTTTCAGTTCTCATCCCTATTATTGCTCACATACTGACATTCTTTATCGTTGGTTACTGTATGTTAGTTTCTTGGAGAAATTTAATATCTCATATTAGTACTCAACTAACTTTAGGTTTTTGTTTTTTTACTTTCTAAACTGTCTTTGCTTATGTCTGCACATGATTGTTGAGCAGGTTGAGGTCGAACGAATTGATATAGGTGTACCAGAAAGTCAAGGTATCATCTACTGTGAAATTTAGCTATTTTGAAATTTAAACTATAAATACTATCATGAGACTCTCTAGACTCGCCTCAATTGACTGCAACACTTCTGATTTCCTTTCGATGCTTTGATATCACTCATGAAACATATTTGTTCTGAAATGTCGTATTCCTTTATTTTTGCCTCTTAGTTGCAGCATGTCAAAAGACTGGTTTTGGTACATAACGTCTTTTCGTTTTACTTCTTTTTACGAAGCCATGACATAGATTTACTTCTCGACGAAACATAGAAGTAGGTCACATTCCATCCAAATCTTATGTGGCATTTTTCTCCTTACAGGTTCCAGACCCAAGGAAAAGAGTGTTGTTAATGAATCAGTTCCGGTTAATCCATCGCCTATTTCTCCCGATAGGAAATCGTCTGAATTAGAGAACATTGATATTTTTGGTGACGATGATGGAGGAACGCCAAACAATGAAGTTTTTGGGCAGGATGAGCATGGAGGATTTGACATTAATATCACAAATCAAAATGATACCGATGATGAGATCGCTGATGTCGATGTAAGTGATGAGGCAGACGAAGGGCTAAATGCTGCTGAAGCTCTACGAGCTCAGGCTAATGCAGCCGATGGGCAGCAGCAGGATACAGAGAGCTCCAGCAGCAGTGACAGAAGCAGTGGGAGCGGAAGCAGCAGTGGGAGTGGAAGCAGCAGCAGTGATAGTGATGGAAGCAATGATGACTCAGCTAGCTCTGGTGGTGATGTGGATATTTAGAGCAACACTGAAGGAATGGTCGATGAATTTTGTCGCGAGATCATTCAGTTACAATGCTATCCTACCTATTTTCTTTGCGAAAGCTTTCATCGCGCCCTCTATAAGCTTGGGGCTCAATGTAAAATCTGGGTTTCTGAGTGTATCTTATGATTCGACGCGAGTGATGAACATTTTGGACGAACAATGTTTATTCAATCCCCACCGTTCTTGCTGCCAACAAGAACAGGAAGAATAAACTGAAACAACTATTGTGCGCATCACTGAAGTCTCGGGCAAGTATGCTATCTTATTAGACACTATGGACATGTCGCTCTGCATTGATCGTCAGTGTTCACCATGCCGAATTCTGCTCATCTAAGCAAATATATTGACTCGGTTTCGTTACGTTTGTCTTGAGTACTCTTCTTGCAATATGCACCTAAAAATCAAATGCACTGGAGACACAACAATGCTAGTACGAGAGCTCTTCACAAGGTATGAATTCCATCATAGTGTTTTTGACTCTGATGTCCAGGCACAAGTCTAATACCGCTTCAGCATGCTTGCTGAATGATCCGGTGAAACAGGACCACTAGTGAGCTGATTGCAATGCTGACCGGAAGAAAACCTTGAATAAGAGGGGATGTAAATTATGAGAAGGAAAAGGAGAGAGGAACGTCAGTAAGCATGCCAAGGGAGTCCTTGGCACAGTGCTTCTGACGCTCAAATTAGTGTAGTGGATGAAAATGTATAAGACAAGCAGTAGAGGAAATGAGACGTGAACTATTAGGTAGCGTACTTGCATCGGTAGGGATGGGACCTTTTTTATAATACTATCGTAATCCCCACATTAATGATGCATCGTATCAATGATAGATGACATGTCAAATCATTGTATTTTTATTTTATATATATATATATATATATATATGGGTAATTTGTATCGTGTATCTATGACGGATTCGTGTGTGGAATGGGCTTGTGAGCCAAAACACCCACTAGGCTTTTGGAGCTTGGCCCCACTAAAAGGATAATGCATAAGGAGCGAGAGGCCCGGTTTCTGATTTAAGGTAGATGGGGATAATTACAAACCTATTCCTATTCTAAGGAACGATAGAGGAGAAGAGCCTCAAGGGTATCTGATTAGGGAGCTGAGTCCCTGGAATGTCCGATCGAGGAATTCCCGATCGTGAATATCTGATTGAGTGAAAAAAGGATTAGAGTCCTGAGAGTATCTAAGTGATTATTTGAGTAGGGATATGATCCTTGGGATGCCCGATCAAGAATATCCAATCAGAGTAAGAAGGGGAGTAGAGTCCCAAGAGTATCCGAGTGGGAATTGGGTCTCTAATATGTCCGATTAAGAATATCTGATCACAATGAGAAAGGGAGCAGAGTCCCGAGAGTATTCGAGTGTGAGAAGGGATAAAATATTCAAATGAACAACTTAAAGGATTAGCATGATAAAAAGAGGTAACTTTTAGTATTCTTCCTCCTCTTCGTTCATTTTCATCCTCATCCAGTTAGGCGTTGATTTAACAAGCTAAGGAGTCACGTTGGCCACACTCACGCCCACTGATGTATATTGACGTGCATTCTCAAGAGAAAAGAAGCTCTATCAGATTTTGATTCGTAGCAAGAATGTGATCGAGTAGGGAAGCAGTATCAACCGATATCACGGTCGACTATTTTGAAGGTAGACTTATGAGTGTGCATAATTTGGATTTTGAGTCTATCCATTGCACGAATTAGAAGGAAAATCATTTATCTATTATATATATATAAAAAGAAATTTTTTGTTTAATTGTTTATTACTCCATTTAGCAGCAATAACAACAATAACACATGTAAGAAGAAGTTGAAATAACACGAATCAACTATACTAGCTCGTGGGGATAATTAATTATTTATTATTGACGGTAAAATATAAAATCATCATCTTGAAAGCCCCCTCCAAGGTGGCTTCCATTATTTAAAAGGGAAATAAATCATGAAAAATTTTGTCCCGCAATAACAGCACATACATGAGAAGTTGAGACAATCAACGTGCATTTCACATCCGCGGGAAATCGACTTCAAATCTATTGACAGTAATACTTTTACATGAACCAACTGTTACCGCCTCCAGGGTCAATTATTTATTTATTATTAGAGCATGGGAGCAAATGATAATAACGTTAACTTTAATATCATTGACCCTCCGACTAAATATAGACATATAAATTATAAAAAATATTTTATCTTAGCACATCTATCTTTTATTTAGCACATCAATCTTTTACATGAAAAAATTAGACACCTAATAGAATATTTTACAACTGTTAAAAAATTGAACAGGCATCCATAAAGTTATGTACTATGTCAACCTGGCCACAGATACATGTAATTTAAATAAAGTGCAGGCTCGAATCATGTCATGCTCGGCGTGCCAAAGAAATCGAATACGGTGTGGCCCAGAAGACTTTAGCTAAAAGCAAACATTTACCAAATAAAATAAACAAAACTAGTTGGATCAGGTCAGAGTGAGAACGTAGCTATCAAACCAAAGGGCAGACGAGCTCCAGGCTTGGAATCCTGCGTAATCGAACTAGTTAATCCTATTTATTTGTTTAGTAGTAATTAGCAAAAGAAATAGACTGATTTGAACTGAAGGTTCAGTTCATCACACTAAAGAGAGCAAGCTTGCGGTTAGACCTGCGTCCGAGACTTGCAACCCGGTCACGGCCAATCTGTTAAATCGCGATGAGTTCGCTACGTGCAGCCAGCGGCCTGGCCAAATGTTTGTGATTGAGCAAGGCCATAATTTGCCGATAGGTTAGAGTCGATATGTGAGCTCACCACAAGCCCAAGCTTTTGGATAGGCCAAGGCTACGGCTAGCGCGACCAATTTGCGATCTTGTGAGATTGTTCTTGTCACACGCTCACTGCAAGTTGATTGTGAGTTCGTGAGTTTGCTTATAGATGAGAAAAAAGCCCACTCAATTAATGATTTTGTGAGTTTGTGATCCTCTGATTTAGAATTTTCTGGACCAGAGGTCCTGTTCATTTATTGATTGGATGGACTGGACCTCATATGTTAAACAAGTATGATCCAGCCCACTCAATTAATGAATGAACAAGGGACCAGAATTGGTCAAGGATCCTAGACCAGAGGATCCCTGCCCCAATATGAGACCCTAGAAAAAGTATATTATATATATATAATTTTATTTTACATTACAAGAAATTATTTTTATGATTTATGATTTAAACCCGAGTCTTATCATAGAAATTTTATGGTTGCATCAAAGACCCTTTCAAATAGGCGAGAACATTAAAAAAAAAAAAAAAAAAAAAATCTATGAATTAAATTTTGAATCCATCATTTTTTTTCTTTGGTTGTTCTGCTACCCGCTCCTCCATGACACAGCAGCGTCTGCACCTGAGGGGTGCACTCCACGTGACGATTAATAGGGTTGGCCGCCACGTGGGTGTGTATCCTTCAATCCAAACACTGCCATGCAAAGAGGGGTAAAGATCCTCTAGTCTAGAATTCTTGGACCAATTCTGAACTCCTATCTATTTATTAATAGGATGGACTATATCCCATCTTAAACAGATGGGGTCCAGCTCACCCACCAATAAATTTACAGGGTTTTTCCTGGTCCAGAAGATCCTGGACCAAAAGATCTGACCTCTGCACGGAGGGGGAGGTAACAAATCTATTTTGTTTATAAGTACCAAAAAATGAACCCAGCCTCTCAAACCTGAATAGATAAAAAAAAATAAGTTAGAATTGAGGAATTTTCATATTTGGATTGGGGGTTTTTGAATTGTGTTAGAATGAGGTCAGGCTTGGATTATCCGAAATGACTTTAATTTAGAATTCAGTGGATTTTTTAAATTAAATTAAATTTTATTTTAAAAATTATGTATATAATATCAAGGCTAATATCATAATGATAAAATATTAAGATAAAAATAAAAAATCATAAAAAATAGTTAAAAATTTATTTTTACTCAAATTAGAAGTTTTAAATTGGGTTGGAATCGGATAAGAATTTTTTTTAAATAAAATCTTTATTTTAATCCGACCGAACCCCACCAAATTGACACGTTCTTTTAATCTTGTGTGTGTGTTTTTTTTTTAATATCCATCTTTTGAAGTAAAGAAGGCATAAAACTAGAGTAAACTAATGACACTTTCTTCGGATGCAAAAGAGAATGATCTGGTTCCGGTTCCACCACCAAAAAAGCAGGCACGCACAACTCGATTGCTCTCCCATGCTGACAAAAGGAACAAGCGCCAAAGGCAAAAGCGAAAGAGACAGACCATGGCTCCAATTAAAGACCAAAAAGGGCGAGAGAGGAATGGCACGCACGAATCCGGAGCTGCTCGAGTCGCCCGGCGACCCAATGATGGCGGCCACGCAGGCCCTGCTCCCCGTCCCCGCACCATCCCACCTCCTAAATAAGGAAGCCGCCGCCGCCGTGCTCTCCTATCCCTCCTTGCTTTCATCGTCCGGTGCGTCGTCGGAAATCAGCATGCTGTTGTTACTCTCCAGTCTCTGTTATTGCTTTGTCCTCGCCGGCTCTGCGTCGCCGGCGCCGCTCCCTGTGACGGCTCTGCTTTCCCTGCGCTCCTCCCTCGTTGATCCCTCCTCCAACCTCCGAAAATGGGCGGCGGCCTATGGTAACCTGACGGATGACCCGCGGCCGTGGTGTTCTTGGTCGGCTGTCACGTGCGAAGAGGCTACTGGCGCGGTCACTGCCCTCGACCTCTCCCGGAAGAATCTCTCCGGCGCCATCGCGCCCGAGCTCCGCCTGCTCCGTTCTTCGCTCGAACACCTCAACCTCAGTGGGAATGCCTTCACCGGCCCGCTCCCGGACTTTCTGTTCGACCTCACTCGCCTCCGCAGCCTCGACATCAGCCACAACGACTTCAACTCCACTTTCCCGCCGGGCGTCGCCAGGCTCCGCTGTCTCACCGTCCTTGACGCCTACAGCAACAGCTTCGCTGGCCCGGTGCCCCCGGGCCTGACGAGGCTCCGACGATTGGAGCACCTCAATCTCGGCGGGAGCTTCTTCGAGGGCCGCATTCCTCCGGGTCTCGGCAGCTTGCCGCGGCTGCGGTTTCTTCACCTCGCAGGAAATCTCCTCGGTGGCCGGCTGCCGAGCGAGCTCGGCTCCTTGACGCTGCTCGACCACATGGAGATTGGGTATAACTCCTACAGTGGCCGCGTTCCGCCGGAGTTCGGAAGGTTGGCTAGTCTTACTTACCTCGACATCTCGTCGGCGAACATCACCGGCGTTCTGCCGTGGGAGCTCGGCAACCTTACTCGGCTCGAGTCCGTTTTCCTCTTCAAGAACAGGATTTCCGGCGGAATTCCAGCTAGTTTTTCCAATATAAGAGCTCTCAAAGTTCTTGATCTCTCCGATAATCTCCTCCACGGCCGAATTCCTACTGGCTTCTCCGCTTTACTGAACCTCACTCAACTCAGCCTCATGAGCAACGAGCTCTCCGGCGAGATCCCTTCCGGAATCGGAGTTCTGCCCAATCTAGAAGTGCTCAACCTCTGGAACAACTCACTCACCGGAAAGCTTCCGCCGGAACTTGGTGCCGGTGGTAGGTTGCAGAAGCTCGACGTGTCCTCCAATTCTCTCACCGGTCCGATCCCACGGACTCTCTGCCTCGGGAACAGACTCAATCGCCTCATCCTCTTCTCTAACTCGTTCGACTCGGAAATCCCGCCGGAGCTCGCGAATTGCACCACGCTGTGGCGCGTCCGCGTCGAGAAGAATCGCCTGGTCGGGTCCATTCCGGCGGGCTTCGGCTCGTTGCCTAACTTGACTTATATGGACCTAAGCAGGAACGGCCTCTCCGGAGGCGTACCGGAGGACCTCGGGCGTGCCCCGAGGTTGGAATTCTTGAACGTCTCGAAGAATCCTCTCCTGGCGCCACTGCCGGAGACCATTTGGCAAGCGCCGAGTCTTCAAATCTTCGCCGCCGGCAGCTGCGGTTTGATCGGGGAGATTCCGAGCTTCGATTCTGGCTGCAGGAATATCTACAAGATCGAATTGGAGAATAATGAGCTTAAAGGGAGCATCCCCACCACCATCGGCCGCTGCCAGAGGTTGCTAAATCTGAAGCTAGACCGTAACAGAATCACAGGGAGCATCCCGCCGGAGCTAGCGGAGCTCCCTTCGATTGCCGAGATTGATCTCTCCTGGAACGAGCTCAGCGGCATCATTCCACCCGAGTTCGACAACTGCAGCACCATGGAAAACTTCAACGTCTCCTTCAACCGCCTCACTGGCCCGGTCCCTTCCGCGAGCAATGTTCTCAAGAACTTTCACTCCTCGGCGTTTGCCGGCAACGCCGGCCTCTGCGGTGCGTTGGTGGGCAGGCCTTGCGAGATCCCAGGGGGCGCCGCGGCAGCCGCTGCCGCGGACACGCAGCAAACCGCTCGGGGCTCCGCCGGAGCAACAATTGTGTGGATTGCCGCCGCGGCAGTTGCGGCTGGACTGGTGGTTCTGATACTGGGAACTCGGTGGACGCAACAAAAAGAAGAGGTGGAGGAGGAGGAGCTGGGTGGACCTGCCCAGTGGCGAATGACCGCATTCCAGCGCCTAAACTTCACGGCGGAGGACGTTGAAAGATGCGTGTCGTCGAGCGACCAGATCATCGGAATGGGATCGACGGGGATCGTGTACCGCGCAAAGATGCCGGACGGCGAGACCATAGCGGTGAAGAAACTGTGGAGCCCACAAAAGGAGGGCGTCGGGCGGCAGAAGAGGAGGAAAGGAGGCACGGTGGCGGAGGTGGAGGTGCTGGGATCGGTGAGGCACCGCAACATCGTCCGGCTGTTGGGCTGCTGCGCCAACGGCGAGACGACTCTGCTCCTCTACGAGTACATGCCCAACGGGAGCCTCGAGGATATGCTGCGCAGCCGGAGCGGCTCAGAAAAGGGAGGTAGCTGCCGGCTGAGCATGGATTGGGCGATGCGGCACCAGATTGCGGTGGGGATCGCGCAGGGGATCTGCTACCTCCACCACGATTGCGACCCAGTGATCGTGCACCGCGATTTGAAGCCGAGCAACATCTTGTTGGACGCGCAGATGGAGGCTCGGGTGGCGGACTTCGGCGTGGCCAAGCTCATCCGGACGGCCAACCAGTCCATGTCGGTCATCGCCGGCTCCTGCGGCTACATCGCTCCCGGTGAGTAATCAATCGCGCATCACGGACACCAAATGTTCGACGATTTGTCTTGCTCCATTCATTCACCTTCGCTTCTCCGTGTGCGCAGAGTACGCGTACACGCTGCAGGTCGACGAGAAGAGCGACATCTACAGCTACGGCGTGGTGCTGATGGAGATGGTGAGCGGGAGGAGGTCGGTGGAGGCGGAGTTCGGGGAGGGGAACAGCATCGTGGAGTGGGTGCGGACGAGGATGGCGAAGGCGGAGGAAGGCGGGGCGTGGGAGGTGCTGGATCAGGCGGCGGCGGCCGGGTGCAAGCAGGTGAGCGAGGAGATGATGCTTGTCTTGCGCATAGCCTTGCTCTGCACGAGCAAGAACCCCAAGGACCGGCCGTCGATGAGGGACGTGCTGTCCATGCTGAGAGAGGCGATGCCCAACAGGAAGGTCAAGGAGGCGAGGACGGCGGCGACCTTGGCGGAGCAGAAGCAGCAAGGCTGACGCTCTTTTGCTTCTTTTGGATCCATCACATTGCTGTCGCTGTATTAGTAGTTTTACATCATAAAGAATTTCTGTGTTTGTCGTCGAGTTCCAACCTCACGGGGGCATCGCCGGAAGGGGCTCCTTCGTGCCGTAAAAGAGAACTCCTCCGGTGGCCTAAGCTTCACCCCTTTCCTAAAAAATTCGGCGACTGGCGCCGGCTAGGGCTTTTGCTTAACCGCCTACTACTACGCTGGACTGCGAGAGATTTCTGCCGGAGGCAAGAAGGTCAAAATCCCCCATTTCAACGAACGAAAGCAAATGTCGAAGAAGGGTGTCCGGCGAAGATCGATCTCCTGGCGTGCGCCGGAGACCTTTACAGCGATCTTCCCCATCATCCACCAGCGTCTTCTTCGACATCTCTCGCCGCATCTCCGCCACAGCACAAGCGGTTGCCTTACCGATCGTTAGTTGGCAGTGAGAAAGACAGGAGAAGAGGCGCCGGAGGCCGGGACGGGCCGGCCCATCAAATATCGTACAACGGGACGGCGTTTGAAAGCCCGAGTTCAACCTAGTTTTATATTTACTATATTACTCTTTTTCAATTTATTATTATTTTTAAATAAATTAAATTAATAATATTAATGATAATAATAGGTTGATAATATATATAAAAAATAAATATAATTAATTTATAATTTTTAAAATCAACTTATATCTTAAAAACCTTAAAGTTCAAAAGTCACGTACTCTCAGGGGCGTAGCTACATTATGAGGAGGAGGCGCGACCACTCCCTCTGGAATTTTTTAAAAAAAATATTAATAGTATATATTTGAAAAGTCCTCACCATTATTTTGACCTATCAATTCACCATCATTTGTCACCAGAAAATTGGCATTGGTCACATATTTAGAAAATTCTTGGCCTAAGCTATCCACTGGTACCACTTTTATAAAAAAAAATATTATGATTTGGAATGTTAAATATTAAATTAAAATATATAATATAATAAATGGATAAATTAAATGTAGACCACAAAGTGATAGCACTAAATTAAAATTGGATCAGATTTGAACTAAATCCAACATATAGACACACAGATAATGATTACATTGGTTTAAATCGGCATTGATTTGGTTGAGTTATGACCGAAATAAATTTAAGATTTAAGCGAGTTCGATTGATTTAAAATGAATTATGGTAGTTTTGAGAAAATTTTATCTTACATTTTTTTCTCTCTACACACCCTCCGTTATGTCATATGTCATCATCACTATAAGAATGCTAAATATCATGAGCAAGTGATATCACAAATGATTTTTTAAATTTAAGACATAAATAAGTGTTAGAGATTTAAGGAATCATTATTTCAATTAGAACTTAGAGCTAAGGTCGAAAATTTTAAGTTTAAGATCATTTTGGTTCCTGAAATTTAAAATTAATTTTAGATTGTGAAAATCAACCGGTACTAATAGTTGAAATTTTCAAAAATAACCCCTCTTAATTTAAAATCCTAACTACGCCACTGCCTGCTCTCTTCTCTTTTCTCCCCTCCGTCGCCTACCTTGATAGGCGAAAGGTAGCGTCGGTGGAGGAAAACATTACCTATATAATCACATCAGATAGTAAAAAGTCATTCATGATGAATTCCATTTGAATCAACTTAAGAAAATATGAAATTGACAGCTGTAGAAAAATTTAAACATGATTCATTAGAAGATACGGATCATACCACATATAAATTTCATAATCTCTCTCGTTAGGTGGTGTTTTAGGTGCTCCTGTCATAAGTACACTCACGGTCGTAAGATTACTCTGATACCATCTATAACACTCTGGGGTCCCACTCGAACCAAACCGATAATGCCATAATTACCCATCGGGTTGATTAGAAGACACTGAAGGGGACCCTTCTTTTTTCATCCTCCTCCCCTACCACCTCATTAAATTCGAATCTCCATCCATGTCAAAATGACTTTCCAAATCCTAAGTAGATGGTGTTGAGAGTTAATGTGCAAAACTTTATTAATGATGGGTGTAGTATATAAATATCATTACAAATATAAAATAGGAAAAACATCTAGAATACTAGGAAACAAATAAATAAATAAACTAAAGAAATGTTCTGAAAAATAATCTCTAATACGCCCCGCCCCCTCAAGATGATATCTCAGAAATGACACCAATCTTATTGCAAATAGTTAATAGTCAAGGTTTAGAAAGCTACTTGGTGAGTGCATCGGTCAACTGATTAACAGTAGGAATATGAGTAATTCGTAGTTTAGAGGGCTGCACTAGATTACGAACAAAGTAATAATCAATAGTCAGATACTTCATCCGAGAGTGAAAGATCAGGTTAGTCGAAAGATAGGTTGCACCCAAATTATCGGTGAAGAGCAAGGCATGCGTAATGATAGAAAGAAGCAGTTCTGTCAGAAGTGACTTAATCTATTGAAGCTCCGATGCCACAAAGGCAATGTTGCAATATTTGACCTCAGTCAAAGAGTGCACAACCATGCGCTGCTTGGTTGATTTCCAGGAAATCGAATTAACACTTAGAAAAATAACAAATGTATCTGTAGAACACCGATCATCCAAATCTCCTGAGAGTATTAGGCAAGAGCAAGACCAACGGGATAGTTGACATAAGAAGAAAAACTAAATGAGTCAATATTGATCTAACATTTGGTGTAAAAAGTCCCGATAAGTAAAGTTGGACAGTGAGGAAAGTCCTGATGAGTGAAGCCAGACAAATGGAAAGTCCTGGTGAGTGAAGTTAGATAGTTAAAAAGTCCTAGTGAGTCAAGTCAAGCAAATAGAAAGTTTTGGTGAGTAAAGTCAGACAGCTGGACAGTCCTGGTGAGTGAAGCTAGGTAGATAGAAAGTCCTAGTGAGTGAAGCTAAGCAGTGCGGAAACCTTGATGAGTGAAGTTAGGTGGAAAAATCCTAGTGAGTGAAACTAGATGGAGAAAAGTCTTAGTAAGTGAAGCTAAACATTGGAAAATCCAAGTGGGTCAAAGGTTGACTGGACACTTAGTGTTTGGAAATCTAAGTAGGTTATAGAGGACCAGCCACTTGGCACGAGGAGAAAATCTAGGTGGGTCAAAGGTTGACTAGACACCTGGTGTTTGAAAGTCCAAGTGGATCATGGAGGACCAAACACTTGGCACGAGGAGAAAATCTAGGTGGGTCAAAGGTTGATCAGACACTTGGTGTTTGGAAGTCCAAGCGGGTCATGGAGGATCGAACACTTAGCATGAGGAGAAAAGTCCAAGTGGATTAAAGGATTGACCAAACACTTGGTAGAGAAGTCTCAATAGGTCACGATTGACCGAAAATTGAGCAAGGGAACCTTAACTTGGATCAAGTGAGTTAGGTTTGGACAATCGATTAGGGTAATCGATAAGGACATGCTCAAATTGATTAGGATGGATTCCTAATTCTAATTGATTAGGAGCTTTGTGGAGCCAAAATTACGAGGGCACAGAAAGGTGCTGAATTGATTAGGCCAATCGATTAGGTATTGTTTTGTCGTAAGGAGAGGGAATTGATTGAGGCAATCGATTAAGAAGGCTTGATCGATTGGGATAATTGATTAAGGCCTTTTATGAGTGAATAGAGAGTTGCGGAATCAATTGGGTAATCGATTAAGGCTCTCTAAATCAATTGAGATGACTCACCAATCGATTAGGGTTAAAAAAAGAGTCATTCTCCAAGTGTTGGATGGTCGGATGACATGACAATCGATTAGGGAAAAGACTAATCAATTAGTGGCGTCGAGTGAACCCTAGAAAAGGGTTTTTCGCGAAGGAGTGAAGAACAACTCTCGCACACAGCTTCTCAACAATACACTACTCTTTAACGCCAGTACTTGCAAACTTAGAGTGAAGTGTTGCTACACTTCCAAGTTGCTCAAGAGGTGTTTCCAAGCAAGAAGAGAGCAAGCTAGGGTTTTGTTGTTGTAATTGTTGAGGATCTTGTATATGGGTCGGCTAGAAGGGGGGGTTGAATAGTTGACATCCCCAAATCGATAGCTTCCTACACTTGTTAGTTTGTGCAGTGGAATAATACAAAATAAAAAAGCTAAAGACTAAGAAAGAAATGCAAACTGCTAACAAGCTCGTTTAAGTAGTTCAGAGATAACTTGATCCTACTTCACAACTGTCCATAAGGTAGACGATCCCTCAATCCGTCGGTGGATTAGCCCACGGCAAACTTCGGTTATCTCAAGCCTCTTTGTGGGTAGAGAAACCTCACCACAACTCCAACTAAGACCTCTTGGAACACAAAGAACTCTTGAGCACTTGTTGACTACTAATTAGGATTAACTACCACTAATTTCGTCAACCTAAACCGACCTTCCAATTCTTGGTTATATAAGTCACGGGTTGGAAAACTCCGCCTACTAGTCGACTGGTGAAAGTGCCAGCCGACTGACCTCTGTGGAGATTCGATCGTTACAATCGAATGGCTTGATACCAATCGACTGGTGAAAGTACCAGTCAACTGCTCCACACTAGTCGAGCGAACAGAAGCATTCTGTTCACTCCTAGTCGACTGCCCAGTCGACTGCCATTTCCATCAGTCGACTGGTACCCCGAGTACAGTCTCTCAGCACTCGAACCCTCACCCTTATGACTCACTTGACGCTTCTTTACAGCATTGACCTCTTATCTTCAAGCCTACTTCCTTTGTCTCTTATCCCTCGGATGCATTCAAGCCTGCGGCTCGTCCCCAATGTCATCCTTCGTGTATACCTCGAAGATGCTTCCCTCAACCCTTGCCTTGCTACCTTGTCCATGGTCCCTCGGATGCTTCATCCTTCACCAGACCCAAAGCCATCAACCTGAGTCATATGTGTATCCTGTAAACCTGCACAACTCAAATGCACATATCAAATACAAGAGTGAACCTAATTTAAACCCTTTTCCCAAACACCAAAACACATGGTCGCCCAGACCATTGGGATTGCTCCAACAATCTCCCCCTTTTTAATATTTGGCAATACGTTTAAGTTAGGAAAAATAAATAGCAAAACAATATACTAAAAGCAATGGACTTACGATGCCAAGGCTACACACTTGGACTTATACCATCGAATGAACTTACATTGCCAAGGCTAAACATTTGGACTTACACCGCCGAATGGACTTATGTTGTCAAGGCTACACACTTGGACTTACACCGCCGAATGGACTTACGTTGCCAAGGATACACACTTGGACTTACACCACCGAAACAAAAATAATGCAACATGCATTGGAACATATCACAAGGCTCCCCCTAAACCTAAGCTCTCCATTGAGCTAGGAATTTTACCACAGGGTTATTTAAGAACCTATCACAAGGCTCCCCCTACACCTATGCTCCCGACCTTGGATTTTCACTACCACAAAGGTATTTTCAAGTTTCCCAACTAAACTTTACTTTTCCCCCTCTACCTAATATCAAAAAGCTCCAATAATATCCCAATTATCGAAACTTGATCATCAAACTGACCCTAAACTCATGTATTTATCCCCCATGGATCTCATACACCTACATGAGCTGACCTAGTCACAAACTAATGCTGAAAATAGTTTCAAACTGGTATCAGTCGATTACCAAAAGTATAGTTGACTACCCTTATTGAATTCAACACACAGGATCATTCTGTGTTCGATAAACACTGTTACCAGTCGACTAGTAACTACACCAATCGACTGGCACACTGTTTTCAACCCAAATAGTATTTTTGACCCAATTTCAAAAATGCGTCATTAATTCCAAAGACCCCTAAAAAAACTCTAAATTTTATGGAGAGATCTATTTTACCCATGTCTACTTGGGAAAAATATATTTAAAAATATACATATCTCGAATCCCAAGATTGACACAAAACTCAAAACTAACTAAATGGTTCAATTGAAGCTTGACCTAAAGTCCTAGTTTTGACTTTTTCTTGATGTTTTGCTCATACTAAACCACAATGCATCCCTAGCATTGGTTTATATCGCATCTATATATCGAAAACCAATTATTATTCAATATAACCCTAATGTCATGTTTCCTTGTATGAAACACAACTCAATTGTGTCAATTCGCTAAGGTTGAGACTCAAATCTGTCTCCAAACCTTTTGGCACATTTCATGACTCAATCTAGATTCCCAAGTAAAACCCACTTCAAATTCATTTGCCATATGTCCCAAATTAACTCTTTGAGCTCCCCCTAGAGCTCTTAGCTTTAGCCACCTCCCTAAGTGACTCATCCACAATTGCTAGGTCACATCGGTGTACCTCCGGTGACACTTGGCCTACAAATCTAACTTTTTTAACCTTAGAAACCTTGTCCTTGGTTAGCTTCTCCTTACCATAGTCATATGCAACTCTAGCATAAGACTTTCTCTTAGACTTGGAGACACTAGATCGGTATCCTAAACCCGATCTTTCATTGTTAGGTCTTTGGCTACCCAACACCACACTTAATCCTCAAGACCCAACATTGAATCTATCTAGAATTTTCTCTAATTGATCAAGCTTCGCCTTTAAAGCTTGATTTTCCCTTTCTAGGTTCCTAACCCTAGAATTGACTTGTCCACATTGGACATTCTTAGACCTACCCTTTCTAGGCATGTGTCTCCCCTTCTTGGGGTTAATGCCTTGGTTCTCCTTAGGTCTATCATGCCTAGGTTTATCATGAATGATTCTCCTAGGGTTATGATCTACAACTACCCTATTCCTATCATGATATCTAAATCTAAAATTTTACATGGCTAAATAATGAAAATTATTTCTAACATGCATGGAGGAGTTTAAATTTGAATTAACCTTTAAGTTAGGATATACCTCCCTTACCCTTGAAGCTCCCCCTTGATTTGAGATTTTCTTCTTCTTCTCCCCATTTCTTCAATTACGCAAGCTTCTTAATCTCCCGCTTCTTGGAGCATTTGGTGTGATAGTGGCCCTTCTCCCCACATGTGAAGAATATGATGCGTAATCTCCTCCTTTGGACTTCTTCATTCCTATAACCCACATTAGTATCTAAAATAATTTGAGTAGTTTTAGGAGTTATCTTCTTCTTACCCATTGGACACCTACTCTTGTAGTGTCTCTTCTCATTGCAACTGAAGTAAATTATGTGGTTCTTTGACTTCACTTCGTTGGAGATGCTTGCAAGGTTGACTTCTAAGACTTCCTCTTCACTTGTCTTGGACTCTTCTTCAATCCTTGAAGATGTTGATGATGCTTCCTCATCCTCCTTCTCCTCCTCGGATGTTAAGTATGACTCAACTTTCTGTTGCTCCACCTCCTCTCCTTGAGCAATTGAACCCACTCCTTAGACTCTTCTTCTTCTTCTTGTGTAGGCATAGGTTCTTTCCATTGAACCTTCTTTTCTTGCTCCACAAATCGTGAGCATTCTCATATTCACCTACATGACTCATCACATCATTAGATAAAATATCAATCAAAATAGATATTACCTTTGAATTTGCCTTCAATCGTGCGGTTTGCTCCTCCGTCCAATATCATGGTTAGAGCTTTTCCCTTTCTTATCCTTTGGGACTTCGAACGACTCCTTGACCACCATCATGGTGTCCCAATCTGTGTCGAAGAAGACCTCCATCTTCATCAACCAATATGTGATATTCCATAAGCCTCCTCCTTCAACTTTTGGAGGTGCTATCAAGCCGGTCATCCTTCTTAAGAGTTACTCTTCTCGGCGGTTAGTCCGGTGAACTGTGTCCTCACTCTGATACCACTTGTAGAAAATCTTGCGGCCGGCTAGAAGGGGGGTTGAATGGACGATGCCCCCAATTACTCGCTTCCTATGTATTCGTTAGTGTGCAAGAGGAATAATAATAACTACAAATACGAATACAAAAGCTAAAGACAAAGAAAGGAAATGCAAACCAATACACGTCGATGAAACATGGTTCGGAGATAACTTGCTCCTACTCCACGGTTGTCCGTAAGGTAGACAATCCCTCAATCCGTCGGTGGATTAGTCCCTGAAAACTCTGGCTAGCTCAAACCTCCTTGTGGGTGAAAAAATCTCACCACAACACTCACCAAGAACACTTGGACACAAGAGAAACCTTGAGCACTTAGTGACTACTAATTAGGCTTTAACCAAGTCTAATTTCGTCACCTAGGCCGGCTATCCCAAGCTCCTTCTTATAGAGCTTGGAGGAAAACAACCCTGCTATTTTACCGTTACCAGTCAACTGGTCCTTGCACCAGTCGACTGACTGGTGCAGCCCAACAGCTCTCTCAACGACTCTCTACTAGTCGACTGGTCCATAGACCAGTCGACTGATCCCAGCTATTTTGGGCACAGAACTTCTCTGTGCTCACCACCAGTCGACTGATCCCAGTACCAGTCGACTGGTACAAGCCTGAGCCTAAGGTTCCCCTTCCCGAGTACATTTCTCTCGCACTCGGACCCTCACGACTCACTTGACTCTTCTTCGCAGCTTTGACCTCTTGCCTTCAAGCCTACTTCCTTTGGCTCTCGTCCCTCGGATACATCCAAGCATGCGGCTTGTCCCCAATTTCATCCTTCGCGTATGCCTCGAAGTCTCTTCCCTCAGCCCTTGTCCTTGTTGTCTTGTCCACGGTCCCTCGGATGCTCCACCCTTCACCGAACCCGAAGTCATCAAGCTGAATCATATGTATATCCTGCAAACCTGCACACTCACATATACATATCAAATAACGAGGGTAATCCTAACTTAAATCCTTTGCCCAAACACCAAAACACATGGTCGTACGGACCATTGGGATTGCTCCAACACTCTATTATGATAACAATAGGGTAATTGCACAAGCTAAGGAACCTCACTCTCATGAAAGATACAAACATATACTACAGTGATTTCATCTCATTTGAGAGATCATTGACAGAGGAGATATAAGGATATGCAGTGTACCAACCGATGCTAACATTGCAGATCCCTTGACCAAGGTTTTGGCACAGAAGAAGCAAGATGGTCATAGTAGGTCACTGGGTATTAGATATTTCAGTGATTGACACTATTGCTAGTGGGAGATTGTTAGTATTAGCCCTAGTACCAATTATGAGATGATTATAAAGAGCTCCTTTTGTATCATATTTCATTATTAATAAAGGTAAAGTTAGTTATTATATTTACTTCAATTTAATGTCAAATAAATAAGTATAATAATGTCCTAGAGTAGATGTTTCACAACATATCAATTAGATGAATTGATAGTGAGATATTGTAGATATACATAGAACACTACTCTTAACTATTCCTAATCAAGCATTAATATGTAAAGACAATATTAATACGTTGAGACTAGCATGAAGATCAACGAATGATTTAATTAATCTCACAAGTCACTACGATTCCCTACATAAGGAGTTGTATACTTT